>JAHHFK020004353.1:0-130000 GCA_024533555.2 Aedes koreicus | reverse complement strand
GGCGATTGAAATCCCACGGGGTGAAGCGGAATTTCATCTATAACACCATCCGTCGATACCGGGAGACGGGCTGCCATCTAGGTGGTGAACCGCTAAAATTAACCACTCGATCCGGAAGACCGCTGCTGACCTGGATGTGTCGATCGAGACTGCCCACACCATCATGACAAAGGACCTGGGATACAAGCCGTACAAGAAACGCAAGGTTCACGGGGTAACGGAGGCTACATCGAAAAAGAGGCTGGACAGAACCAAACTGATACTTTCACGGCACGCAGGTCAGGAGTTCGTGTTTTCTGATGATAAACTCTTTGTCTTGCAACAGCCGCACAATGTCCATAATGATCGGCTGTGGGCGCCGACGTTGGCCAGCATTCCCCCGTCCCACATCAACATCCCGCGGTTGGTTTGCGGTGCCGTATCCAGGCGTGAGAAGCTCCCACTGGTGTTTGTCGAGAAAAACGTGAAAATCAACGCCGCGTAAGGCCTGTACTCGAAAAAAAATTCACCAGACTAAAGTGTTCGCCAAAAAATTATTTTAAGTCGGATTTTCTGGAAACTTTCAGGGAATGAACTAATACATATGGATTATGTTTAGGCATGATTACTTTATTCAATTTCCTTTCCATCGCTGAAAGCCCGCACCTTTCCATTAAGACCCCTTATTACATTTTGTGCAATGGTGGAGCCGATCTTTTTGGTCACTTTCATCCATTCTTTTTTCACCTCCAGCTCGTTCTTAAACACCCTGGACGATTTTCGAACTTTGGCCTTCATTATGGCCCAAAATCTTTCCACCGGACGAATCTCTGGTGAATTTGGGGGGTTGGCGGTTTTTGGTACAAAAACAACGTTATTGTCTCTGTACCAATCCAACGTCGATCGCGTGTAATGGCATGATGCCAGGTCCGGCCAAAATAATGTTTCGCCTCCGTGGGACCGCAAGAAGGGCAACAGACGCTTCTGGAGGCACTCGGTACGATAAATTTCGCTGTTGATGGTACCCGTTGTGATGTACGGCTTACTCAGTTTACCGCATTGGCATATGGCCTGCCAGAGCAAGTATTTTTTGGCGAATTTGTCCACTTTCTTCTTCCTTATGTCTTCCGAAAATCAAACCGTGATTTGGCAACGTAGAACTCCAGCCCCAGTATCTGCTTTGTGTCTGCCTCGATGTAGGTTTCGTCATCCATAACCACACACATCGGTTTCGTTAACCACTTGCGATACAGCTTCCTTGCGCGGGATTTGGCCGCAGTGTATTGTTGATCACGCCGGTTCGGTGCCTTGCGGACCTTGAATACACGAAGCTCAGCTCGTTTCATGGTTTGCTGAACGAACCAGGCGGAACACTTTGCCTTCAGAGCCACGTCGCGAATCGAAAGGTTCGGATTACACTTGAAATAATCCAACACCTTCCGGGCCTTCACAGGGTAGCTGTCTTCGATATTCTTCCACATCCAGCCCGCCTCTCGGTCGTCTGGGACTCCTTAAACGATTTTACCACCCGAGACAGAGTTGTATGGGTGATTCCCAGTTGTCTTCCGATCCATCTCATGGTCGCAGTCGGATTTTCTATGACGGCGGGCAAAATTCTCCAGCGATTTTGTTCTTGTTTCGATGACATCTCAATAACCACTGAACCGATTGTTATGAAATTTTGCACATGTAATCAATTCACTCCTAGTAATATCCAGATTTTCATCAATTTTTACCCACGAACGAAAAAGTTACACATGGATAAAAATGGTGCATTTTTTTCGAGTACAGGCCTTACTATAAGACCGAGGTTCTGGAGAAGGTTGTGGCCCCGACACTTCGGGACCTCTACGGGAAGGATCATTACGTCTTTCAACAGGATGGTGCACCGGCCCTCACGGTGAATATCGTCCAAGCGTGGTGTCGGGAGAATTTGACTGATTTTCTCGATAAGAATTTGTGGCCTCCCAGCTCCCCGGACCTTAATCCCCTGGACTTTTATGTATGGTCGTACATGCTGGCCAAGCAGAGCGAACATCAAGTGAGCACAATGGACCAATTAAGAAGCTCATCTCCAAGACCTGGGACGAAATGCCGATGAACCAGGAGAGTGCCGCGTGCGATTCTTTTGATTTGTCGCTAAGGTTCTCAAAAATCAGTGCTTCAATAAAAATTGACTCAGGAAAGAATATCTGGTATTTTCATTTTTTAACACATTTTTAAAGTGTATTCGAACCTATTGAACATCCTGTAGATCAGTAGCCAAAGGCGTGGCTTTAAGGCAACATAATGGGCGATGACTTGGTTCGATGCCACGTCTGGTTTAAGTATGGTTCTCAAAGGAAAATTTCTCAACTTCCTGAGCATAGGGTATGACTGTTCTTGCCACACAATCATACTAATGGTACTAGCATTGAAAGCTCAATTAGTAACCGTAACAAGCCATTTAGAACACTAAGTTGAGAGCAGGCAATAAACGAATTCTGATAAACAATAAGCTACTTAATCCCAAGAGCTTAGAAAGCTACCCATGAACAAACTACGAAATTGCGGAGGAACACTAATTTAAGGACCTACCCACTAAACAGATAAGGCTTGCTTAAATCCCTCACACCCTCACAGATCGCATTACAAATTTTCTTTCTCTTGATTCTCTTTTCCAGAAACGTCACCCCAGCCAACATTTATCGAGCTTCCATCGTAAGTTTACGATGCGCCAACAACGTTCGTGTGATTTTCTGTTGCATCCACCAACCGCGTGATGAATCGCCGTACGACCCCGCGCAGCATCCCACAACGAAGAGAAAACCTGTTGACAGCGGCTGAAATTCCGCGAGCGTACGATTAATTCACGTGGTTCAGTGCGACGAGCAGCAGTCATAATATTCGTGAAAGCCGAGGTAAACAAAATCATTGCAATTCAATCGGTGCGTCTGCAGTTTGTTGTCGTCGTCTTCGTCGTCGGTAGCCTATGTGTGCATGTGAACGACGGTGAATGGAATCGAATCGCGCGCGTCTAGAAACGAATAGAAGAAGAAGAAGTGATTATCATATTCTGCAGTCAGCATTTCGCCCTTCTACGCGGTTGGCAGTCTCAGCGCAGCTCAGTGTTGAATCGCATTTCAATATCGACGGTAGTGTGCGGGCGCGTCGCGATCGAACAAGCGAAGAGTGTAAACAACGTAAGTCACAGATACGCGGCAGTGCGCTGTCGAGAAGCAGATTGAAGCAGCTACAATAATAACAGTGGTTATGAAGGTCCACCGGAGAGGAATGTGTTTTATTATGTGAATGGGCGTTGCGCTGTTCGGCATAGTCGCAACTGCTCGAGAGTCTCAAGTTCTGAAAAACGCGTGAAAAATCACCTTCGTCTGTGTTGTAACAACAATATACCACAAAGCATTGGAGCAGTGTATATTTTTTTTTATTACGACGACAACAGCGTCTTGGTTGGATGAATCTCATTTTTGTTTATCTCAAATCGAAGTCAGTGATACGAAGATTCTTATCAGCTGCTTGGTGTTGTATCCATCCCCGTTTTGGATGATCAATATTTGCAGATTTCCGAGTTGAGTGATAATAGTGCTACTAATCGTTAGAATCAACAGAATCGCGCGGAAGTGAGCTTGTTGTTATTGTTTGGCCTACTGATAATTCCATAGGTGAAAAGTGTTTTTGAAGCGAAAATAGCCGCCAATGTCAGTGATTGTCCGATGTGCAGCAATATTGTAAAATCGGATTGTGTCTAGTGTGATTGCTATTCTGGGTCAAAATGCGTCGCACAAGTCGGAATTCGTTCAGTTTTGACTTCTCCTTGAGGAGGCTACTGCTACAAGGTGCACGAGTGGCCAGGGGAAGCTCCCCGCTGGGGCAGAGGCTGTGTGATGTAGAAAAAGGAAGCGGTAGCGGTGGAGGCCCTAGTGGAAGTAGTAGCAAACATGACAAAGGTGGATCGTCCGGCAGTGGGAATCATAAGGTAAGCAGATTGTTTTTTTTTTTCTGATTTCAAGACTTTACTTACCTCAGCCTATTTGAACTGATACGCATTTAACTGGAGTTAAAATTAATATTTACTTTAAGGGAATTCTCAGCATGTAAAAAGACATTTCAAGGCGTACTTGAGGCTGTGCAGTGTTATGTACTTATTTTTTTTACCAGCGATAAATCAAAAGTGATAATGTTGTTGAGGCAACTTGCCGTTTTGTTATTCTTTTCTTGGGCTCAGAAGATAGTATCTCAAAATATTGCCCTCCCCTCGGATACGTGATCTGGTCGCGAAGGGTGGGCCCACGTCATCAGCACTGAGATGGCAACCAAAGACATATCCTGACGTGGTGGTATCACATTATGATTATTTTGAATTAATGCCGCGTCACATATCTGGCATTGATGCACTGATTTTACAGATGTGATCCAACGGACATCCTGTCTGGCAGCCTTGAATACTGGTGCAGTCTGGTGGGGCTCTTTCCTCAGTAATACTGATGTGGGACTTTTTCTTGGCTGCAACACGTACTTGTGCGTTTTTTTTTTTACTTAAATGTTTATTTATAAGGCTCAAGTGCCGAAAGCATAACGGAGCCGAGTTCTTTTTCATTTTTACAACGAGAATAACTTACTAGGTTAAATTTGGAAAGCCGAAAAACTCGCGGCTTGGTCGAGGTTAGGGATTACAATGATTCGGGTAGGAATGGGGAAGTAGGAATCTTAACGTTGGCTTTCAACAGCAGATTGGCGATGCTGTATTATTGCTGTAGGTCTGGCGTAGATGTTGCATTGCGTTAAGCTGTAACGATACAATAGAAGCGGTATTACGGGGGGAGGGGACGAGGTGGACATGTTAGCGACAGCTAAGAGAGGATCAAACGAATACATCTATTTGTTTCAAGAACTTGTAAATTAGCCCCATATAGTCCAAGTCCAGCTTACCCAGCACGTGCGTTCCCTGACATGATAAGCCGTAGTCACGCTGAAATATAAATCTAGCTAGATAACCATATGTTGATAGACAATGTGTTCAAGATTATTGACATCCGTAGGGAATCGACTGTTGGATTCACTGAGTAGAAGTTTTTTTTTTAAAAAAAACAAGGAACGTGGCGCCATTCTTATTTTGTTATTGCTCATTTTAAAGAGCCATAATAAAAATACCACACATTATTAACAACGGTATACAAACAATCTTATAACGGCTTCATTCTCGATAATTTTATAATAACAGATAGGGAATAGGCGTGATAAAGCTTTACTTTGCCACCGTAAAGTGAATCTTATAGCTTACCAAAACTCGTATAATTATTGTTAGGCTGCACGTGCATGTAAGACTTTGAAGCGATTAAACGACTTAGAGATTAGAATGAGACAAATAAAAAGGAGGCAATGAACGGACAAATAAACGTTAACTTTTCCACAATAGAACTAAATAATTTAACTGAATAATGCAGAAGACAAGAACTGACTAAGGCGGACCAAGTGATAGGTCAATCAATTATGTAAGACGAGGTATGCATCGATGAATTTTAGGTCACATAAGAACTAGACATTTATTAACTAAATTATAAATGACTGAAGAAGTTACAAAATGCCTTCTTGACCGTAACACTGACTTAATAATTAAATAACAAAAAGAGACGCAATGACCACCAAAACTCGTTCAAAGGAAACTTCTCTCTCAGGAGTCCCATCAGTAAACCATGAAAATTATACTGTTGGTCTACTGAGACTTGTAACATCAAACATTACTAAAACTGGTAGAATTCAAATATCTCGACGACATAATGACAACTTATTTTTGATTCGAGACTTATTTTGACTTTCGCAGCATATAAATGACGAACTAAACTACAAAAGACTAGAGAACAAACATTGATAAACTAAATAACAAAAAGACGAAGCGACACCATACAAAACAGTAGACATGAACATGACTGGGAGAAAGGGAAAGCAAACTTGAAAATGTAACAACTTTTGAGGCAGTATCAACAGCGTTTCTATGGACGACATGATCCTTGCCCGGCTGGTGAAATGCTTCAAAAAGGAGTTAAGTTATATCATAAGGAACAATACAATAGCTTCTTATTTTTGGTTCGAGAAAACTGGTTCTGAAAACTCTGATAGCACATAAATGACACACTTCACGGACTGAACTACAAACGGCTGAAGAAATTACGAAACGCCGTATTAAACTTGTAAACGTAACACTGACTAACAAAATAATGAAAAGACAATTGAAAAAAAAAAAAACAGACGAAAGGACTCAACATCCTCAAACGTGGCTCCTTCCGAGTCATTTGCAACAGCGTCTTCTTGGACGACATGTTCCGTATACGGCTGGCAAAATGATTCAAAAAGATTTACGCAACGTTATCATCAAAAAGGCCTGGCGTAGAGGTTTCTACTATATTCAGAGTCCCGCCAGTAACGTTTGCATAAAAAAAAATGGACTTTTTCGGATGGTGATAAAAAAAGCTTCGACAGATAATTGCTTTTGATAAATTTCCCATGGAAGGTAATTATTTAAACTTACTTGCAAAAACATTCTACGCCCTTGCGAGCGGCCTTCCGGAAGCTAACCGGAGCATTTGCCATGGCGGACGAAAACATGCGTGTAGGCATGTTTTTGAGTTCTTTCTTCGTTTTATTTATCAATTCCTCCTCAGTTTTCGCGACAAAATTGTTGGAGTAGATCTTACGCTTCAGGTTGGCCCAGAAATTCTCGATGGGACGCAGCTGGGGTACGTTGGGCGGGTTCGCCGACTTGGGTACCACATCAATATTCAGCCGCTCCATCTCCTCCAACGATCGCTTCGAGTAGTGGGCCGACGCCAGATCCGGCCAGAACACCGCGTCTTCGCCCTTATGGTATTTTTTGATGAACGACACAACTTCCGGCAGGCATTTCGTACTATAAATTTCCCCGTTCACGGCCAGTCCGCAGCGAAAGAAGAGCGGCTTTGACATCCCCTTTTCGCTGATTGTCAGCCACAGCAGCACCTTCTTGGGGAACTTGGTGTGTGAAATGAACTTCACCTCGGAGCTCACTTTCTTCGTGGGGGAGTAAAATACGAAGTGCCCTGCCAGTCGTTGCCATCCAGGGTGAGATAAGTCTCGTCGTCCATCACCACCGCCACGCCGCGATTCGCCGGGAAAATCGAGTTGATCATCTTATTCAGCCGCTGCCGCTGCGTCATTGCCTGCAGCTCCGAAACCAGTGGACGCGACTTCCGCTTCCTGACATGTATGTTTATGGTCGCCAGGTACTTTTTCACTGTTTGGCCGGTTGAACGGACCTCCCAGAAAAGCACACGCACAGATGTAGCCACTTTTCCCCCGGTCTTCCTCTTCAGCATCCTTTGGAGCTTCTTTTTGCTCATGGTCGTCGGCCGACCGGGCTTTCTTTCGATGCTCTGATTGTTGTCTAATAGAGCCAAGATGTTGTAGATGCTGGAACGGGCGTATTCGGCATCCACAAAGTGTCGCACGATGTCCGTTTTCGACGCGGCGGGGTGCCGTTCTTTGAACGCGCACACTTCTGAACGGAGTTGCTCCACTGTTTTTGCCATCACGGTTAGAGTTCGACTGATGGAGCTGTCAAATTTTGTCTGCTGACTCATGGGTTACTATGATTGATGGTTCATGGGTAGTTTCGTTAGTGCGGGTGAAGGTAAACCCATGAAAAATCGGCAATTTTTGTCAATTTTTTTAAATGCAAACGTTAAACCTTCATAAAAAAAATCTATTAATAAAAATGAAGTGGTGGCAGTATGTCACAATTTAGCTCACGAACGGATTGACGGATTGGCAAGATTTTTTTTTTTTTTGCTTTGTTCGTCTTGAGCCCCGACTGGTTTATGTGTACAGCAAATTGAAACAAACCACCTCAACACTGATCCCAAAAATCATCCCCAGATCGTCTGAAAAGTAGATCGATTCGGAAATCGGATGATTGTCTTATGGTTAGATCCGTATGATGATGATGGATATGTTTCGTATGACAATCAGCCAAGTTTAATATGATGTTTGTTTCAAAATTGTGTAGATCATTAGCAATTTATGAATGATTTGAAGCAATTCAACGATATAAATTTATTTCCCATTTCACTTCCTCAACTGTTGAGCAAAGATTGCAACGGGAGCACAAAAATTGAAGGAGTCGACAAATATTTTTCCGTAGCTCCATAGAAAACGAGCGGGTTTCGATCCTTTATTCGTGATGGTACCAGTTCTGATAGCGATTCATAGGTTTTTACCGAATGATGTAAAATGGAATGTTTGTTATCCTCATTTCAAATGATTTGCGTTAAAGGGCTTTTCCAATGCAATACGCATTCCACTTTGGGATGACGATTTTTCATACAGCGTGCATTCGAATTTGAACGGAAGGTCAATTCACTTCGCGTGTTATTAGTTGTTCAACATTAGAAGGATAATCATCTGGTTTCTAGAAAATCTTCCTCCGCCTGTATTTATCATTCGAAAATTCGATTTCAATGTCTCGATATCAACCGACGGAGAATTCATTCGATAAAAGGAGGATGTTTGGGTTCAGTGTACATAAGCTCATCAGCTGACAGGTGTCAGCGTGACAGGGTGTCGACGTGACAGGTGTCAGCGTGACAGATGTCAGTGTGGACGTCGGCGACCGGCTGATAGAAAGACGACGTCATTCATTTTATATATTATAGTTTCAGTCGAAGACCGAATTTATCGACTAGCGACAATCGATTTTACTCTCGTTCTGTACGTTATACCTAATGTTGGAAGTAGCGCGTTGTGAGCGCATCAGATGCGCCATACAGCGCACTACTTCCAACATCAGGTATAACGTACAGAACGAGAGTAAAATCAATTGTCGCTAGTCGATATTTTATTGGTAGAACGACGACAATTAGTCAATTTTGAAGTGAAGCTCATTGTATTAACATGATTTCACACTTTCAAAAGCGGCATCTTGGCAAGCGGTGCCAAACTATTTAGCACTGTATTTGGAGGAAATGCCAATACAACACCCGAGCACCTGTTTTCCAAGTCAGGAGCGGCTCAAAACAGCGACTATTCGCCATGTCAGCTGATTCACCGTCCATGTTCCAGCGGGGATTCAAAATTGCACTGAGAACTATGGCTCCCCGGAAAGCTAGGGCGTTGGCGCCAGGCTTTGCAAGCCTGCCGCAGGTGGAAGACAAGCAAGTACCGGAACGTCAACAGCAGAATACGGACCGGAACAATCGACGAAGACCACAGCGACGAAACAGGACTAGCGATTGGATACTCGGTTCGTAGAATTGCACATCCCTCAATTTCTTCGGAAGCACCCGCATACTGTCCGATGTACTGAAGCATCGCAAGTTTGGCATCGTAGCGCTGCAGGAGGTGTGTTGGAAAGGATAAATGGTGCGCACGCTTAGCGGTAACCATACCATCTACCATACCTGTGACCCAACACGTGAGCTGGGAACAGCTTTCAAAGTGATGGACGAAATGCGAAAATAAGGAAAGACTGTGCAGGTTAAGGATCAAAGGTCGGTTCTTCAACTGCAGCATTAACAACGTGCAAACTCGCACTGATGATGATGCTGATGATGAAGATTCTTTTTACGCGCAGCAAGGAGGGAGGAGGAGGAGGTGGTCGGCCAGGATATTTGAATGCTCAGGTCGGCCAAGAGGAGGAGTTTAGACCGATATTTGGAAAGTTCAGCCAATACCAGCGGACAAACGACAACTGCCTAAGACTTATTGCATTCGCCGCCTCCGAGAATATGGCCATCCGTAGCACCTATTTCCAGCGCAACCTCCAGTAACAGTACACCTGGAGATCACCGCAGCTGACAGAATCGCAAATCGACCACGTTTTGATCGATGAACGGCAC
The DNA here is from genome assembly GCA_024533555.2 of Aedes koreicus. Classification (NCBI taxonomy): domain Eukaryota; kingdom Metazoa; phylum Arthropoda; class Insecta; order Diptera; family Culicidae; genus Aedes; species Aedes koreicus. Next base: position 120,155 of record JAHHFK020004353.1, on the reverse strand, counting down.
TTCTCCGACATAATCGACGACAGAACCTATCGTGGCGCTAACATCGACTCGGTCCACTACCTGGTGATGGTAAAACTGCGACCAAAACTGGAAAAGAAACGCCGCCTGGAAGAAGCTGAGTGCGAGGCGATGGAGCAGCTGTACCGTTCCCAAGAAACACGGAAGTTCTATCAGAAGCTCAACACGTCCCGAAAAGGCTTTGTGCCGCGAGCCGAAATTTGTAGGGATAAAGATGGGGGCACCTGAATGGTGAAGAGGACGCGGGCGTTGAAGTCCTTGCCGCTTTGCGGAAGAAATGACTACGTCAGCACAGCAGAAAATGGGAACGAACCAGCTCCCACGCTGAGAGGGAAGTGTATGATGCTATCCAACAACTCAAGAATATAACAAAGCAGCTGGCAAATATGGCATCGGAGCTGAACTCATCAAGATGGGCCTGGAAAAAAGGACACCTATCTGCATCGCCATGATAGTCCGAATCTGGGAAACAGAACAGCTACCGGAGGAGTGGAAGCAAGGGGTTATATGCCCTATCTACAAGAAAGGCTATAAGCTGGAGTGTGAGAACTACCGAGCGATGACAGTCCTAAACGCTGCCTACAAAGTGCTATCTCAGGTACATCCTCCGCCGGCATTTCACCAAAAGTAAATGAGTTCGTGGCAAGTTATTTGGTCGGTTTCATCGACCTGTGGTACCGACGACGACCAGATCTTTACTGTACGGCAAAACCTCCAAAAATGCCGCGAATACCAGGTCCCGACGCATCATCTGTTCATCGATTTCAAGGCGGCGTACGACAGTATCGGACCGCATAGAGCTATGGAAGATTATGGACGAGAACGGCTTTCCCGGGAAGCTCACTAGACTGATTAAAGCTACGATGGACGGTGTGCGAAACTGCGTGAAGATTTCGGGCGAACATTCCAGCTCGTTTGAATCACGCCGGGGACTACGTCAAGGTGATGGACTTTCGTGCCTGTTGTTCAACATTGCGCTAGAAGGTGTCATGCGAAGAGCCGGGCTCAACAGCCGGGGTACGATTTTCACTCGATCCGGTCAGTTCGTTTGTTTTGCGGATGACATGAACATTGTCGGCAGAAGATTTGAAACGGTGGCAGAAATGTACACTCGCCTAAAACGCGAAGCTGCGAAAGTCGGACTGGAGGTGAATGTGTCGAAAACAAAGTACATGGAGGTACCGAGCGCGACAGGGACCGCCTAGGCAGCAGTGTTACGATAGACGGGGATACATTCGAGGTGGTGGAAGAATTCATCTACCTTGGATCCTTGCTTACGGCTGACAACGACAACAGCCGTGAAATCCGAAGACGCATCATCAGTGGAAGTCGTGCCTACTACGGGCTCCAGAAGAACTTGCGGTCAAGAAAGATTCACCCCCGCACTAAATGTACCATGTACAAAACGCTGATAAGACCGGTTGTTCTCTACGGGCACGAGACGTGGACGATGCTCGAGGAGGACCTGCAAGCACTTGGTGTTTTCGAACGCCGGGTGCTTAGGACCATCTTTGGCGGCGTACAGGAGGATGGAGTGTGGCGGCGAAGATGGAACCACGAGCTCGCTGAACTCTACGGCGAACCCAGCATTCAGAAGGTCGCGAAGGCTGGAAGGATACGGTGGGCAGGGCATGTTGCGAGAATGCCGGACAACAACCCTGCAAAAATGGTGTTCGCCTCGAATCCGGCCGGTACAAGAAGGCGTGGGGCACAGCGAGCACGATGGGCGGACCAGGTGCAACAGGATCTGGCGAGTGTGGGTCGTCAACGAGGTTGGAGAGAGGCAGCCATAGACCGAGTATATTGGCGAAATGTTGTAGATGAAGTCATATCGTAAATACGATGTATGGCTATTTAAATAAATAATGCGCTTGCACTTTGTAAACAAAACCGACTGACACTTTGGACTTTTTAGCGACATCTCTAATTGACATGTTTTGACGGTTCTTGAACTGTTGCACCACTTCGAGCACTCAGACGCTCCTTGAAGGTTCTTATCACACGAGGCACAGTTGTATTTACAATTTCAAGCTTTTTAGCGATCCATCGGTGGGACGCCTCTGGATTTTGATTGTAAGAGCCTGTTCATAAATCACGTAGACTCGTTTTTGGATATACCCCCCCCCCATCGGGCTTCAAATTGTGAGTTGACAACTTCGAAGGAGGGTGCGGCCGACCTCTCGTCCTCACAAGTTCTGCCAGCTGAAACATGGAGACGCTGGTTGGTGTAGCCTGGGCAATGTTGTCAATCTGACAATAGCGAAGTGAGGGGGCTCGACTGAAGATCGTGTACCTTTAAACCATTTCCCATTCTCATTTGATCAATAATTTCAGCACGCTTTGGCATCATTTTTGCATTCCAAAACCATGTAAGACCCGGGAGCAACACGACATCAAAGGCTCAATTTATTTTTCAGCATTTCAGCATTACATTTAATTTAAACTTGCACTTCTGAATTTGTACTACTATATTCATAAAAGACTGGCATGTGCTTATAAGCAATGTAAGATTATATTTTATTATTGTGTTTAGTGGCATTATGGTAAGATAAGCCATTTATTTCAGGAATCATCAAACCGGACTCTTCGTTCACTCCAATTGCTATATTTGAAATGTTACTAGAACAGTATAAAGAAAAAATATTACAACATGTCTTATAAAACAATCTATCACGCATCACTGATCATCAGAGTCGAACGAACTCAAAAGCTCTTCATCCGATTCGCGCTACGGAACCTTCCATGGAACGACCCGTTAAATCTTCCCGACTATACCGCACGATGTATGCTGATTGGCAAACCTTGCGGGCCAGGCGCACAATCATTCAGCAACTGGTTGTCTACGACCTGCTACGCGGCAATATAGACTGTCCGGAACTCTTACGCGATGTTCCCCTTCACGTTCCACCCCGACAATTGAGAAGCGCACAACTAGTCGCTGTACCTGCTCACCGGACCAGTTACGGTTTCAACAATCCACTTGACGCCTGTCTGCGAGCCTTCAACGATGCCAATGAACATTTTGACTTTAACATCAGCAAAAACGTTTTTAAAAATAGGATTAAGAATAGTAGGTAGAGTAGTCTGTACGATTTTTAGTCGAAGACGAAGAACAATAAAAAAATAAAATAAAATAAAATATCTCTTAATTTAATTTTTTTTTTTTGTTTTGTATAATTTTTTTTTTTTTTTTCTCTTCCCCGAAAAGAAGAAAAAAAATACATAATTAATTTTTTTTATTTTTCAATGACAAACTATTTGTAGTATCATTCAAAGTTTGAAATTTGAATAAATTCCCATGTTTGTTCAAAATGGAAACCTAATATTTTGTGTACAAAATATACTAAATCAGCGCCAACATTAGATTATGGCGAATCTGCTTTTATAAACAATGACGTTCGTAGTCATAGGAAGAAGAGCTTTATCTCTATCCGCTGATAAATTTAATTTGAAGGAATTGTCTTCAACTTCCGATAAATTAGCAGACAAAGTGTTTGTTTAAAAAAGCAGATTCGCCCTAATCAAATATTGGCGCTGAAATATTAAATAACATATAACGGGGAAAGGGAGGGACCATCAGGGCACCCAAGTAAAACGATTTGGATAGGGAGCATGGGACTGCCTCCTCCCTATTGTTAACATTTCACGGAACGAGGGCGGGCTCTTCGACCCCATCTATTCGGTTTATTCTGTCATTCGAGGGCTCGATTCTAGTGCTGTCTGTGTCAACTTGCTTTTGGAAGGAGATTCTCTTCCTTATGTTCGCGGGTTTCGCGTAAATGTCTCTGCTTACAGGCCCGCACAAACGTTTTTGGCCCTTCATACTGGAGCTTGATGATCACAGTCAACTATAGAATCCTGATCAAATCGTTTTTCAGATTATTCCACTGCTATGGAAAGTTACCTTGCTTCAATAGATGGTAGTATTATATCATTATCATCATCATATAAGCCCCCCCCCCCCCTACCCCCCTGAAAAGTCTGCGTGGTTTATGAATAGCCCCTAAGTGCATAAAATTTCTTCACAGACAATTTCTTGTTTCGAAGACATGACTGGAACTACTGTATGAGTAACTATGAATCTTGACAGATGTTAACAATACACCATGAATAAGAGTTGCTCAAATTTACTCATACGCTTCAATAGTTACAGAAGATTTTCGTTGTGCAATTTTTATCGAATACACCCTTTAGGAACTTTTCCACGAATTGGGAAAAAATGCGGATTCGACGTATTGAAAATCCAAAACAAGGGAGTTGTAAGCTCCAAAGTGTTTGCCATCAGGTCCAGAAACTTAGGATACGTCGAATTTTTCAAGGCTTTGTGTATTCTGAGGTGAAAAAAATCTCTGGTCACGTCTTCCTTCGGAACGGAAGCAAACCTGTTTTTCCCGGCTCATGTATTGATGGGTGCAATATCTAGGGTGAAGGTGCCTTCCTCCGACGGTGAACCAGCCTAATGCTGAAAACCACCTAAATAAAGCAAGAAGAAGAATAAGTCGATATTCTTCGCAAGTATATATCGAGTTTTCAGGATCAAGCTTAACTATACAACATTGCCAAAATGGAATGATTATGTTAAATAGGTCATCACAATCCTCATAGGCAAGCGTGTAAGTTTGACTTCAAGAATTTCCACCTCATTCAAAGTAAATTGAATAATTATCGTAAATTGATACACATTAATTGTCTTGAGCTTGATAGCGAGTAATTCTCGATTGTTCTTCGGATCCGTCCGAGTCAATAATAAAAACAAACCACTTGAGCTTTACTGTGGCTGATTCATTGTCCTCAGCCGGCTACACGTTCGAGCCGATCGAAAAACCCGCACACGCACGGTAGCCTCTGCCAGTTGCGTTGTGTAGTCAATAGAAACGCATTCGATCGCTTTATCGTTTTTTTTTTTTCTTCTTTTCTTTCTATATTTAACAACACAACACAGGCAACCATTCACCGTTGAGAACTTCGACATGCGCTTGACTGTTTACATTGAGTGTTCTTGACTTTGTTCGACGTCCATCGTCGTCGGTGGTTGATGGTTGCCTCTAACGAGCAACGACTTTGTATTCACTTTTTTTGAAACGATTATTTTTCTATGTTAGTTTTGCAAAGACTTTAGATTCACAAATAAATTTACCCAAAGCGCCATATAAACTCGTGCACCGACCAATCAAACCAACTCATCCGCCGCCCACGCGCTCTAACCTGTCAATCATAAACTCTAACGATCTCTGCCTGGCAGTTAAATCCATTTCGAACCGACCGTCATCTATTAAACCGTTTCCGTTGCTGTTCGTAATTTATATGGCGCATTATTTGGCCCGCTGCTAGTCTTCCTTCGTTTAGGTGAAATTAAGCGCTTCACTGACCTTTACTTCGTGCTCACTAATTTAGCCTTGAACCAATTATCAGCATTCCATTAACCTTCGTTTTCTCTTTCTTTTCCTTTCAATTGCAGCACAATTCCGATTCCACTTCGCAACATTCGGCCAACTCACCGGGCAACCTGGACCGAGGCAACTCCACCTCAAAACTCACGCCAAATAGTCATAAGTCATCGAATAGTCTGCACAGCAAAAGTACGGCCGGGTCCGGTATCGCAGCGGCAGCCGGCACCAAATCACCGGAAGAATGTCCACTCTGCTACGACAACCTTCCGGCCGGGGATGAATTTTTCTCATTGCTAAACTGCCGGCATTATGCCTGCCGAGGCTGTCTGGAGAACTACCTGATGATCGAAATCTCCGAAAGCCGAACGGACATCAGCTGTCCGCAGTGCCCGGAATCGATGCACCCGACTGACATCCAAACGCTGCTGAAGGCGTTCCCCTCTGCCATAACCAAATACGAAGACTTTATGGTGCGTCGGGTGCTGTTGGCGGATCCGGACTCGCGCTGGTGCCCGGGACCGGACTGCAGCTATGCCGTCGTTGCCAGCGGGTGCGCTTCCTGCCCGCGGATACGCTGCGAACGGCCGGGATGCGACGTGCAGTTCTGCTACCACTGCAAGGCCGAGTGGCATCCTGATCAGACGTGCGATGCGGCCCGAGCGTCCCGCCAGAGTCCCACCAGGGCACCGTCCGGTAGTATAAGTCATGGTTCACACCATAGTAAGAGTTGTTGTCGATTGATTTTGTTTGGTTTGCTCTTTCGTTTTCTGGTTTCATTGATTGCTTTCTTATCTCGGGGTGGATCCGCGCTAAACTGTTTCATCTAGGATTTTTACGTGCTGTGGAAGCTGGCGTTTTTGCTTACATATTGTGTTCACAAGATGTTCGAAAACTCATAAAATTCTAGACAAAAAAAAATACATCAAATTCGATGGAAGTCTCTCAAACGCGTGACTTTAGAATTTCCATGATGTTCAAATAAATTCCGGAATCAACTAGACGGTTTATCGAACTCTAGAATTAAATTTTGAAATGGAGATTCTCTTCCAGAAAGCCTTGAAAAACCTTAACTTAGTTAGATACTTAATTGGGACTTATCAAAACTACATAATTAATTGTGATTCAAATTATTCCTTACTGTTGGTTTAAATCGGTTCAAATCGGCTTTCCAGCATTATAAAACATCTCCTAGTTTCCCAATGAAAAACCACTATCACATTTGAGAGTGACCCCAATAGCATCCTTACTGTACTGTACCGGTCAAAATCGGCTTTTCAGCATTATTAAATATCACCTTGTTTTCCCAATGAAAAAGTGAGTGGTCCCAATAGCATCCTTACTGTTGGTTTAAATCGGTTCAAATCGGAAATCGGTACTAATTACATTTGACAACTTATCGTTTACCAAAACGAACCCTGCTGCCACCCAATCCTGCTATCCAAAATCCCAGTGATTTCTCGTGGAAGTGCAGAGGTGTTCTCGGCTTCTAATAAAGCGAGTATCATGTCAACATATTCCTACCCATTTCCTACTTGACCTGCATTCGGGCGAGGCTGGCGCCGGTATTGCCTTAGATTGGGATCACCAGTTTTTACACATTGAAGATGTATGTTAGTCCCAAGCATCATCTCTGTGTAATAACAGCTGATCTGGTAACAACGGAGTAGCAACCTTGGGCGGTCAATCATGCTCATGCTCAATTGGGACTTATCCCTTTGTCACCATGAGCCTGCTTCAAATTTGGTCAAAATCCTTTAAAATTTACCCATTTGGGTTGAATATTGTATTCGAAAAATCATCAAAATGTATGCAGATACCGCTAGATGTCGTTGTAAATTTCAAAGTCCTGTCAAGATTGGCTGATATGAGGCATTCACTTTTGTGAAAGTTGGGAAAAGCAGTTTGTCACGGTGGTTGATCTCAAAATCTATATATCTGTGCTTCAAAGAGTTTCTGGTTTACCTTGTACACATTCAACCGTCGATAGCTCATTCTGGTATCCGATGAAAGAAAGCATCATCACACATTATGAGAGGCCCTAACAGCATCCTTACTCTTGATATAAATCTATACAAATTGGCTCTCAAGCGTTATTAGAAATTACCTTGCCTTCCTAATAAAAAAAAAAACAAATCAGCATCCTTACTGTTTAAATGGGTTCAAAGGTCTTATAAGCATAGTTTAAAAAACAAAATTGTTTTTCCAATAAAAGACAGTACTATCACATTTTGTGAATATTTCTTACTGTTTAAATAGGTCCAAATAGGCTCTTAAGCATTATTAAAAATTACCTTATCTTCCCAATAAAAAAAAACACTACAGCTTTTTTCTGTTTGTTTAAAGCAGCCCTCCAGCATTTTCAATGAATATCCTCCACCTCATTTGGTGCCTGGCCCCAGCATAACCCTTACTGTTGACATAAATCCACAGACAAACAGACGTAACACTCTAATTGATGCCCATCGTCCACCTAAAAAGCTATTAATTTGAATACAAATAGTTAGCCAAGCCACCACTCACAGCGCTCGCATCGACAATTATGACTGCTGAGTGATTTCCTAGCACTGTCATCCCTTGCAAGTGTAAGTGTGTTCGGAAATGTTTCGTTTTTTTTTTTCGTCAAAACATGGGACGGAAATGTGAATTTTTATTTTGCTCTAATCGGGAAGGTAAAAACTGCGGAAAATCCCGAGACGCGGAAAGGTATGAAATTTATTGAGATTAATATTACTATTATATAGAATTTAATTCTGATATCAAGAAGATGCGCTCAGTGGGTGAAATTTTGCCAGTCAAGGGTGCTTGTGGTGGAGTTTGATGGAGGTTGACAAAAGGCGGTCGAAAAGCGGAAACTGTGCTCCGACAATTTCAACTAGACAGTTTATAAAAACTGTTACAAGCCTGAGAAAGGGTAAGCAAACAAGTAATTTAGTTGTTATCTATTATAAACGTAGAATCATTGTTTAGGTTACGTGGCAATGCTATCCCGTCGTAACCTGCTGCTATGCACATTATTTCTGAGATTCCTGGTGAAACATCCCACGAAACGGAAATTGAATTCCAAGACATCGAGTTCCTTGCCAGTCCGTTCAATCATGAATTGACTGAAGATGTAACGGAGGAGCAAGCGTCCACTAATTTTCACTTTTCTACGAACCTGCTTCGCTTGCTTCAACGATTGACAGTCAAGGGAGCCTAAAGTAGTGTGCGTGTATTTCATGGGCGCGCTCGTTGGCAGCTCTTGCGGCAGGCAAGACAATCAAACATGGTTGACACTGAATTGGACAGAGCGGCCGTCAGATAGCGCTAGTGTGTTAACGTATCTAAATTTAAATTTATGACGATGTTTTGTAAGGCAATTTGTTCTTAATGTTACGTCTGTTTGTCTGTGATAAATCTATCCAAATCGACTCACAAGCGTTATTAAAAATAACTTGTCTTCCCAAGGAAAACCACTATCACACTTTGTGAGTGACCCCCCCCCAAAACCAAAAAAAATATATCCCAAAAAAAAAAAAAAAAACAAAACAACCCAGCAATTTCTCTCCCCGGGGCAGCACATTTCCCCACCTCCCACCAAGCGAATATCAGGTCCACACATTCCAACCCTTCCCGAGCAGGAACGAATAACTTGATAACTGGCTTTGGTATTTAAGAGCTCAGATTAAGAGGTAAAATACCTGAGGATAATACCATAAAATTGTTCCCACAATGTTATGCGAATACCAAATTCAGGTTAGACAATACCAAAATAGTACCTCTCAGGTATTCCCAGGTATCCGAAATAACAAGTTTTGTTATTCGAGAGATATTTTGCTTGCAATTCTTAGGTATTTCGTTTAGGTATTTTACCTCTTAATCTGAGCTCTTTAATACCAAGGCCAGTTATCATGTTCAAAATTAGGTATACATATGTAGTTGTCTCCTGCTCGGGTTCCTTTTTTTTTCATTTGGGGGGAACTAGCGCCGGTATTTTTTTAATTTTTAGTTTCCCAGTTTTACACCTTTAGGGATGATATTTTTTTATCCCAAAAACATCATCTGTTGTTTCTCTGCAAAAAAAACGGAGCTGCCACAAAAAGAAACAACCACCCCGGCGGTCAATCATGCTCAGCTCATGCTCCTATCACACATGAAAATTCAAATTGACTACGCAACGGTTTGTTTGTAGTCAAATAGGAGCCTTTATGCTTGTGAATACGTAAGAAAAGCCATTTGTTACGGGTAAGTCAAAACAAAATAGTATAATTTATAGTTTATGTACAAGACTTAATCAAAAAAAGGCTGCTGAAAACAATGACAATCTTAAAAAAAGTATTTTTTCGATAATGTCCCTATACTTTTGCACGGTATTGTAGAACGATTGAAAATCAAAGTAGACTACCTATGTAACGTGCATCAATAGACTAACATGACGCTTCTGGATACGACGATGTGAATTGTCTCAATGATTTCTACTCCAAGTAGTTCTTGGATGACCTAAAACACTATATATCTAAAATGAAGATGGATTATTCGTGTTCATCGAATAAAATAAGGATGAAGCTCGAAAAAGTCAATTGTTTCGGCGCCTTATCTGTAGACCAATATTCTCTTGGATGACCTAGAGCTAATGAAAACGAAGGTAAACTACTCAACGTGTTTCCATGAATCTGTCGAAAAAGCCTTGGAAAAGTCGAAAAGGACTTTTTTATGGCGAGTTTTCTTATGGAGTCTAAAGACCTCCAAAAAATTCTCGGATTACCTGAAAAACTTTGAAAGGAAGATAAATAAGACGCTTTGGCTTGTGAATATGTTTTTAAGATCCATCCGGTGGTTGCTCTAAAGATCTACTGACCTATGCTCTAAGGTATTCTCGGATGACATCGAATACTTGAAAATAAAAAGGACCCAAAATGGCTTTGATTATATATCTATACTCCAAGGAGTTCTCAAATGACCCAGAATACTGTTGGTGCCGGTGGTGTAGTGGTAAACGTGACTGCTTCTTGGCACCCTAGTGGGTCTGGGTTCAATCCCAGTCGAGATCGGTGAGATTTTTCTGAGACGAAAACATCTCTGCTCACGTCTTCCTTCGGAAGGGAAGTGGTTGGTCCTGGCTCATGTGCGATATTTAGGGTGGCGGTGCTTTCCTCTGGTGGTGAACCAGCCTTACGCAGAAAGCCACTATAATTCAGGAAGAAGAAGACCAAGCATACTTGAAAATAAACTTAGACTACCCAGCATTTGTTTATAGACAAACATGAAGCTTTCACGGTTGTAAGAGCGTCGGACAAGCCATTTGTAGCGGTGGTTGATCTCAAAAACAGTAGAACTACACTCCAAGGATTTCTCATAGCAATTTGATTACTTGAAAATTAAAATGGACTTTTCAAGTTATGTTTCAAGACCGAAATGAGACACTGAAGCTTGTTAATCTATTAGAAATGTCATTTGTCTGACTGATCTAAAAGTTTATAGATTTATACTTCAAAGAGTTTTCAAATGATCTAGAATACTTGAAAATGAAGATGACGTAAGGAGAGGAAGGAGCTCTCGGATGATCCAGAACAATTGAAAATCAAGCTAAACTACCCAACGTGTGTTTCAACCAGGCTTTGGCGGTAGTGAATACGTCGGAAAAGCAATTTGTTAAAGTGATTGATCTCAAGGTCCATACTCCAAGGTGATCTCGAATGAACTGTAACATTTGAACGTCAAATAATAGAGGACAGACTATGTGTAAGGAATCCATTGATAATAGAGGATTGTATGAACAAATTTAACCTCACACATTTGACAGGTGCTGGTCCTGTTATTTACGTTTCGGACTTAGAAAATTCCTCTTCCGCTGAAAGTTGTTGTTTCGCTCGTTGTTAAAAGATTTATCTAGACGTATTGATGGCACCCAATCCGGATTATGCGTATCAGACAGATTCGTTTATTAAGTGGCGTTAAACTGTTCCCATATCCAAGAACTCTTTTCCACTCGTCTATTCTTTCGCTGGCCTGCTGCTGCAAACATTTTCCTACTGTAGGAATACGGAACAATTTGATTCTGGGGCCTTTTACAGTAGATTTGCACTTCCACACACAGCATTACCAAAGCATTGCAAATTACTCGAAATTTTTTACTTCGGATGAAAAAAATCTGACCACCACCTATCAAAATTAATGCGTGCCGTCACAATGCAATGAAGTATAAGTGATCACTCTGCTTTGTCATCTGACATAACATAACAAACACCAGCGCGGATACATTGAAGTACATACACATCTACTATAAATGCTAGACCTGCTGCGATGTTCTCTTCAAGTCGAGTACTCGAGAATGAAAGAAGTCTGTAAGACGCAGACGAAATAGGCCCCAAAGGATAGGCATTTTCTAGTGGAATTTAAAGAGATTTGCTCGCGTTTACAAGGGATAGTTTGAAAAAGAGTTTCAGCTTTTTTTCCAAATTGATGACTTTTACTAGTATTAGATTTAACTAGTTTAAATTTTCCAATTACAATCGTTCTTCTTTTTTTTCCAAAAAAGTGTAGTAAAATGAAGCCATCCCGCCTATGAAGACATCGCTTGGTTAAGTAAAGGGTGTCTACAGTAAAATTGCATCACTTTAAACTCGTCATCAAAAACAAGTCTCTCAACCGATTGTCATGAAATATTCAGGGAATAAAATACAATGTATAATCTTGGTTTAGGTATTTATATTTTACTGTATTTCTTCAAATCCAAATCCTTTCTTCTTAATACCACGCAGAAGATTTTGTACAACGCTTAATCCGACATTTTTTTCCGCTTTCAACCATGACTTCAACATTTCCTGTTCTGTTGTGACAACTTTAGGATGCTTACGAAGTTCGTGCTTCATTATAACCCAACATTTTTCGATTGGCCGCAACTCTGGAGAGTTTGGGGGGGATTAAGATCCTTCAGAAATTGACACCATTCGTCTTGTACCACTCCAGAACATCCTTGGAGTAGTGACAAGAGGCTAGGTCCGGCCAAAAAAATGTAGGAACGTTATGTTTTTGAGAAACGGAAGCAGTCGTTTTTTTAGGCTCTCATTCATGTATACTTGACCATTTACAGTTGAAGTTGTCACGAAAGGCTTGCTCCGTTTACCACACGAACAAATCTCCTGCCAAATCATGAATTTGGGGAACTTTGACACTTGCTGTTTCCTGAGAGACTCTGAAACATCGAACTTTTCTCTCGCAGTCACATACTGGTTGCCGGGAATTTGTTTAAAGTCCGCTTTTACGTGTGTTTCATCGTCCATGATGCAGCAGTGTGGTTTCGTCAACATTTGTGTGTACAGCTTACACGCACGTGTTTTAGCTGTTCTATTCTGTTTTTCATTGCGGTTTGGAGCTTTCTGAACTTTGAATGAACGGAGCCCGGCTCGTTTCTTGGCTTTCTGCACGAAACTTTTGGTCAAGTGCAGCTTTTTCGCGACATCCCGAACGGAACAGTCGAGTTTGCGTTTAAAAGCAGCAACCACTCGCTTGTGATCCTTCACACAGTACGGAACACGTTCCCCGAAACGTTTTATGACACGAGACAGAATAGACTGGCGAATTTTTAACATCTTTCCGATGGCTTGGTGCGAAAGAAGTGGGTTGTTGAGGTGCGTGTGCAAAATGTTCTCGCGCACTTGCTGTTCCTTCGACTCCATTTTCGAAACTACGACACATTTCACAATGAAACTCACGTAAACAATACACGCTGAGGTCATTTCACCCAAAATTTCGTTGAAATTAACCGAAAGGGCGAAATGTTACAGCTTATTGAAAGTGATGCAATTTAACTGTGGACACCCTTTAGTAGAACAGATGCTGTTGAACATTTCCTAAAATTAACGTTAATGTGATGAATAACGAATGGTGAGTTCATTCCAATTATTTTATTCACATCCATTTTGTTTTCGTTGAAAATTATCTTAAATATTTTCCTCTCTTCTACGAATTCTACGAATAGATGAACTGAAAATCAGCTCTCATCAAAATTTGAACGGGTTGAACATGCAGACAAGCTGCCATTGAGCTGACCATTGTTAAATTGAACACTCGCGTGAATTTTTCCTATAATACTGAGCAACTTCTGTTGCAGAACAAGATACTCTCACACCTTGATCAAGATTAGCTTATAATCAGCTCCAGTAGAGGCTAGCGGTAGGTGTAGTAGTTGCCTCGCACCACAATGGGTCTGGTATCTAATCCAGTCGGCGCTGCTAAGATTTTCTAAGACATAAAATTCCTCTACTCTCTCTCTCCCCGGAAGTGGAAGAAAAGCCGCTGGTCCCGACACGTGTATTGATGGGTTCCCCTCAAAGGGTCCATATTGTGTCCTGAAAATTCAACCCAAGAGGACGAAAGTCACGTTAATACAGCATAAAAATTAAAAATGAAATGAAATAAACTTGCTTCTAATTTCTTAGAATTTCCAAAGAGGATACAATTATAAGAATAAAATAATTTTGATTTCGAGAAAAACTTTTTCACATACTATGTGAAACCTTCCCATAATCCGGGTATTCTTTTCTTCCTATAACATGAACATGTACAGTAAAAATTCCTCGAAAGCCGAAGTGAAAAAAAAAAAAAAAAAAAGTGAGAAAAGTCACCTGTGGTGATGTGACTCCCCTGGGTAATTTAAATGGAGAGTCACGTTACTGCAGGTGACTTTTCTCACGTCACTTTGTGACAAACGTCACTTCGGCTCTCGGACGAACCTTCATTGAGTTCAAATATTGAGGTTCTATATGAATCACAGAGATTTGCATTGTGTGTCGACCATGTTCATGATTAATAAAAGGTGCTTGCCGAGCATCAATAAATCCTTATGAACAAGAGTACTCTACTGTAGGAAAAATGTTCGTTGTAGATAGAGAATCACGACTAGCTTATGAAAATGGGCTATTTACACGATTTTTTTTTTGCCGACATAAAAATTCAAATTATTTTGAAAACGGCTACATTTACAATGACAGTTGCTCACCAAGAGAAATTGAAGCCGATATGATCTCAAGTTTTATATTATATTATTATGGTATGCTATTTCCTACAGAAACCTCAAAACGTAAAAATCATGATTTTTTTTTCTTATTTTTAAATGTTTTTTTTATTTGAAACAATTTTTTTTTCAGTGTACATTTTTTATTCAGATTATCTACAACTTCTTCTCAGACACAATTTCATTATAATCAACGGTTTTCGAGTTATGATATTTTGAAGATTACACATATGAAAACACATGCGCCTTTTTAAAAAAAAATAGTCTTGAGCCAAAACAAAAATTTATGCTTTCACATATTGAAACAGTGTGCAAAGTTTTATCCAAATCGGAGAGGGTCAAGTTGAGTCGTATACTCATTTGGTAGAGAATTTCTCAAACAAAAAAAATATGACCCAAACTTTTTTGCTCTTTGAAACCATTTTTTAAATTTACTATTTCGGAGCATTAAATAGGGAGACTAAGTGTTGTACAGTGTTTTCTCACAAATATTTAAAAAACTTTTTATGGAACAAGTACTTTTTAAGCCAAAAAAGTTCCGTATGACATGTATCATTAAATATATTATAGGGGTGTCTGTATCCACATTAATCCGGACACCTTCACAATCGCTGTAACCTTTTAAATATAGCAATTTTGCTGAGGTATAGCTTCGGAACTTCTAGGTGAAAATGACTATGATTGGTATTTACATTCCATGTTTAGTGTTCAATGACGAATGAAAAGAACGTGCGTGAGCGGATTTTGTACGGACATATAGCAAATTTTGACTCGTCAATGCGGGAACATAAAAAAATGGATTTGTCCTAAATCCACTGTTCGCGGTGTGCTCAAATCATTTTCGAAACGTGTGACGGTCGAGGAGGTAACCGAGAAGTGTTAAAAACATTGAACGTGCTGATCCTGACATGGACTGAAAAGTGAAAAGAGGATGTTGAAGGAAAACCCGAATCTCTCTGATCTAACGGTGGCTAGGAACATCACGTGGTTTTGTCCCAAAATTAAAACAGCGTTTGGGACTGAAGTCGTATAAAGTGAACACAGTTCTAAATCGCAACGACAAACAGAACTTGACAGCCAAATCACGAGCTCGACGTTTGTATTGCGAGTATTAGACGAAGATTTCATGCGTTCTTATGGAAGATGAAACTTATGTTCTGAGGGATTTCAAGCAGCTTCCAGGGCTGGACGAAGAAGGCATTGAAATTTTCCAAAAAATACCTTGTTTGGTAAGCAATTTGCACGTGTACCAGAAAGAGTAAATCATTTGTCGCTACAGGCACAATCAACAAGAAGATTAACCAAAAGCGATTGCTACTCTTTATCGAAAACCACAAAAAACCTTTGTTTTGGCCCGTTTTGACATCGTGCCATTATGCTAAACCTATAATGAAGTGGTACGAAGCAAAGGTCACACTAACATTCCTTCCCTAAGCCTGTCGGATTACAAGGACTCGGTCGGCGCCGTTATGGATTATTAAAGAAATTGAATCACTGAAACGTGTACAGTGAGAATAGTTGACTACTCCCAGCCCCATTCAGTTGATTCACTGTGCAATTTCACTGATTCTGATCAATCACGGAGTCAAGCTAAGAATTCCGCTTGAAATGAGAAATAAGCGTTGTTTGGCGTTGTTCCCGGTTTCGTCCAGTTCCTGGCTTTTGGTCCACTGTAATCCTGTCCTGGAACGTTGAGACGGTCGAATGATGTATATTCATCAGTGTTCTCGCTCTAAACTCTAAAGAAAAACTGGGCACAAATTGGTTAATTTCGGTCAAATATGAGAAGAATTACGCAAGTTTTAGAGTGTCGCAATAATTATTGACTCGCCCTTTAGAACCAAAAGATCTTAACTGAAGGATATTTTGGAGCACCATTGTGGGAATATTGTTATTTGACTATACAAATATTATATTGTCCCTGGCGCTTAACAAGCCATCCCGCAGAATGCTATTACGAATACGAATTGTATTACGAATTGGATCCAACTCGATTTGTTGGATCTTTTCGTTGGAAGGAGACTCTTATGTTCCCGCGGGTTTCGCGTAAGTGTGTCTGCTTACGGGTCCGCCCCACCGTTTTTGGCCCTTCATACAGCGTTACTGTGAATACAAACCGGTAACTCAATTTGATCTTGCCATTAAGTGGAGCCAACATGACAAGGTCTTAGAAGGGATGGTGGCTTTCTTAAATACATACAAACATACATACATATATACATAAAAATATTATATTGTCCCATGCGGCTGTATAAGTTCATACGCTAAGGCTACCTTATATTCCTCGGTTGAATTTGTAGAACCTCAAGATCTGAACTCAAGGATAGTTTGGAGCACCGTAGATGTTTTAGGAACTCCGTAATATGCCTACAAGAGTGTTTTAATATTTTAATGTGGGTCCTCCCCTTAGCTCATTCGGTAAAGGCGCAGCTACAAAGCCACACTATGCTGGGTTCGATTCCCGGCCTAGTCTAGGAATTTTTCGTTAAGGAAAATTTCTCGACACCCTGAACATAGGGTATGATTGTACTTGCCACACAATCATACTTACGCAAAACTGATACCAGGAATCGAAAGCTCTCATTTAATTGCTGTGGAAGTGCATTTATAACACTAAGTAGAGAGCAAGCAATAAGTGAATTGTGAAAGCTATTACCTTGAAATGCTAAAAAAAAAAAGAAACGTTAACCTCCATGAAGCTGTACAAATGTAAACTTTTTCTCAGGACATAACAGAAATTTGAATTTAATCTGTAGAACATCAAGTTCTGGCACAGTTTGTGCGGCCTACGACATCAATTGAAGAACATTCATAACAAATTGGGGCTTTGTGGTCAAGCGGTTAGCGGCGTCATCCGTCAAGCGATTGCCATGAAGTGAAGGTTCGATTCTCGCTCCAGCCTGTGGAACTTTTTGCAAAAACGAAAATGTCCATACTGGTCCACTGGGTGTTAGGTTAAGTTGTCCGTTGTAATTCACTATATGTTCGATGTTCAGTCTGTACAACCTCGAGTTGAAGACGGTGTAAATATCACTTCAACGCTAGTAGAAAATATGGGGTAGAAATCGTAAGTAAGAACAATAGTGCTCGGTCATTTTTTTAATTCACGAAACGCCACGGTGCGTGGGTTATATTTCATCGTAACGCGCCCTCTCGCCAGGCACGCACTGAGCTTATTGTTATGGATTGTTTTGACTGATTCAACTGTTTACAATGTTACTCAAATGTTGACTATGTTAATCAGAACAAAACGAAAACAATTTGAGTAATCAAAAACAGCCCCAGAAAAACAACAAATTTTCAATCCAATCGATCCGGGTGGCTTGATTGGTTTCAACCGTTACATGACTAGTCGCAGCGCCAATCTACGGCTTGATTAAATCATTCCCCTATAAATTCAATCGAAACAATCAATAAACGATGCAATGTACATGAAGCATGAAAACGCAAATCATTTTCCGTTCAAAAAGAAGTAATTAAGCGATAAGTGAAACATAACTGGACTAATTTGTTAGCCGTCGCCCCCGCCGAGTGTCGAGGCCGAGTGACTCACGGCCACAGCACACTGACACACAGCACTGTTACGTAACGCAACTGTAAACATGGCATGGCGCGCGCGCCTTTTAAAACAACCGATCCATCCTTGAACTAAACCTTTTTACCCCTCCGTTGGGCCCGGCTGTTGTTAACTCGAGACGATTAAATACGATTGACTTCTAAATGGAGCTAAATTGCCGTATCGCCTGAAGAATTGTTGCTCCGGCTGCTAGATGCACCGGTAGATCCCCAATGCACGGCGTTCAACTATATGGCAGTGACGAACACGTTAATGTAAACTAAACCTTGCCTACGTTAGTCGCTCGCCACAGGACAAATATCAATTAGCTATGAAATTAAAAGTTGAGAGAACGCTGATTGAGTTACTAACGACGAATCGCACCTTTGTCGCTTGCAGTAGCACCTATCAGCCGGAGATAACTCCTCCAAATCAAGGTTCATCAATCTTGTCTTGACCTTTTCCATTGTTCGTAGAATACGATTGGCGAGTTGCTAGGTGCCCACAGACACGCAAATTCCATTCGAACTGATGTATTGTTTTTAATCCTACTAATCATGATCCACCCTAGACACTAGATCTAACAACGTAACAGGTTTCGCACCCCAAATTGAAACAAGTCAATGACCGACCGCTGTCGGTCACTGACAGCAGACGAGCAACGTAATTCTAATTGCCTCCTATTTTTCTCCACCCGCTCCTTCTTCCCCTCATTTCACAGAGGACGACATTAAACCATGCCCCCGCTGTCAGGTTCTTATCGTCAAGATGGACGACGGTTCTTGCAACCACATGGTTTGCGCCATCTGTGGGTCCGAGTTCTGCTGGCTCTGCATGAAGGAGATAAGCGATTTGCACTACCTGAGCCCCTCCGGGTGCACTTTCTGGGGCAAGAAACCTTGGTCCCGGAAGAAGAAGCTACTGTGGCAGCTGGGTACGCTGGTCGGGGCACCGCTAGGGATCGCCCTGGTGGCGGGAATTGCCGTGCCGGCGATGATTATAGGTATGAAGCGAATGTGCCGAATCAGCCTCAAGTTCGATAGGTATATTGATCTTTATGCTCTTTTTAGGAATTCCGGTCTGGGTCGGGAGAAAAATCCACACACGCTACAAAGCAGCCGGCAAGCACAAACGAAACCTGGCCGTGCTGGGAGGAGTAACGGCATCGGTGAGTAATGTTTTCATAATTTGCTGGGTATTTGAGATTTTTTTTTTCGTGAGCAGATTGTTATGGTCGTGTTGATGTTTGCACGTTCTTTATCGGCTTGATAATTCATTTGACCTAAGGAGGGGAGGGAATTGTTTTTTTTTTTTTGTTGTAATTTGCTAATGAGATGTCAGCACATATCATTGTCTATAGATGTGAGGTGGAAACTTACCATTAACGACACTATCTCACACAGGTTATCTGTCCAGCTGAATTGTTTTTGTGACACGTTCGAGGAGATAATGAAGCATTCGACGAATGATGGAAATGTTTTGTGCTGGATCAATTTGTCCGTAGGGGTTGATTGGTCTTGGAAAGGCAATTTATTGTCATCATCGTCAGCTTTCTTCCCGGAGTGGATAATATGGCGGGTAATTGGTTTAATTGTTCAATTGAACGTAACAGTCAGAAATCTGCATTTTTTTGATTGGTGCTTTATTCGATTGCGCAAAATTTGGCTGCTCTTAATTTTAACTATTGGAAACGGAAAATTGGGACACAAGGAAATCAATAATAGTCTCAAAATCACATAGTTGCGTTGAGGAATCCCGAAGTTCTTCCCGTAATACGATCAATCAGTTCTCGCCCACTGTTTTGGCTGTTTAATCCCCCCAATTTGTCATGATCTGCCGTTTTGACGACTGTACCTTTTACCTTCAGTTTTCTCTTCATAATTGCTCAGTAGTTTTCAATGGGCCTGAACTGGGGACAGTTTGGCGGTTTGAGGATTTTCGGAACAAACTGGGCTCCGTTGTCATTGTATCATTGCTGTAGGGACAACCAAGCATGGAAAAAAACGGTTCACTTTGCACTCATACGCATCAACCGTCAGAAGTGAGCCGTACCACGTGTGAGTTATTCCGATTCTGTTCATTACTCTGCCGTGAAACGCATATCAGTCCCATATGACTTTTCGGTGGTTTTGAGTTATGATTATTAATAGCTCTAATTATCGTTGTTCTTTACGTTATAATGCAAAACTTGGGTAGTTTATTCTGACGAAACATGAAAACAACATTGGGCCAGTTTGTCTCATCTTAAAAATAATCGTATATAAGTCCCACCATACGAAACAAGCCTTAAAAACGCTCTTTTTTTTAACAATCTACTCGGGGTATAATTCAAACCATACAAGGTATAGTTTATGCATTTGGGTTATCGTTCTTGTATGGAAATATTTTATTAGAGAGGTTACAATATAACTTAATGTGAAGAAAGTTTAAGAAGATATTTGTTTTTTTTTTGTATTATCAACATAAAATGAAGATGAAACAAAACAGTCTAAAAAATTATAACAGTAGGCATAATTCCAAATTTTGACTGTATCATGGCCCCTTATTGGTGAATTCATATCTTTCGATGAATAATTCGTCGAGTGAGGATCAAGATATGATCACCGTCTTACAATGGAACTGTCGCAGTCTAATACCTAAATTAGACTCGTTCAAGTATTTGATTCACAGTTCTGATTGTGATATATTTGCTCTCTGTGAAACATGGCTTTCATCCGAAGATGAATTAAACTTCCACGATTTTAACATTATTCGCCTGGACCGAGATGATTCATATGGTGGCGTACTTCTGGGGATCAAAAAGTGTTACCCCTTCTATAAAATCTCACTCCCAATAATCTCAGGCATTGAAATCGTCGCTTGCCAAGTACATGTAAAGAATAAAGATCTTTGCATAGCTTCCGTCTATGTCCCTCCGTGGGCATAAATAAACCGCCGTCAACTTTGGAGTTCAATTACATTACTTCCATCTCCAGTTCTTATTCTGGGCGATCTGAACTCCCACGGTACAGCTTGGGGCGAACAATACGATGACAATAGAGCGGGCATTTTCTATGACTTATGCGACGATTTCAACTTGACCATCTTGAACACTGGGGAAACGACACGAATAGCAAAACCTCCTGCCAGGGAGAGTCGACTTGACATATCTTTGTGCTCTAACTCACTATCATTAGATTGTCTGTGGAAGGTAATCAATGATCTCCATGGTAGTGATCACTTACCAATTATTATCTCAATCACAAATAGTTTTAATAAAACAGACCAGTCAATCCATGTTCCTTATGACCTCACGAGGCATATCGATTGGCAACATTTTGCATCGGCGGTAACCCTTGGTATTGATTCTACCGATCCTCTTCCACCATTAGAAGAGTATCGTTTCCTTTCCGACCTGATGTACAAAAGTGCATTAGAAGCTCAGAAACGACGTGTTCCAAGTATATCCCTCAAAAGAAGACCCGCCACCCATGGATGGGATGACGAATGCACTAAGTTGTATCTTGAGAAATCCGATGCGTTTAAAGATTATCGTAGACATGAAACATGCGAGCTTTTTGACAAGTACCTCAAGCTTGAAAAAAAAGCTTAAAAACTTACTCAAAGCAAAGAAACGCAATTACTGGCGTTCGTTTGTAGAGGGACTATCTAGAGAAACCTCGATGACAACGCTTTGGAGAAAGGCTCGTTACATGCGAAACCGCTCATCCTCCAATGAGAGTGAAGAATACTCCATGCAGTGGATATTCGACTTCGCTAAAAAGGTTTGTCCAGACTCTGTCCCAACACAACCGAATTTACGGGATACTACCCGAAATAACGGTTCTCTGGACGAACCATTCACAATGTTGGAATTTTCAATGGCACTTCTTTCATCGAAAAACTCTGCTCCGGGAAGTGATATGATTAAATTCAACCTTCTAAAAAATCTCCCCGATATCGCTAAAAGACGATTACTTAACCTGTATAACACTCTCATGGAATTAAATATAGTTCCACCCGCATGGAGGTTAAAGTAATAGCTATTCAAAAGCCTGGGAAACCAGCGTCTGATTACAATTCTTACCGTCCTATCTCTATGCTATCATGCTTAAGGAAATTGTTAGAAAAAATGATCCTATCAAGACTTGACCGTTGGGTTGAATCAAACAACCTGCTATCAAATGCGCAATTTGGTTTCCGAAAGAGCAAAGGAACAAACGATTGTTTAGCGTTGCTTTCATCTGATATACAACTGGCCTTTGCACACAAGGAGCAATTGGCTTCAGTATTTCTGGATATTAAGGGCGCATTTGATTCAGTTTCCATAGATATACTGGCAGATAGTCTGCACAGTAGTGGATTACCAGGAATTTTAAACAACTTTTTGTATAATTTACTGTCAGAAAAACAAATGACCTTCAATCTGGGTCAACTGACAACTTCCAGAATTAGCTACATGGGCTTACCCCAAGGCTCATGTTTAAGTCCCTTGCTTTATATTTTTATGTTAAAGATATTGATAACTGCTTGGAAAATAGATGCACGCTAAGACAACTTGCAGACGATGCTGTGATCTCCTTTAGAGGTCCACGTGCAGAAATCTTGCAAAGACCATTGCAAAATTCCCTAGATAATCTGTCCATCTGGGCCAGAAATTTGGGGATCGAGTTTTCACCGCATAAAACCGAATTGGTAGTGTTTACTAGAAAGCGGTTCCCAGCCCAACTGCGTCTTAAGCTGTTGGGAAGAGACATTACCCAATCTTTGACCTTTAAATACCTTGGAGTCATATTTGATTCAAAATGCACTTGGAGTAATCACTTTGCGTATTTAAAACAGAAATGCCAACAAAGGATCAATTTTCTAAGATCAATTTCCGGGACATGGTGGGGTGCTCACCCGGAAGATCTCATTAAACTCTACAAAACAACTATTCTTTCAGTTCTCGAATATGGCTCTTTTTGCTTCCTCTCGGCAAGAGATAGCCACCTCATCAAATTGGAACGCATTCAATATCAGTTGTCTACGTATTGCCCTTGGCTGTATGCATTCAACGCATAATATGAGCCTGGAGGTTCTGGCAGTAGTAAAACCCTTACAGAACCGCTTCTGGGAGCTCTCATCTAGAATACTGATCAAGTGTGGAATCAGTAACAACCTTGTGATTGAAAACTTCGAAGAAATGCTCGAATTGAGAACCCATTCAAGATTCTTACGAATCTATATTAACTATATGTCATATGTACGCTTTCCTTATCACAGTTCCTCCATTGCTTATGATCTCTCCATGAAACAGGCTATTCAAGGAGTTCCAGATCAAC
The DNA here is from genome assembly GCA_024533555.2 of Aedes koreicus. Classification (NCBI taxonomy): domain Eukaryota; kingdom Metazoa; phylum Arthropoda; class Insecta; order Diptera; family Culicidae; genus Aedes; species Aedes koreicus. The sequence goes on along the minus strand of JAHHFK020004353.1, from coordinate 96,893 downwards.
TTCGACCTATTTTAATTCCCCATATTTTCATCGAAAAGTACCAACATGTCAATTGCAATTGAAGAATTTTCACTGATGGGTCGCGCATTGATGGATCCACTGGTTTCGGTGTTTACAATGAATACTCATCTGCCTTCCGGAAACTTCAGGAACCTTGTTCCGTATATGTTGCTGAGCTGGCAGCAATCAATTTCGCATTAAGAAAAATTTCCGAGAAAAAAAAAATACTTTATTTTATCTTCTCGGATAGTCTCAGTTCTTTTGAGGCCCTCAGGTTGATAGAAACAGTGAAGCACGCATCTTATTTACTTTCTTTCAAAAATAGGGAAGCAGATGTGTGCGTTGGTCGAAAGATCATTTAGGATTACCTTTGTATGAGTCCCCTCACATTGCTCAATTCCAGGCAATGAGAAGGCGGACTCTCTAGCAAGGTGGGCGCACAAGAGAGCGAGATTTTTTGAAAGAAGAATTTCACATGATGAATTTTTCCCATTAGTACGTCAAGAGTTCTCTTCAAAGTTGGCAAAACGCTTGGACAAGTAATTCTCTTGGGCGGTGGTTACATTCCACTATTCACGCGACCATTGATTTCCTTCATCTTAGTCAAGACTTATGTCCAACCACTACTCGCTAGACGCACATCTCTACAGAATTAACCTCGTCGATAGCAACATATGTAGGTGCGGAACCGGTTATATGACATCGATCACGCAGTTTGGCATTGCCCGGGTAATGATGCCTCCAGAGCACGACCATTGGATACCCTTGTGGCCCGAGGTAGACAACCCTTCCGCGAAGTAAGAGATGTTTTGGGAATGCGTGATCTTCCCTACATGCAAGCGATTTACGAATTCCTTTGTTTGTCTGATCTAAGAGTGTAATGTCATCACCCCCTCCCTTTCACTCTAGTAAATTCCCTGCCATTGTGTCCCAGTTATATTACCCTTTTGTTTCCGTGCTACTTGTACCTGCCCAGCAAGCTGTGGTCACCCATCTGCAGCTTAGTTCCTGTAAGGGACTACAGAGACCGAGGATTTGGAAGATGTCGCAACCATGAGCAGCAATAAATACCTGAAATAAGTTACCTGCCTAGCCCCTTCCAAACAATAATGTGACCCATTAACCTCGAGCTAGCCACGAGTAATTGGCACCCCACTTTACTAAAATTGAAAAATTATACATTGTAAATAACAATATTGAATATCGGCTCCGTAAAGTGTTACAACACGCCTGAGCCTAACAAATAAACGAACTGATTAAAAAAAAATAATTCCAAATTCATGGACGAGGGACTTGTTCAGGTAATCCATAATCCAGAATGGCTTCTTACCTTCGTTCACTAACTGTATAATGGTTTTAAGGGCTTACGCTGAATAATATTAGTATAACTCAGAATCTGTACTAGATATTGAATATTTCATCACATCAGTTTGTATGCTTACTTGCTGTGAACAATCTGCTGGAGTTCGATTCGATGTTTATTCACTAAAAATCGAGATTTCGACAAAGATTTTTCATTAGGGCCTAACTGACAAACTTAAACAATGGCTTTTTCTGCGAATTTCTCGACATTGAAAACTCGCCTAATCAATCCACCACATGGATGCTGAAAAACGATACCGACTTTGTCTTTCAACAGTTACTCTATCGCGTATAAAGAATTTCTGGCCGGCCGCGTTCAGGTCCCAAAAGGATTTAATCATGTCGATTCTGCCATCTTTGGATTTCGCGTATGAAGAATTTCTGGCCGGCCGCGTTTAGGTCCCAAAAGGATTTATTCATGTCGATTCTGTCATCTTTGGATACCAGCGTGGCACACTCCTTACTACAGTCACAATCTTCCATAATTACGTCGAGTGCAAGACGCCGTTTATTTTGCGGTATCCAACTCCCGGATCTCTTTTTTGGTCCTCTTCCTCGACGTTTTCCACGTATCCTGATCATTTCCGTCAGCATAAAAAAAGCTGCCATCCGAACCAGGATCTATCGTTGGTGGTGCTGTGATCTCCTCCGGAGGATCGATCGATGATGCTTTCCGTCGATTTGCTTCCATTTTCCACTTGTCCACTTGTCAAAGCTGATGAGGTGTTGAAAAAACACCGGAATTTTTTTTTATGTTTCCACTTCACGTCATGACAACCGTTTAATGTTTGTTGATGTCAGATCGAATCCGGGACAATCTTCATCGGAACTATCATCCGAGGCGTAAAAAACCTTGATCATATGTAACGAGGACAAATTGAAGACTATTCGGAACAACTTTTGCGCGAACTAAAAATAAAATACTTCAAGCAAAACAAGCAACTTTGACAACAAGAGGGAAAAAAATCATTAAGTTGGAATTAAATTTGACTACATGTAAAGCTCCGCTCATGATAGAGGAAGCGGAACGGCAGAGACACGCCCCTAGTGGAATTTTTCGCCGGCCTTCTAGTGTTTAGATGTATGTACTTATGGCCAACAATACCAAAACGCGATTGATTAAAGCATCATTGAGCAACAGCAAGCAACAACTCTCATGCTACCATTTAATATGCTAAAATTATCATACAGTTGTATCAATCTAATTCTACTTAAAAAAAACTACTGGGACTGATATGCGATTATTTTACAGTCGGACATGCAAAATAATCGCATATCAGTCCCACTGCTGTTTTTTCGCAGGGAATGTTATAAATTTATAGACGATTTCTCAGTGCCTATTTTTTACCCGCTGGATCATTAATGATTGCATTCAGCTGAGCGAGATTGATTGAATTACACTCATTTCTTCAAATCATACCTTAAACATGATTTAACATTTCATATAATGATCTAACATGATGTTAAGCAAACAAATTCAACACAAAAACATAAAGCGTCATATTAAGCCGAATCTCTGCTATGATCATTCCTGCTGATTGCATTCACTGAGTCAAATTATTCTCATTCAGTGTATTCAAATTGCTTGCGTTCAGTGGCAACGCGCATTCATTCAGGTATAAAGGCCTCTCCAAACTGCAGCGTTTTTTTTGCTGCTGCCGCTGCGAAATCGCGGCGAAAAAATCGCTGCGATGAGATTACATAGCGGCTTATGGGAGCGCACAAAGCGACGCGATTAAAAAACGCATCGCGTCGGTTTGGGCGTTCTCATAAGCCGCCATGTAATCTCATTGCGGCGATTTTTTCGCCGCGATTTCGCTGCGGCAGCGGCAAAAAAAACGCTGCAGTTTGGGGAAGCCTTAACGTAAAGATAAAAATGTGTTTCGCATGATTCTGTTTTATCGTTTATTCTTTCTACAGTTTTCGTTTTCGAGGATTCGTGTAGAACTGTTTGATAGGAAACATCACATTCCGACATGGAGTTTTCATAAGGGCCAATGTCGCAAACGTAAACAATGACTTCTTCCGCAAATTTCTTGAAAATGAAAACTCGTTCAAGTAAAGTACCACTTCTATTGTAAAGGGGAACTCTTTTTCTCACAATCATCGTAGTAAATCACTATGATTAAGTTAGCATTCTCGAGAAATTTGCGGAAGAAGCCATTGTTTACGTTTGCGACATTGGCCCTTATGAAAACATCGCATGATCCGGCCAAAATGTCACCGGACTATCATGTGAAACCTGGAAGCTGTTCGAAGGCGGCCTTTACATAGGTTTCATCATCCATAAGTACGCATCGACCGGACTTGGTTAGAGCCTGTTCATAAACCAGGTAGACTCAATTTTGAAAATCTCAGAACAAATCCCCCTACCCCCTTCCCCTCTTCGTAGAGGGGTTGCTTCTGATGGACCTCACGATGGACCTTTCCATGGAGCAGACGCTACGCTCCTCTTGCATAGTGACTGTCTCCAAAACGAGAGCATTTTATGAACTGAAAAAATACACTGTAATTGATATTGTTATTTTCAACAAATAAGCTTCCAAAAACGTCCACTAGGAGCGCTGTAACAAGCAAACGAGTTTGTTCCATTACTAAGTGGGCCATGCTTTATGTAACAGAAAAACATATCTTAACTTATTGTCAGCTCTTGGAGTAGGTTTTAACCGGTCTCAGACAGGGATTGTCGAAAAACACAGAGCAGTGCAAAATAGACAAGTGCTTCACCCAATTTCAAGTGTGCGTCTCCTGTTTTAGAAGAGCGCACAAAACGAACGTGTGAAAGATTTCTTAGCAACACGAAAGACTGAAAGCCGCACATGCCACACAAAGAGATAAAGAGTAATTCACTGTGCTTTGCTTTGGCTCGTGCTTAGGATAATGGTATCAACATGATGTTTTTTTTTTATTTTAGTAACAAAAGGTATTGTAGGGGTTCATAGAGGGAAAAAATTATTAAAATCTTAATTCACAAACTAGTCGGGCCGTTTGAAAATTACGTAATACTTTTTAGCACTTCAAAAGGTTTTTGTATGGAAACTCTAAGACTTTTTTTTACACCCTTTTGCTCTGCCAGACCCTGCTTCGCATATCGTTACATTACTCATGGATGATCATTTTCATTGTTACTCATGGATGGTACATGAAACTATCAGTTTGTCAGTTGTCTTATAAAATGCTCGATTCTACGTACATAATTGGGCCCTGTAGTTTATTGCACACTTAACTTTATGACTTTATGAAAACATGTGAAGTAAACACAAATTTGTGCAGGTCCAATATAGAGTGCCGCCGTGTCTGTTTTTCGCACTTGTGTTTGCACAGAGACGACAAGAGAGAGTGCAATCGTTAATGCCCAAAGAGACGAGAGTAAATTCGAAATGAGATTTGCGGCTTTGAGCGCACGGCAAAACAAGAGTGCACGGGAGTACAGGCTGCACTTTCACGTCTCTTTGAAATTTAATGTGCTGTCTCGTAGCAGCGCGCGCTGCACTCAAAGAGATTTGAGTCGCACCTTATCCCTGGTATCAGCCTCATCGGGCACATCAAGAAAGTCTTCAAGGTGCGTTGATATCCTTACTCTTTCAATAATTTCATCCTATCGTATGTGACTACCGTCTTACCTTACCTTACCAATCAGACTAAGGCCGGTGTGGCCTCTGCTGTACACAGAAGTTGTTTCCATTGTAATCGGTCCATGGCTGTACCTCGCCAGCCTCGCTGTCTGCGGAGGGTCCGCAGGTCGCCTTCTACTTGATCAATCCACCTTGCTCGTTGCGCACCTCTTCTTCTTGTACCTGTCGGTTCGTTTTCGAGAACCATTTTCACAGGGCTGTCGTCCGCGTTCTTACGACATGCCCAGCCCATCGTAGTCGACCGATTTTTGCGATGTGTACGATGGGAGATGCTCCCAGCAACTGGTGCAATTTGTGGTTCATTCGCCTCCTCCACGTTCCGTCTTCCATCTGCATTCCACCGTAGATCGTACGCAGCACCTTCCGTTCAAAGACTCCAAGGGCGCGTTGGTCCTCCACTAGCAATGTCCATGTTTCGTGGCCGTAGAGAACTACCGGTCTAATTAATGTCTTGTAGATGGTCAACTTTGTGGTTCGGCGAACTTTGTTCGATCTTAGCGTTCTTCGGAGTCCAAAGTAGGCACGATTGCCAGCCATAATGCGCCTTTGTATTTCTCTCTGCTGGTGTCGTTATCGGCGGTCACCAATGAGCCCAGATACACGAATTCGTCTACTACCTCGATTTCATCACTGTCGATCTGAAGTTGTGCTAGCATATTTTTCTCGTGAGCCTCTTCCCTTCATGTATTTTGTTTTTAACGCATTAATCACAAGCCCAATCCTACCAGCTTCAGCCTTAAGTCTGATGTACGTTTCCGACATCGTTTCAAAGTTACGTGCTACGATATCAACGTCGTCGGCGAAGCCAAATAGTTGGACAGCCTTCCTGTAGATCGTGCCACTCGTGTCTTACCGTCACTTTTTTCAGTTCGATGCCTTGCAAAATGATACAAAGTAAAAATCATAAAGTTGACACAGTTTCTCGGAAGAAAAAATCGTAAATCAATAATGAACTACAATTAAACATATGCTCGTATAAAACTCAAGATTTTCCGGAACTAGTCCAGATATGACTCATGCGATTTAAGGCGTCTCATTACGGTTTTCGAATCTGAAATCTGATACTAGACACGTCTCCTGGGGTACCGGAACCTGTCCGGAAGTGTTGGTTGGAACACCATTGTGCACGTTTTTGAATTTCTTCTGGGATTTGACGTTTCACATGATGAATTTTGGACCAATTCAGACATTAGTCACTCCCCGTGGGGTTCCCGGGACATGCGTGGATGTAGTCAATTCGATAATGAACACTCATGGGCTTGTAGACTTCGTGGTTAAGAGGTTGGCGGCGTCACCCGTCGTTCAGGCGATTGCCACGAAGTAAGCGTTCGATTCCCTCTCCAGCCTGTGGACTTTTTGCAAAACGAAAATGTTCATACTGGTCCACGTAATTTCCTCAAAGTTAGATGAGAGTTTTATGTAGATCTACCATGTTTCGTGAAGGTCTTTGAAATCTGCTCAAGGTCTGATTCAAGGAAGCTAACTAAATTATTAAGTTGTTTCCAAGATGTTGCCACTTCTTCTATTTGACTTAATTTTATGAGTCGCTACAAAATTAACAAGCTCAACAACTCTCATAAACAGTGGAGATGAAGTCATTACTTCTATCGAACTGGAGATTTTTGTTTCAAATACATGTGCAATCCTCGGATTGGATAGATTTGCTTTTGGTTTAAAATTTCGACTGAAATTATTCCAAAATACGATTTCTTGCGATAGTGTGTAGGGGCGAGATACCATCATAATTAAAAAAAAATCCTATCCATTTTTTTCGTTTCGTTTCGTATTGAGGTCCTGAACAAAAACAGTATCAAAACAAAAACTTCAGTTAAAATATGCCATGTTGTTCCATGTGAGATGCCTATGGTGTCAGCTATCACATCCACAATCGATCGATGATGTGGTGTGATGTGATAAGAACCCACCATCAGTGCAAGGATTACCTATGGCTGCAGGACTATTCTCAGCAGGTTGTTCCGAGAGAATAGCCTACGTGATGACTTGTTGTAGCAGGGTCAGTCGATCTTAGTGAGGACCTTCGGAAGACTACGGCCAGAAGGCCGCGTGTCTCCGCATGGCAAGGGACTGATGACTCCATGAACCCTTGTCCAGTCAACAATTCCTTCGACTGCCTTAGGCAACCTATTTCTCACGATGGTCTGAAATTTTTACAAAACTGAACTACGGTTTTGGCGGATTTCATAGCATCAACACATCTCTTCCTAGTAGTAGCTGAACGATTAAGTGTATTAGTCAAATTTACTCCAAGGTATTTCAATGACTTACAGGTAACAAACTCCTTTCCGTTTAATTTTATCTTATCTGGAATACTGTTCGCTGCATTAGGAACACTTATTAATATTTGACTTTTATTTGTATTAATTTCTAATCCTACCTCTGCCAAACATTCCTCTAGAGCTGCAATAATCTTCTCTAAGTCATCTTGATCTTCTACTATAATAAGCAGATCGTCCGCAAATGCCAGGATAATTGGCAGTGAAAGCGAGCCCATCCCAATTAACCGTAAACGTGGTATCTTACTCCCCATCTTTTGAAGAACTTAATTTCTAAATTAAAAATAAAAGGCGACAAAGGGCAGCCCTGCTTGATTCCTTTTCCCCTTTTTATTTCATCTGGAAATTGTTTTTGCCATTTAACCTTAACGCCTATCTTCTTGGACACACAATAAAACCCTATCGATTATATGAGTTGGCACCTCCAGTTTTAATCAAATTTCCTTCAATTTACCCAACCTAATATTATCAAATGCCTTCTTAATATCTAATGAACATCCACAGTCGATCGATGATCTTCCAAAACCATATCCAGTATTTTCGCTATGATTTCTGGTGTTGATGCACTTTTTGGTCCTGAGCGTGGATCGTCTTCAACGCTTCTACGGCCACGCTTAAACTCCAAAACCCATCGGTGAATGGTTGTAAATGAAGGAAAAGACTCCTTTAATACCTTCACCATCTTTGCATCGATCTCTGTAGCCGATAAACCTTCCAAAACGAAGACTTTAATCACTGCACGATATTCGGATTTTTCCATTGTTAAAAAATACACTAACATGTCGAAGTTGACATCTAAGAAATGGCTTGTAAACAAAGAATGAATTGACAGATCGAAATGAAATTTTGAGTACGTTCTTATGAAAGATGAAATATTGAAATGGCGTAAAATTGTTGGTTTTTCTACTGCTCCATAGATGTCGCTTTCAAATCTTTTTGACTAACCGAGTATGTGCATCACCTTAAAATCAACTAAATGGAGATTAATCTGAAAACAAAGATTAACAAGAATTTAGCCTATTGTTTACCAAAACGAACCCTGCTTTTTATCCAACATCACAGTGTTTTCTCGTGGAGGGGCAGAAGATTCCTCGGTTTCCAACAAAGCGAGTATTACGTCGACAATTTTCTTGTTTGACCTGCATTCGGGCAGGCCCGGTGCCGTTATTGCCTTAATTTAAGATCACCAGTTTTTACACATTGATGATGTATGTTGGTCCCCGTTGGTTATCTGTGTAAATACAGCTGATCTGGCATTAACGGAGCAGCAACCTCAGGCGGTCAGTCATGCTCATGCTCATGCCCATGGTTATTTTGTTAAATGGTAAAATTCGATCCAAATGCTGTTCCGATACATTTTTGTATCTCCCCAATCAGAAGGATCAACTTCCGAGAAAGGCTTATATTTTTTTAGGAAAATAACTTTTGCCTGACAACTGCTAGAGACAAGTTAGGCACATGTTAAGTTGTATATTTTGGCCGTTTACAAGCCGTAGGAAGATTTTTTTGCTGAGAAATTTGAATTGAAGATGTAAGAGTAATATATAATTGATTTTGATAGGTACTCCTTAACCTTACTACTTTTATTAAGGCATGTTCACGACAAAATCTGGTCAGATTAAATTTGGAATAAAATGTCGCTGTTAGTTCAATCTAAGATGAATTTTTATTCATTTAATGTGCACTTATTAGTCATCTTAAAACTAATTACAGTTACTCCATTAGGCTGCATGAAGAAACTACGAACGTTTGAGTTTACTCCAGCCGAGTTAGGGTCTGTGCAGATTTCTGCAACCGGTTTAGCTGCTTTTGTCCAAGATTTTCGAATTTTTTCTATAGTTGTAGCTGGTTATTAGTATTTGAGATAGGCCCATTCACGAGAGGTAGGTCGCAACTCCGCAGCGAAGACTGTATTCGATGAAATTTAGACACACAAAATAGGTCACCAGAAATTTTCTCTCGAGCCTGATTCTTTCAAACTTTCTGAACAAAGTACTACTAAATGGTTAAGTTTTTGACATCATTGGTTTATTGAACCTCTTTTCCCAACCCAAATGCCCGCACTCTTGCTCAACTTCTTCTAACGAACAAATTTCGGGCAATGATATTTAACCACACTTTCTTTAGTTCAAGTTAATTTTCTATCAGTTTTGGAGTTTTAACGAACTTGCCTTCATGAACTGTTCGCCTTTTTCGCAACATCCCTGATCGAAATGTTGGGATAACGCTTAAATTGGTTCAATACCATCCTGGCCTTCTCCGGATTTGATGTGCCACGTTTTTTGCCACTACCATTTTTCCGCTTGGTTGTCTTACGGTCCTTGAACGTTTTGATCACATGAGATACGGTTGAATGTGCGATTCCGAGCTGTTTTCCGATCCATCGATGAGAAGCGTTTGGGTTTTCGAAGTGAGTGCCCAAAATTTGTTGGCGCACTATTTCTTCATTCGAAGCCATCGCTGAAATCACTCGACCGATTTTCACGAAACTCATTACACAATTGACACAACACAATGAAATACATTCAGCTAAAATTTCAATAAGTTTTACCCACACGCTAAAAAGTTACGAACAATTGCGTGTGTCCAAATTTCATCGAATACAGTCTTTACAATCGTTAAATAAATCCAGTGGATCATATTTGGTTTTAGTCCCCATTTCCTACCAAATGTTTTTTTTTACTTATCCAAAGAGCATTTGTTGCCTTACTAACAACTTGCTCTAGATCTGGATTCCAATTTAGTTTGCTGTCAACAGTTACGCCCAGATACTTGACTGTGTGTGAAAGCTTTAAAGGCGTTCCTTTCAGTTTTATTTCTTTGATAGAAAATTTCCTCTTTTGTGTGAACGGTACAATAGTAGTTTTCAAAGGGTTTATATTCAGCCTTCTTTGGCGCACCACGATGAAACATAAATCAGAGCATCTTGCATTCTATCTGAACTGATATGGTCTATTATGACTACATCATCTGCGAAGCCAATAATCTCGAAGCTCTGGGCTTCTAGATTTCTTAGAAGTTTGTCAACTATTAAAGACCATAATAAGGGAGAGAGAATACCTCCCTGAGGACACCCTTTTGCAGCTCTAACTCTTATGGATGAGCATCCAAGGTTTGCTGAAATTTCTCTTTTAGAAAGCATCCCATTAATCCAATTAGCAATGCTTTCATCAAATCCACGGTTTATCATAGCGTTTTTCATTGAGTTAAAGGATGCATTATCAAATGCTCCTTCAATATCAATAATCGCCGCTAGTGAAATTTCTTTTGCATCGAAAGATTTTTCGAGTCTTGTAACAAGCGTGTGGAGAGCTGTTACCGCTGATTTACCAGTTTGATAAGCGAATTGATACTTATTGAAAGGAACTGTTGTCAAGTATGATGATTGTATGCTCATCAATTCGACATGGAGTTTTCATAAGGGCCAATGTCGCAAACGTAAACAATGGCATCTTCCGCAAATTTCTTGAAAATGTAAACTCGCTCAAGTAAACTACCACTTCTATTGTAAAGAGGAACTCCTCTTCTGTATAATCATCGTGGTAATTTACTATGATTAAGTTAGCAGTTAGAATTCTCGAGAAATTTGCGGAAGAAGCCATTGTTTACGTTTCGACATTGGCCCTTATGAAAACTCCATGTCGAATTATTTGTTTCCATTATTTTTAGTATAATGGATGATAAACTAATCGGTCTGAAGGATTTTGCTGACATTTTATCCTTATTAGTAGCCTTTGGAATAAATAATTTTATTGATTTGTTACGTCTTTTTCGGGAGATCCGAATCTCCCAAGGCCACGTTGATGGCAGCATGATGTGCTATAAACATGCACCAGTTACCTACCATACAACCTTGTACGCTCCCTCCCCGAATCACGACATTGAGCATTCGGATTTCCAAACTAATGGAAACGACAGCTCAGTGATCGATCACCACGTTTTTCAGTGCACCTATTCTGACAGCTGGCATTCCTCATCGAATGTCTGCTTTCCGCGCGAGATACAACAACTCGTTTGCATAATGATAGGGATCCATAAAGCTCGATGGGGATGGCAGCGCCGGGAAAACGTAATCAGCTGTCCATCAGCTTCGCTATCTCGCCCTGTTGCTGCCCTACCAACTGTCACATCGCAAACACGACTTCAAATTGGTTGCTAATTATTGTAACCTCCAACAACAGCGACTTGTCAATTATCACTTACCCCCTCCGAACTAGGCAAGAACCGCAACCATTTACAATTCAAATGCGCTTCCTGTAGCATTTGGGGTTAATTCCTAAATGTAAACGACAGCTATAATGAATTAATCGGGTTTAGTTTTTTTCGAGTTTCCTCTTGGATCGGTTCTTTCACAGTCCGTTTTGGCAATGGTTTGTTAATTTTTATTACAGCAAATGGTCACCTGTAATCAATACAACACTGTTTTCGAGTTTCTTCTTTGGATGAATCTTGTTGGAATGCTTCAAATTTACGGTAAAATTCTATCAATACGTGTATTTGTTTCGCTAATATAGTTTTGGTTTTTCATCATAAACAATTTATATTTATCTTTCCATTCAACAGCTGAAACCAAATGTGTTCGCTGATTATGCATCATCTTGTTTAGTTTAATTTAGTTATAATGCTAGAACTACGCTGTCACAATTGTCTGCTAAAAAGGCATTTCAAAACTTATGATTTTGATTGATTAGGATTGACTTTCCCTCGGATGGATTCAATTACTAGCGTGGTAGTAGCAGAAAGCGCGGGATTCAAATTTGATTTTTTTTTCGCATAGTGCTAAGCGTGGAACTGTTGCTGGGAAGTTACTATATTAGTGTAGAAATTGAATGCTTCAACAGTACAACGTCCCATTATCTTGGCTTGTTAGAAAATGTCAAAACTGCGCCTCTCCTTAAAGACATTCCTCCAGGTTGAGGATGCCTTCCTCGTTGAAATCACGCAAGACATCCAACAAACGTTGCTCTGCAACCGGATTTCCGATGGCGATGTCGATCGAACCGATGCAAAGCAGAAGAGCCAGCAGTTGCGATTGGCTGAAAGAATGGAGATTCTTGATCATATGAAAATGTTCATAATAAACCGACTCACCGATACTCCAGTTCCATTTTATTCCGACTGTAACCCAAGTCGGCCTCCACATCGATATCCAACTTTTGGCAGTACGACTTGAGAAGGTTGTAGTACATATCCAGCAACCGAGTGCCGTGACGGCGTCGAGTGTTGGACGGGATCGAAGAGATCAGCAACAGCGCCAAATCGTTGGTGGGCCGACTGTAAGTCACCATCTGCCAGTCCAGTATGATACAGCTGTCCGTTCCGTCCCCCTCGGCTCGGAACAGCAGATTGTTACACCAAAAGTCCGTATGCGTAATCAGTCCCATCGGTTCGATCGGTTGGAGCAGGGTCTCGATCAGTTCTTTGGTTTTGGCTCGAATCTTGTTCAGGGCTTTCAGTTCATTCTCGTATCCGGGCTTTGCTTCGAGGAACTTGGTCAGCTGGGGCATTCCTTGTTCGACCAGCTGCTGGTAGCTCTCGGTGGCGCGGGTTGTTTGGAATAGGAACTGAAAATGGCTCTGTTAGAGATGGTTTTGAAGTGGAAGCTAATTGCGTGGGGAATACCTACGGGATACTTTTCGTTGACATCGACCTTCTTTTTGAGCTTTAAACCCAGCGAAAGTGCATGAATGGCAACGATGGCTCGGATGGCGGCCTCGGTTTGACCGACCGTGAGCCCGGACGTAAAGTTGGCTCCCTAGAAAGCGATTGTAAGCGGTTAGGATTTGTGCAGATATCGAAGAAATGGAGTTACCTTGTATCCAAGAGATCGCATATCTTCCAGCACCAGGATGCTTTCCGGCGGTTCCGGGCTGCCCTGCGAAGGGCTGATGGCCGGGGCGTACTGGGTGTAGAAGCAGGTCGGTACCGATACCAACATAATGGCGCTGTCCTCCTTGGAGACGTCCGTCTCCTGGAAAGCTAGCAGATCGGGAAGGATCTACGGAGAGGAAGAGTTTGTAATTAGAACCTTTTGCCAAAACATAAGTTTTAGTTGTCAACTTAGGCACATCGCTCGATCGTCATTTTGCTGGGAAGGTACCCTGGCAAACAAGATCGCTGTTCCAACTTAAAATGAAGAAAAAGGCTGCCCTACGGGAATTCTCAAAGCTGCGGTTTCGATAAAGAAAGCTCAATCATCAGTATAAACAAAAACCTTTTGGATAGTTTTGGAAAGAGCAGGCGAATCCAAATTAGAGCGAAATTTGAAAGTACATTAATGACCTACGAATGGAAACCGAAATTCCCTGACAAGCGGACGTTTTTCGAACCTTCTCCACATGCTCCCGGATACCTTACTAATCAGGCCAAGACTGGGGTGACCTCTGATGTATGAAGAAGTAGTCTCCATTCTGTTCGGTCCATAGCTGCACTTCGCCAGCCTCGAAGTGTGCGAAGGGTCCACAGGTCGCCTTCTACTTGATCTATCCACCTTGCTCGTTTCTGTACCCGTCGGATCGTTTTGTAAAATCATTTTAACTGGGATGTCGTCCGACATTCTTAAGACATGCTCAGCCCACCGTAGTCGACCGATTTTTGCAGTGTGCACGATTGGAGGTTCTCCCAGCATCTGAAGCAATTCGTGGTTCATTCGCCTTCTTCACGTTCCGCATTCCATCTGCACCCCACCGTACATCGTACGCAACACCTTCCGTTTAAAGACACTGATGGCGTGTTGGTCCTCCACCATCAATGTCCATGTTTTGTGGTCGCAGAGCACCGGTCTAATTAATGTCTAGTAATTCGGCGAAATTTTGTTTGATCTTAGCGTCCTTCGGAGTCAAAAGTAGGCACGATAGCCAGCCATGATGCGCCTTTGTATCTCTCTGCTGGTGTCGTTATCAGCGGTCACCAGTGAGCCCAGATACATGAATTCGTCTCAAAGTTACGTGCTACACTATCAACGTCGTCGGTGAAGCCAAAAAGTTGGAAGGACTTCCTGAAGATCATACCACTCGTGTCTATACTCTTTAAATCACACCCTCCAATGCAATGTTAAATAGCAAACACGACAATCCATAACCTTGCCATAACCCTCTCCGAGATTCGAATGGACTCGAGAGAGTGTCCCTGAGATTCGGACGACACACATCACTCGATCCTTCGGTGCTTTAACATACCACGCCAGTTTTTCTGGAAATCCACACTCATGCATGATCTGCCATAGCTGGTCTCGATCGATTGTGTCGTGAGCTGATTTGAAATCGATGAAGAGGTGATGTGTGGGCAGGTAATATACGCGACATTTCCGCAGCACATGCCGAATCGGGAATATCTTTCCTACATGCTCCCTATACAAGAGGATAGATGTAATGCCAACAACTACCGTGGTATGTTGTCGTTGTGGGCCGTTTCAAAACTGGTCAAGCTGGTCGTCCTTGGACCAGTATGTTTCCATTGCAAGAATTACATCCGCAAAGACCAGTGTGTATTTATGCAGATGTGCTCTACGACAATCCTTTTATCGACTATTACTTCTATCATGGATGGACTCTTATCGGGTTATCAAACGAATATTGGTAAGGTCAAATTTGTGTGGTAGAAGCTGTGTCAAGATTGGTGAGAAGGTGTCAGTTTCGGTTTCCAGCATATTCCGCTATACCACAGGGTAGCCACCTGGGTCCTTTGGTATTTTTATTATAGTATATCGATCTGTATTTTTTTGCTAATAAGTCATCGCTTATCGAAAATGTATCACATCATCCACACTGAATGCGATGTACTGGTTCTCTAAGAAGATTTAGAAACCGCCCAAACATGGTGTGAGATGAATTGCATGAGTTTGAATCCAGGGGAATGCACGGTTGTTACGTTTTCAGGGAAGGCTGCTGTTGTAGTTTTTGTTTTATGTTTACGTGACTGACAGCCTGAGGTTGTTGGTTCATCACGCCAGGAAGATGACCTGGATCCTACTTATTGAACCCACATTCAACACATGGGCTGGGACCAACAGCTTTGCTTCCCATCCGAAGGATCAGTGATCATAGAATTTTCGTCTCAGAAAATCCCAACGGCGCCGACTGGAAATTATACTAGACCGATTGGGATGAGAGGCAACCTCGCTTACCACTACATCACCGGCGCCGTGTTCAAGAAAGGCTTCTCCTTTCAAATTCAACAATGCCTTATCGAATACGTGTTTTCCTGAATCAGGTGAAGCCACATATGTCCGAAATAGTGTCAAAAGTATCCCTGAAATTGGGATTCATTTTTCGTGCAGTGAAGGAGTTTCTGGTCATCTACTGCCTCAAATCCTTGTACTTGTAAACGGAGCATCACT
The DNA here is from genome assembly GCA_024533555.2 of Aedes koreicus. Taxonomy (NCBI): domain Eukaryota; kingdom Metazoa; phylum Arthropoda; class Insecta; order Diptera; family Culicidae; genus Aedes; species Aedes koreicus. The sequence continues at coordinate 81,264 of JAHHFK020004353.1, read as the reverse complement.
TAACCTTCTTAAGCTAGATGCCTCCAACGACTATTTTTAGATAATTTTTTGTTCTGTACACCAAACAGGCATTCTGTTCAACTATTCTCTCCGACGATTCATTTCCCTTTTCCTTTGATATCTACTGAAGGCTACGTAAGTTCCCCGTGTCTTCTTAAGGTAGGTACCAAATCCTCCCTATCTCCAACGATTGCATGGACGTGGCCAGATGAGCGATCGAGGAGTGTCTTCGTGGAGATTATTGCGTGAAGAAACGTATCCGTAACTGCATCCGTTTCATGGTTCAACGAATTATTCCTTATAGTAGCTCCATCCAAGAGGTGTGCAATACGGCAATGCTTATGCCAATGCTAATCGACTGCCTAAAATCCTTGTACTATTCCTTGGAGTCGAATGAATTGAATTTGGCCAGCGCCGCCTACATTTGCGAGATCCTTTACATTTGTCAAGCTAAGAAAACCGGTGTCAGTTAATTTGCTAATATCTCTCATGATTCTATGCGAAGACAATTTTTGTTAAATTTAAGATAACAATTTCATCATTTGGATACCCCTTTTCTAGTGATACTCCACAGGTAAATGAATAAATAAATAACTACTCTAATTCCATTACCAGTCTTAAAGTGGGTCTAAGGCATTCAGAAAATCTAGAGGGACAGTGATCTTAACCTTGAAACATTCTGAAACCGTATCCATCCCTAATTAGCTACTCACGCTCGTGTAGAACTTGATTTCCCGCAAATCGAACTGCGCCTCCGTCACGAAGAACCTGCTGAACGGATCCTGAGGCAACAGTTTTATCACAATGTCCAGACTCTTGCTCCCCTCCTCGCCTGGGATGCCTTGGAACTCATAAACCACCGATACCGAAAGGATGTCGCTCAGATTGTTCACTCCATCTTGACAGCCCTGTTTCACCTTGAAGTCCTGCAAAAAAGGTACGAGTTTTATCAACCTATAAATTTCAAGCTCATGAAAAGGTAACTTACGGTAATCTTAATCCCGGATCGCACTTCGTGGTGCTTCTTCAGCACCTCGATCAACCAATCCTCGTTGATGGGCCAGCTTTCCGAACATGCCGAATCCTCTTCCGTATCGGACATTCCGACCGCTTGTACGAGATGTGCTCTGAGCTCGTGGGTTCGCTTTGGTCTGAAATTGCAACAAACAGGGTTGACGTAAAATTTTATGGTCCAGTGACTTCTTTAATTCCACAAAGCCCCCCTCCCCAGAATTGGCTTTCTTACGTGGCGACGCCAGTGCGTCACGCCGAGTGACCTTTCCAATTCATTCTGTCGTTCAAAGTCTGTACTGATTTTTTTAGAACTACTTTCTAAGACTATGTAGTTATAAAATTATCTATTAATAGCTCCTCGATGGAAAACATTGCCTTCCTGGAAAAGTCGCTTGAATGTAGCATGCAACGAAAAGCGAGCCCGACGACGTTAAGGTTCATTGAAGATTGATTCGTTTGAGCAGCTTTCGCTTCCCCCCTGCAAGGTAGGCAATGGCGGCAGCACTAAAAATAACATATATAGTACATCCATCACGCTGAAGACGACATCGGCGGTCACCAGTGCGGGACGAAGAAAAATGGGTAAATTTAGCTCTCTACTGACGCTCTATTGGTGGGTTGGGGACATCATCGCTCGAATAGACACGAGCTTTTCAATCAAGCTAACCGATGAATAATTTATCAATTTTTGGTGTTGTTGTATCTCGTCGTCATCATCATCCTTCCGTTCTCTGTTACTTCGGTTTTCCATGATGGATCTGTTGAACCTACTGGACCAAAAATAGACACGAAGATGGTTGGCCTTTATGGTTACCTAATCGCAAATTAGTTTTCCCCGAATGGTGGTGAATCCACAATAAATCAGATATATATTGGGTACACCTCATCAATCATCCTGAACTAGAGTAGTGTTCGATCTGTGTCATTTTCGAGGCCCCTTGAGACTGCAATTGAGACTGTTGCGGTTTCCGAAAGACATTTATTAACTAGTTTGGAAACCATTTTCAATTTATATTATGCTCATTTTGATGGGCACTTTAGGATTGTAAACCTGTAGTCCGACCAGGTAACTTAAGCTACTGATAAATAGATATCGTCAATCTTTTGTAAACGTTAATGGAAACTCGCCCACAAACTTCAACAATAATATGGCAGAGAAGCAGAGACTACTCGTGATCAAAATTTCAACCTGTTCAACGGGTTTAGTTTTCAGAAAGACAGCGCTTAGTTTTGTAAATACTGCAAAAGCCAGGAATGGTCCTCAGAGTCACTATAAACTCATAAATGTGTTCTAATACGGCTAGCAGCCAAATGCTCTAAAAAAAATTTATATATATTGGAACTAACGCGTCCATAGCTCAAACTCTCATTCCAAAAATGCGCGGCGCACGATTTTCAAAGAGAAATTTTTTTATCGAATAGTAGAACTTGGTGAGTTCATTCCGGTGAAATAAAATATTGAAAATAACGGAGAACGATTTAATTTTATGGTTCATTTTCATTCAGTCAACACGTTGTGGTAGTGCCATGTTTAGGATGATATATTCTCATTTTATACAGAAGTCTAAATTCTCTGTTAAGCAACTGACTACTAACTGACTAACGAATAGATTGAACTTGCGGTCGAGGTAGACAACAATTTCTCTACAAGGGAAGGTCCATTAATTATGTAACGCAGTAAGGGAGGAGGGAGTGTGTGTGGGGGGGGGGGTTGGCAAATCGTGACAATCCATACAAAACATTGAAGGTCCTTACAAAAAATGTGACAAGGGGGGGGGGGGGGGGGTAAGGTCGAAAATACTCAATTTTAGCGTTACCTAATAAATGGTATAACAGTGAACAAATAGAGTGAACATTCCTTTTGCCTGGACTGGTAAACACACTACCACATCTATCCCAGTCATCTCAACCCGGGGAGGTAGGCAAAAGAAATGCTTATTTGATTATGATTACACTAATATGGAGCTGTCCTTTGCTCGCTTTCAAACTTATCCTACATCACCCCATGGTGGTTCCCTACTTTGGCAGTGAATCAATTCTCGTCAATTTTTCGCTCAGCCGCACTCAAACCAAACGTCATGATATTTTGAACATGTATAAAGCCTCACATTAGCTGATCATGTGAAGAAAAATCAAGTCGTTTGGGTTAAATACAGCTGAGTAATAGCGAAAAATTGACGGGAATTGGTCAACAACCAAAGTAGTGCTTCATGCTATCTAGTTGACTCTTGCCTCCAGCGTGATTTGCAGGAAAGCAATGGCTTCAAACTAGTTGTATCATCATCATAACTTTACTGCTAGTTCGATGAAGCAAATAGGGTATTCTTCAAGTGAACTCATTTCTTGAAATGCACGAAAATTTCATGTATTTCCAGCCAACCCTTGAATGTCTGAATGCATTGGATAGTTTTGAGCTAAATAACCAAAGGTTTAACGTCGATCTGGTGCCCTTTGCGTGATCGCCATGGAGTGAATTTATACCGACGCTACGCAAAAAGAGCTGATATGTGGCAACATTGCATATGAGTCGCATCGTGGTTTTTCTCTGCTATCTTATTACTTGAGAGATGAAGATCTCAATGATCTCAAGAATTTCATCAGTTTTGTTGGTTCTAATGACTAGATTTTACAGTCTGATAGCTACACACTACCAAAATGTCATGTAAATTTCTGTCCCCTGAGACCGACACAGGCAAGCGTCCTTTAGCACATAAGAATGAGTTGAAAGAGTAACAAAATAAATTCAATCAAATACATCTTCCGTCGAATTGCGTACGTGTCTGTTTCATACTCCAGTGATACTCCAGTGGAGCAAACGATTCTTGACAATGTCACGCCTGAAGTCCTAATAGAATTTGAGATTTGTGCTCAGAAAGCTTCGAAGGGATATGGACTTGATCACGTTAACCGGTCGTAGCTCTCAATTTGTTCCAAACAGCATTCCCGAGTTAATCAACTAATTCAGTGTATTCAACATAAATTTCATTTTGTTTCCACGTAAAACAACTAAACCCACTAACTTTTACCAGAAAATTCTCGTAAATTTGATTTGTTTTTCGTATAGATTGGCATTCTTGAAGAATTCTACACGTATTCTTAGCTGATTTTTTTTGAGAACGTTGCAATTACATAACATTTCCACGTAGATGATCATTTTGAGTCTAATAACGTAGAAAGGTCCAGTCGTTTTTGAAACTAATGAAATGGCTTTGATCCTATGGTTTCCGGCTCATATGCGACGTTGCCACATGGCAGTTGCTTTAAACGCCATGCCAACACAAATCGGGTTTCTTTCCTATTTCGTTCTTCCGCGAACCAAGTAAGGAGCGCCAGATTAACATTCACACATCGACAATTCGATTCTAAGTTGTGTAGATTCTTCTTTTAGTTTGCATTCTAGTAAACGCTATACAACTGAAATGGTGCTGTTTTGCGATAGTTATTTCTTTTTGTTGTCGCAAAGGCTTGGTGAAAACAGCCTTTATGATGACTGCTGTTTGTGACCTTATGTGAAACGGTTCAGAATCCAATTATGGACGTTACAATAGCCAATACAAGACAATTGCCATTTTCTGCACGTCTGCAAAGGCACAAATCTCAGTCAATCTACGAAAAAAAAGTGGTTTTTAAGTTATACTTGCCACAGCATTGTAAAGGAAAATTCAAATGTTCGCTGTATTATAGGCACGTGCTATATCAAACAACAGATTATTACAAACATTCAGCACCATAATTGGACACATCCGGACAAGGTCCGGGTTCTTCATGAGATGTTTCGAGTTTCTGAATTGGGACAAACTGATATATACAAAATTTTGAACAAAAGCTAAGCTCAGAATGCAGCAAATTATAGTTTCTTTTATTTGTGAAAGATTAATGAGTTGGAGATGAATTCTCGCAGTGAAAATGTCGAAAGTAATCTTGTCAATATACATATCTTGAATTATGTCAATTAACACTTCTGGTAGAATGCTGTGGAATGCTCTCACTGCCAACCGAGAACGTTGCTCTTAGGAGATCGAAGTAAACATAATCTCAGGAAGGGGTTGTACTTCTGGTGTTGGGCAAAAAATATTCATCATGGAAGAGAGTGGATGCTGGTGGCATTCATAGTTCTCAAGATTTAACTACTCAGTACTTCTTTAGGCAAAATTTCCTTTTTGAAATGCCACAAAACGTGTTCGAAACGTCTACGATTTTTTCGTTTTTTTATAGACACGAAAATATTTCATTTATTTAGCAGATTCTGGCTACACGCCGCAGTCACACTGTGCTGCGCAGAATTCACTCCTCAGGAAGGATTTTCTCGGAAGAAATTTATTTTTTTGAGCTTACGAATTATTCGTAGTTTTTTTTTTTTAATACGAAAATGTTTTGATTTATTCACCAATGTGAAATGCTCTCTCTGCCATCCGAGTAATTCATGATTAAAGCCTAATCATCTCGAATTTCAAAACTCTCTCGTGAACTAAAAGCAGGTAGTCTGGTAGAGGAATGCTTGTTCTATCACATGTTGTAGTTGGATATCGTAGGAGTCTTGTAGTTCGTCAGAGATCATCGATTAAAGTCATTGTTTACAATTGGCTTTTAGGCCCTTATCATGAATTACGCGAGAATTCTATCTCTGGTGTTGGACAAAGAGTGGAAAAGAGTGGATGCTGACTGCATTCATAATTCTCAAGATTTCACCACCCACTATTTTTTTTAGAAACGCTTCGAAAACGTCTACGAATTTTTAGTAATTTTTTTATGGGTACGAAAATATTTCATTTATTTTATAGATTATGGCCACAAGTTTAATCGTACTGTATTTCGCTGGCTTCCACTCCTCAGGATCATTTTCTTGCAAGATATTTATTTTTTGAACTTAAGAAACATTCGTATTTTTTTTTTTTTGTCAATACAAAAATCAACACGAAAAAAAAACTCTTCACTATCTAGCGAAAAAAAAAACCAAGATTCGTGGATCAAGTAATGTCACGTTGCAAATACTAAATTTTATTTGAGTAACATAACATGTTATGTTATGGATAATGTCAGAAGTAGTGTGCATTTTAGTGCATCATTGTATGTCAGTATTTTAATTAAACAGTTCAATTCTGATACCATAAAACAAACAAATGTGTAGTGTGCTCGTATAAATTGTATTGCGAAATGTCCATGTGAGTTGCCTTGCCAATTTCAAGGACGCTATCAATTACCGTCGAATTTAAGGTTCAAAAAACGTGCTGTCTTTTAACGTTATACGTATCTATAGCAATGTTGTTTTTGCACCAGCGAAAAGAAAATAACACGATATACATACTATATACTAATAACACGATATACACACGATATACAAACATACTATTAGGTTTTATATGTTTTGATCCGGGATGATTCGTTATCGTTACAAATTGCGAATATTTAAGAAGGCCATAGAATCTAAATCATGAGGTTTGCGGCCAAATTTCAGATTAAAATCTTGTGAATTCCGTGCACTAGATTAATAATAATGCTGCATTTCAGCAAGCATGTGAAATTAGACGACGCTGAGAAAATACTTAGATGCTAGATGAGCAGATTTTGCTGATTCAATTCAACAACCTGAATCTAGTAAATAAAGGGCCACGACTATCTTACTCCAACGTCAACTGAATGGCTTAGCTGATTGGGGAACTCTTAATCGTTTGAATTTTAACCCGTCCACATGCTTGGTTATGTCATTTTTGAGCTGAGTTATACAATAAGGCTTTATTCGGCACTGAAACTGATCACGTCAGCCATGGTAAAGTCCATGAAGTTGTTGGCTAAGTCTGGAGGCTTTCTGCGTTTCATCTTCAGGATTGCAGAGGATCTCACGGGCTTCTGCTTTGGGAAAACATTCTCAGTTCCCAGTACTCCCAGGCATTTTACATGACTAAGTCATGGTCTACCAGAACTTCCTAAAACCAAAACTGTTACTTAGGTTGCTTGGTTTTTTAAACTCCTCACAAAATCAACGGTGCCAAAATAGAAGAGTCTTCATGGAATTGTACATTATGTAGCAAGAACAATGATGCTAAATCCCCGGGGATTCCAACTCGAACACAGCTAACCAGGGCACTATTGATTACGGATATCTTGCCGAGTGAATTGAGTGTCTTGTTCATCTGGGGAGCTCCCAAAGCCCGGAGGACACTTGGACTCTCTGTATAATGAGTTTATTTTAGCATGCTATGATGGAATTAAAAACAAGTGTTTCCTAAGCAAGATCGCGAGGCACAGAGTATTTTTCCTCGAAAAACAAGTTAGAAAATTGAATTTCGAATGGGGTATTAGAAGCTTATGAGTTTTGGCCAGAGCCTGCTACTTTACCAATTTTTGTAGTCGATCAAAAAATTCCACAAAATGCCGTTGCAATCTTGCGAAATTCAGAACAGTATTTTCGAAGGAACGAAATGGATTTTATTTTTCAAACTCATACAAATCAAAGGGATAATATTTTATCAAAAACTGCTGCACCGATCTAACATTAAGGCAAATCACGTAAAAAGTTGGTTGTAGTATTTCAGGAAATTTCTTATTAATTACCAATTCGATACTCTGTTTCTGCAATTGAGTTACTCATATAATTTCTATTTAATTCGTATGCGAAAGTATTGAATAACAAATATGCCAATCGCGTATTTTTGTAGGTTAGAAATTCTCGACACAACTCCAAAAGCTACCTGTGGATGAATTTTGCAAATATAAACAAAACAAATATGCACAAAAACTCGAATTGTGCTTCATTTCATTTGAATATGAAAATGTCAAACAATTTCAGCGTAACAATCATGAATACCAATACTTGATAATACATTCATCCAAACTTTTCTGCTGCTTCTGACAATACCCGCTTTGCATAATTCAAATTATGATTGCTTTTTCTCCGTCAAATTGGATCCCTCCCTTCCTCCCCTCTGCGAATTGAGGACACATTGCAGCGCATTCCCATCTCCACTGAGTAGTATTTTCCAGTCAGTTCACTAAACAGATCGTCATCTATGTCGAATGCTAGAACATCTTACCCTTCCCAAAAAGTCACACTAAACACAAAAACTCTTCCAACCGCACTCGAGAGAATCTGGGTCAAGGCCAACCTCTATAGTTCGCGCCTGAAATTATCCTTTTTCCAGGTCCAGTGTCGGCAGTAAGTGCGCTACAAAACACTATCATAATCCGCCGCACAGCATTCTCTCTCCAATGCACGAACTCACCCATCAACGAACCAACACAACTGCGTTTTGGCGAATTCTCTTTCTCCCTAGCAACGACGTTGCTAGTTACAGCAACCTTTCCTCCGCAATGAAATATTAAAATTTTCAATCACTGCAAAAAGCCACACAATTTCGCCTAACCCTCATCACCCAGCACCAACCTATCCGTTCAGTCATTCACTCAGTTATTTTGCATTCAAAGGGAATGAACCAGTAGAAGAAAAAAATCAGCTCATGTAGTTGTTTACTGTTTGCTCACTGTTACTCCTCTTCGGCATGAGTGCTTTCATACAGCTTCCGATCTATTCACTTCATTCCCCTCTCATTTTGTCTTCTTTTTTATTAGCATTTTCCTCCTTTCGCCCGATAGCACAAATAATGCACTTTTTCACTCGCTTCATTGGCTTTATTGTTCCGATCGATGTGGATCCGGCGTGACACACCTTCGCCTTGCCTTCCTTTGAACTTTGAAGAATCAGCATGTGGATCACAGAGCGTTCTCCCTCCCCTCTTGTAACCCCGTTCAACTTCCGCTAGACTAATTGTAAAGCTGTGCATTACATTTCCGGTTCACATTCTCCGCACCTGAACCTGAGTAAGTGTGAATGCTGGAAATCAATCGGACGGGCGTCGCCGTCATCGTCGGTTTCGAAACGATAGAAAGCATAAGCGAATCGAAAATGTAAGCCGAATAAATAGCGTGGAGCAGCCGAATGTGTGTGAACAATGGAAACCAAAATAATGGCGATGGAATAATGGGTGTCGAACGGAACGGACGAATGAACGAACTCGCGGGAATTCATCCGCTTGGGGTCCGACGGGGAGAGGTCGAATGGGCAGCGGGAACAACAGTAATAAAAGTGTAGCCTTTCTAGCATCACCACCGGTTTATAATAGCTGTCTGCGCCAGGTCTGCTGGGGGGGGGGGGGGGGGGGGGGCGATGGATGTTTTTGGGCGTGGAGCTGAAGTTCGGAGAAATGTGTTCATGTTGAATAACGTAATGGATAGCAAAAAAATTCGGTTTCTAATGTCTCAAATGTACTTGTGGACATGTTTGATAGGGCTTGTATGTATCCTGTTCGAATTTCTGTACGAAATATTGTAAAAATAATGTTTTAGACATCTTAAAACTCGCAGTTAAAGGGATACGGAAGAAAACATGAAATAATTAAAAGGAGACGGAAGATACGAAAAATTACACATCGTCCCGTAACACCATAAGACGGAGACAATCCTTTAACATCATCCCAGAATATGAAAATCTATTAAACACGGTTCTCTTCCTCTATCAAATTGTTAGTGAAAAGGTCAAGGTCATCGAATTTAACTTCAGTACTTCCATGGGTGATGAACTACGATAGCAATCACTTGAATATTTCAGTACCCTTCTGATTTTTCAATGAAATTGATGCGTTCTTTTACTGGTGTCAAACAAACCAAAGAGTTGATGCTTCGTTTTGATTGGGCAAGCGTTCTATGAGAATTCACCTATTCTCGCCAATCAACCAGAGTCCATCCTTATATGAGTATTTTCTCAGCGTCGTCTATTTAGATGACGCCTTCGTTTGTTAACATTTATTTACTGCGTGCTATTCCATCTATCACAACCAACAGAATTACCCATAATTGCTTGAAAGTATTTTTATAAAGCGCTAAACTTTTCATGTGGTGGTATATATTGTCGGCAGTCCCTGTTTTATTCGGCTATCGTTCCATTTAAACTGCATATTAAACTGTTGTTTATTGTAGGCAACATGAAACCTGCCTTTTCGAATGCGTGTGAGTTATCTGACGAAAAAATGGCACAACATGATGGCTCAATTGTCGAAATGTTTTATTACTTTAATAGACCGATGTAACTATACGAATATACTCAGTGAAGTATTTTCATGCAAAACATATACCTCTATTTAAGGTTTAAATATTAGTTGTTTAGATTGGTGACGAATCCGACATTTCCCCTATTTTCTGGAAGCTTGTCATCACCGTACTCCACTCAATTGAGTTAGTAAGTCTCTCTTAACAGCTGTTTCTAAACATTGTATGCTCTATGATCAGCTCGAAAATAGAGTTTGAAGTCCACACGCCTATCCAATTTACATAATTTAAGACGTTTTCAACTCACTTTCATCAAAAGTTGAGTCACTCAAATTTGAGTAAACGTTGTTCACCAGTCGACAAATCTCGATGCAAGCCGATGTTGTTTTTATTTTTTCTAAATCCTTGTTTATCGAGATTTTCAGCCATGCGCTGGTTCATCTCCCGTCGTAGTCACTCAAATACCTATTGGGTATTTTCGTAACCTGTTCGGGGGTGAGATTTGAACTCGTGACTTTGGCGTAAGAGCGATGTTGTTGATTTGTCAATTTGATAAGCCCAACAATGTTTACTCAAATTTGAGTGACTCCACTTTTGGCGAAAGTGAGTAAAAACGACTCAAAGTTGAGTCGAATGTCTACTGTCTCGATTATGTCTACTGTCTGACTAGATTAGGGATATTGAGCTGGTGTATTGATCAGAAAACTCTTTATCGAGACTGACGAATTGTATTCAAACGTCTTCGAGGATTGTATTAAGGCGAATGGGAGGAAGGTTTTCAATTTTCATCAATTGAAAAAAAAAACTGATTTAATTTGAGTTTAGAGAGCATCGTTGATGTTCAACGAACTTTCTTAAACTTCAATAACTAATGTATGGGATCCTCGTGAAACTTCGTGAAGGAAAAATTTGAAGCAGTAATGAGATCTAGAACAGCCTAAATTTCGCAAATGGTCGTCTTCTACTGCCAATGCTCAGCCAATAAGCCAATATTTCTACCAATAGTGTAGAAAGATAGAAAGTATTCAAGTTACTCTGTAAATATTATTATCTGAGATTTAATTTTGGCTATGATAACGTCATAAAACTTGTTGAAAACGGATCCGGATGTGATAGTACTCTTTAACAGTAGATTGAGCCTTCACCACCTACGATATTGTGTAACTGTAAATGCTATGTTATGCTATACTAATAACTTCATAAAACTTGCAGAAATGTTTTTTAGTCCGGTACGATTATTTTGCTTGATGTTCAACGAACTTCCTTAAACTTCAGTAACTACTGTATGGGGTCCTCGTGAAACTTCGTAAAAATAAAATCCTAAGGCAGAAATACGATCTAGTGCTGTCTTCAAGTTCCAGAAACTTTTGAAAAATTTCGCAAATGGTCGTCTTCTACTGTCAGTGCTAAGTAAATACAGTAGAAAAATAGCAAACTCTTGTAGTTTAGAAAGCTTTGTCAGATTTAAAATATCAAGTGATGCAAAATAGCTCGTAGATAGTTTAGGAACATTGTGGAGCTTCAGAAAAACTTACAATAATTCAAGCAACTCTGTGAATATTAGTATTTGAGATTAAAGTTTGGCTTTAAAAACTTAATAAAACTTGTAGAAATGTGTTTTAGTCCGGTACGATTATTCTTCTCCTGGGTCTTGAGAATTTGTATAATTTTTGATACTGGAGGTGTAAAGTACATTTGTTTCAGAAAAGAGTGAAGATGGAAATTTCAATATATTTTACTCAGAAATTCGAGATGATCGATAGGAGTCTCGTGTACAACCAGTGCAATGAGTTCAATCTACAAAACAGACTGCACTTGTTCAAGAAAATATACCACCTTAATCAAAAAGTTCCCGGAATCACCAGCTTGTGGCGCTCTCAGTCACCCGATTTGAGTTTTCTTTTGTTTTTTTTGACGTAGGACTATGTCTTTGTTTTCAATACTGGGGTACACTTTAAAAAAAATCTATTGCGACCGTCACGAAAAGAGGTCAGGTTTTGAGCGTTAATATCTCAGTCGTTTTTCCAAACATTTTCAAAATGTTTGCCCCAATCGATTAGAAATATTTCTACGCGTGAATTCCAATATCGAAAACTATTGATTTTCAACATAAAACTATTGAAAATTACGCAAATACAACGTGATGTTTTATAATTTCGTTTTGAAGAGTAAATATTTTCCTATCACAGACTTCAAATGTAAGTAACGGAGCTCTCATATGCAACCATGAACGATATAAAAGGGGTTCACCTTCCCAAAATGCTTCATTTGCTCTGCAGCCATGGAGCTGTTCGGAGCGGCGAAGAGCCTGTAATGAATTGGCACCTGGCGGTGACAAATAGCCTGGTGCCTGGAGGGTGCGGGGGTGATCAACCATTGGACAGGTAGCTGATGGCTCTATTGGCTTTGGCTAGACAACCGTAGCCATTGGTTATGCATCGGTCAACCAAGCCAGTGGTGAATTTGTTGCCAGCCGGTATGCGCAACCACGAGCGAAGTATATGTGATCTAGTTGGCAGGCATCTTTCGGTTGGGCGGTTGAGTGGTACGAAGGGTATAAGCCAGCCACCATTATAATCGCTAATGGATTACGCTGAAGTATTCTCGACGGCAGCCATTACCTCAAAATTTAGAATTGATATAACTCAGAATTTGTACTAGATATTGGATATTTAATCACATCACTTTGTATGCTTACTTGCTGTGAGCAATCTGATGTAGTTCGATTTGTAGTTCATTCACTAACAATCGAGATGTATCAATTTGATAAAAGATAAAAGATAGGAAAAAATACACGGATCAGCAATTCACCTTAACTAGCAGCAAAGCATAACCAATCATGATTTCAATTATCTGCTAACAACTGTTGCCATAATGATGCTAATATTGCTGGCTAATGAATTGTCGCACAATTTTAGTAAAGATGTGAATGGGCCATACGACAGGTTCATTACACATTGCTACGTAGTCCTACGTCATATTTGCGTACAACCTCATTGGGCTGTCCCTTGTAGTTTTTAGGTTGTCACATCTGTCACTGACATTCTATGAAATTTTTAGGTTGATAGCTTGACATTTGTAATAGTTACGCCGTATTGAGTACATATGTGGTTGTGTGTGTACATTTTTCAAAATGGAATTGAATTTGCAACAACGAGTTTGTATTAAATTTTCATGCAATTTCATACAAATAAATTTCATGCAAAAAAGCGACCGCGTGACCAAGGAGTATTATTTGGGCGTTATGAGACGTTTGCGTGAAGCAATTCGCCACAAAATACCGGATTCGTGGGCAAACAACTTGTGGATCTTGCACTACGATAACGCACCGTCACACAATACCGTCGTTATCAGTGAACATTTGGCTAAAAACGAAACGAATAACATTCTGCAACCACAGAATACACCTGACTTGGCTACCTGCGACATTTTTCCTATTCGGCCGATTCAAGAAACCGCTCGCGGGACACGTTTCAGCACCCGAGATGAGATCATGGAAAATCGAAGATGGCTGTGACCGCAAACCGAATATAATACATGTTTCGGGGATTGGATCAAGCGCTGGCATAAGTGCGTTGCAGTCGATGGAGAGTACTTTGAAGGGAACACACTATATTTTGATGCATAATCTTGTATTTTTCATTTGCTGAATAAATTCCGGATACTTTTTGATCAAGGTTGTAATAATTTTATATAAAAACCGTACGGCATAAGCTCCACAGTTCACTGAGAACTCAAACATTTGTTCTAATGCGGCAAGCAGCAGAAGCCATGTTTTTTTTTTCAAAGTTCCAAAAAAATATTGGAACATTGTGAGTCCATTCCAATTATTTAAAATGTGTTCAAGCTCATTTCGATCGGTATCTATGTTCTTTTCGTGGACAAATTTCTGATTTAGTGAGGGGTAAAAGAAGTTTATTTTTCTTATTGTCTGTTGGTTTCTTACACGGATCCTTTTAAATAACAAAAGATCTTCCTCTTTTTTTCCCTTTGATTCGTGATATTGGCATCAGTATAGTTCGACAATGAATATACGTCAAGTATGGCTGTCAAAAATTTACGCGTTTGGACCGGTCGGGTTATGCATATAACCTACCTTTAGGCGAATCATAATTCTGGAAATAAGAACAAATGACAACTTAGCATTTTGCTTTCAAAATGTAGTTCTCAAGATTTTTTTAAACCTTTTCATGATCTTTTTGAAAGTTCTTCGCGATCTAGGGGGGCTTTTCATATCTCCCATTGGAGATCTGGTTGTGCTGCCTATCTCAAGTTCTTACGGTAAAGTTGCTCCAGATATGTCCACGGACTTTCTCAAATCATACTCGCTTGCTTCTCTAAGCTTACGCCTCTTTCATGCCATTTGATTCGATTTCACCCATGCTTCAAGCAGTAAGTATGAACTTCTATAGGACTTTCTTGTTGATTTTTCTTATATTAAAAATTTCCTGTATATTTTTTAGTCGGACGCCTGTTACCGAAACTTTCTCTAGATTTGTTAAATTCCACCATAAAGATCTATAGACTGTTTTGATCGGGTGGAGAACAAATTTGACAGCGAACCCATTTCCTTCAATCATGGCTATTACTCAGCCGTATTTAAATCAAATAGCTTGATTTTTTTAACGTTTATCAAAAATAAAAAATAAATTAAAAAATACGGCTGAGTTATGCAATGATTGACGGAAATGGGTTCGTTGCTGAAGTAGTGCTCCATCCTAACATCTGAGACCACAATAAAATCAACAGGGGTTTGATGTCTTATGTTTCCTTAATCTTCCTTAAGATTTTCGTATAGAATTGGTTCGAAGTTTCCTTTAAACATGGTGCAGATATTCCGATATTGATCTCATTACTTCACACTTCATCCTACTCGAAATCAAAGGATTGAAGCGATATGTTTGGATTGGATTGTAATGTTTGTATGTTTAAACACTCGACACTCGACATTGAACAAGTCTGTAGGTCGCAAACAAAATAGGCTTATCTGTAAAGGATAAACTTTTTCAAGTGAAATTTAATGAAAGTTCCTCGCGATAATTAGTGGTAGTATGAAAAAAAATTTCAGTCATTATATTTTAATTTTTTAAAAGTGATCAAGTGAAGTGTTAGTTTTCGAATGTTTGTATTAGTTGGTCAATGTAAGCTGACACTACTATGAAAAGAAACCAATCTCCCTTCAATATGATTTGGCGTAGGAAGAATGTACGAACAATGTGATGAATATGGGAACTACTAAGAAGTCATGTAAATTTTGGTGCCCTGAGAGCGGCCTTTTAGGAAATCAAAATCCGTCAAATGAGACGAGAAAATCAATTTAATCAAACACAACTTTCGTCGAGTTGCATCTGTTTCTGTTTCGGAACACATAATTTTACATGAAAGCATTGTTTACGTTCCTAGACTTAAGTCAAATTTGAAATTGATAATTTCTAAGTCCTTAATTGCTTTGCTCATGATCTTCCTAGAGATTTCCTGAAAAAATAATCGTCTAAATTTTTTATAGGAGTTACTTTAGATTTTCCAGAGTATATCATTACCCAGGTAACCAATAAGCAGTTCCAAAGCGTCTTTACGGCAGCCTACCAAGCAATTAAGGCGCCTCAAATACAACATAAATGCCACTTTTGGTCCGATATATGGCTGCTTTACTGCAATGCTATGATAATGCTTCATTAATGCTATTTTGCATTCGAAATGCTTATTACAGGCTACAAGCATTTAAATAGCATTTGAGATGCAGCTTTACAACAGATAGCATTCAAGATGCTGATATAATGCTAATATAATGCTTGTAGCATCTGAAATGCAGATTTAGGGTTGATTTACTGCATATGCTAATGCTTATTGGTTACCTGGGTATCCAGCTCCATTCCCTATGTATATCCATCACCAAAGTAGTTCTTCGTCTCAACTGAAATGCAACTCATAATGATCTCCTCTAATCCGGTTATCAATTTTCCACTGAAACGATTGGAAAATCTAGGAATATCGGAAAAAAATATGTTCTATGACCGAGTAGACACCCTTTGAAAATCGGTTTACAGTATTTTCTGGAACCCAAAATGTTCTGGAACTATTTTACGAATGAGTGAAATTAAATATGGTATGGTGTGACTTTGGCGTGAGAGGTATGGATGTCAACCACTACGCCGGCCACTAATTGATGTTCATTGGAGAAAATGTATTTTATGTAGGCATTTTTATTAAATCGAACATACATTGGCATCTACATCGTTTGATTAAGACTGCACAGTAGGCCTGGCATATTAGTTTTTGTTTCACATTCATGATGTTCAGTAAATATAAAAAATGACAAGAGAAGTGATGCATTTTCATCACATCCCAGGATTCTTTCAAAAACGGCCTGTGTTCATGTAGAATCGACTAGTCTTGACTAGACTAGACCAGACTAGACTAGTCTTGCCTAGACTAAACTAGACTAGACAAGGCTAAGAAATGTCATGTTGCAATTAAATGTCAAATCTACATTGTAAAGAATATTTGAGGTAAATTTGCAGCACAGGAAAAAAAAAGTTTTTAATAATCCCATGCAATTGGGTAAATTTACATAGATTTACATGTAAATTTTGTATCATAGGCTGAAGCATTTTGAAAGTTTACATAATTCCCATGTAATTTTAACTGTTTGAAACGGTTTGAATGACAAAAGTTGTGAAATTACATGCAATATTCCATTACTACATCTACATCATTTGATTAAGACTGGACAGTAGGCCTGGCATATTAGTTTTTGTTTCACATTCATGATTCATCAGCGAATATTAATATTTTCATCACATCCCAGGATTCTTTCAAAAACGGCCTGTGTACGTGTAGACTCGACTAGTCTTGACTAGACTAGTTTAGACTAGACTAGACTAGACTAGTCTTGTCTAGACTAAACTAGACTAGACAAGGCTAAGAAATGCCATGTTGCAATTAAATGTCAAATCTTCATTGTAAGAAATATTTGAGGTAAATTTGCAATAGATGGAATTAACAATGAATTTGCTGCACAGTAAAAAAAAAAGTTTTTTATAATCCGATGTAAATGGGTAAATATACATAGATTTACATGAAGATTTGGTATCATAGGCTGAAGCATTTTGAAAGTTTACATAATTCCCATGTAATTTTAACTGTTTGAAACGGTTTGAATGACAAGAGCTGTGAAATTACATGCAATATTCCATTACATTATTAAGTATTTATCGTTTGGTTGGTAATCCAATCAATGAATTAAAACTAAATAAATATACTGTTTTCATCAGCGTAGTCTCCACAAAAGCTAATCACAACATAATCTCTTCGATTTCATAAAAGTGATTCAGAAACACTATAGCGAAGCATGAAAAGCCTTGAATAAAACATGAGCAGTCAATCACTGGCAGATTTATACAGAGAAGCAGCAGGTTATGTTTTAGACTAGTCCAAAATAAGTCAAGTAGGAAATGGCTAGGAATGTGTTAACGTGATACTCACTTCATTGGAAGCCGAGAAATTCTCTGCACTTCTACTAGGAATCACTGAGATGCTGAATAAACGTCTATTTTTATGATCTATTGTGACTTATTTCTAATTTTTGTTTTAGCTTGTTCAGGATGTAGTACCACTATTGTTGGGAGCGATCATCACCACTTGAAAGCATTGGCCCAACACGGAAGTACACTTTGAATGAATTACACTACCGTATTGGGGTTCCATTAGCCCTTTGTTGAAGAACTGTCGTCTTTTATTGAGAATTGGCGGACAGTGGCATAACAAATGTTTCGAGTCTTCTTTGCCCATGTCACAAAAATGAAATGAATCGTCTTTTCGTTTTCCAATCTTCTTGAACTTCTCCAATACTGCCTCGGACAATAGCCTGGCTAAGATTTTTTTTTCAGACAGATCAAGTATTTTGCGAGTCTCAGAAACGTTTGGAGTAATGAACTGCTTTGATTGGCAAGATATTAAAGTGTTGTTCTAGTTATTCTCCACTTTCAAAGATTCCAAAGCTCTCGGCTCGATTCTAAAAGAACAAGCAGAAAAACTACAAAAAAGCTCAGCTCCTACAAACTGATGAGCGGATCCGAATTTTGCTTCTACCATTTCCACTATGGTCTGGAACCCACTATAAATTGACTGCTGGTTTCGCAACTCCACTTTTGAAGTTTTTAAATGGAATCCAAAACATGTTGGAAGTGCATGTTGTAGACTTTAAAGCATCTAACTTTAAAGCATCTGCGTTGCATTAAGAAGGGACGAGTGAGTAATTCAGATTATTCTCGATTTACTCGGCTTTAAGGAGTTGTACAACAACAGGAGCTAGAACTTATTTAAACTAACAGTAAAGATGCTGCTGAGGCCACTCACGAAGTGTGATGGTGGTTTACTTTATTGAATCGAGTGACACAATTGTATCCCAGTAGGAACTTCGACTCATCTCTTCACAACTCCTTCAAAAGGGCCCCCTATAGAGAGGGCATTAATCAATTTAATTGACGAATCCAAGCAAGAATAAAGTGAGGTTGAAAATCGTTTAAAATCGGCAAAATAACTGATGACAAAGAGAGGAACAACGATTATGCTGATGTATTCAGTACAATATTAGCTACAATCATACCGAAAAAAGTATTTTCTGAACTACTGTACAGGTTCCTTCAAAGCAATTTACTGCTCTTAAAATAGGTATTTCTATAAGTTGATGGTCCATTTAATATTAAGATTTGAAGCTTGTAAGCAATATTACTGATAACCTCAACCTATTTTTGCGTAAGATTTTTCTTTTAAACGGTGACGCTCTCTCTCTCTCTCTCTCTCTCTCTCTCTCTCTCTCTCTCTCTCTCTCTCTCTCTCTCTCTCTCGAAGCAAACACAACAAAATTGAAACTCCTCGAAGTAATGTCGCATTCAAATCTATCCATTCCGCTACTGAACTTTTTTTTTTAAATTGAACAAAGAAAACCATCAGCCCTAACACCGACCCTTTCCTACTAAATTAAACAGAACAGATCATGGGATCAATCAACAATCGTTAAGGTATCGAATTTCTTCAAATCGACCGAAAAAGATACATGACCCCACTGAATTAATTTTTCATTATCGAATTTGATGCAAAACCATCTTTCGGTTTTCCCTACGTCCCTTCTCCGCAGCTGCTTTGGCGTTCAGTTTCCTTTAAAGTGATTAAGTTCGATCGAACAACCCCCCCCCCCCCCCCCCTCTCCAATGTCGTGGTCTTCCGGTCCGGTGAGCAGTCCATCCCCATCCGCTCGAGATAGAACCAACAAAATCGTGGAAAACACCCAAAACAGAGAACACACCCACTTTTTCCTTGTTTTCCAGAGCACACGCAACACGGGTGCGAAGGTTTGGCTATCGACAAAAGAAGACACTCTACCAAGCGAGAAAAACTTCACTCATTCTTTGTCTTGGAAATATCCTCTTCCAACATTCCTAACATGATTGCATCCTTCTTCCCCCCCTTCCCCGTGCACCCTTCTGTAGCTTAATTTCTTCTCGCAAACTCGCACACGTTGTACTCGAAGCAATTTCCGTGGTGTCGACCGTCTAGACCGATGAAATTGCCATTTCGTCGTCGTCGTCGTCGTCGTCTGTGTCGCGCATTTTCATCGGAACCGTCTCCAGGCGTCTTGAGCGACAAAAGTTTGCACCGTACCATCCAATCAGCGAAATGAAACAGAACAAGATAATTCACGCATCCTGCAGGTCTCCCCGTCACCCATCGAGGCGGATAATCCCGTTACTGACGAAGAGACTCTATCTTAATCCAATTACTCGGCAGCCCTGCAGATGCTCTGATGCTGGATGCACGCTGTTCGTGGGCTCCGCAATCAGTAGCAGCCACCATCCCTGACAGCTGGTGGTGACGAAGTCGTTAGATATTGCGTGAATGTAACCATATGGGTCAAATTTGCTGTTCACATTTGCACTTATCCCTCCACCGCATAGGAACAGAGAGAGATAGTGAACGAGATGACCCCGAAAAATGACACGCCGCGCCCTCTTATGTAGCTCGGATGGACAACCCGATCGAAGCGTTCCATCGAGTTCACAGGTCAAACACACACTCATTAATCCACAAACGGCCCGGAAGGGCCGTGTCCTACATCCGAAACCATGCGTGGTACACTCAAAACTTTTCATCCGACGCCAATTGCCAATTACACACCTTTTTATTTTTGACTAGATGGAAGAACCCAACGATAACCTTAACTGCACTGATTAATTGAATTACTAGCTAGACCGTCTCCGTATCGTACCGTATCCAGAAAAATAATGCGGCAAAGAAAGCACGTCCGAACGCCAGAAGGTTACAGCTGGAACTGACTAAACCATGCCTTGAGCCTGATCTCGATGATGGGAGAGTTTCCAGATTTGCTCCACTCTACTCAGTGTGCCAGTCAGTGGAGCGAACGGATGTAGTCATTATGATTTCCCCCCAGTTTATTCTATCGTTTCGTGTTTTTTCCGTTTTATTTTGAGAGAAAGGAAAACCATACCCCCGCTGTTGCCTGCTGGTGGATAGATTCGAATGTACTGCTAATGCTATCGGTTTCTCCGTTCGTTGGACAGGGATGCCACATATACAGATTTATCTGTAATCATACAGATTTTTCGCAGTTTTCGGATACAGAATTCTGTATATACAGATTACAGATTTTTAGAAAAAATACAGATTTTACAGATTTTTGAAAAATCCTCCCTTGCGTTGCATTTTTTCAATGTGTAAATATCCATATTTGGAAATCTCTGTGATCCGCCTACAGAGTTTGTCAGATGTTTATCAACCGGAAGAATGGCTGCTTCGAAGGCATCAATCAAATTAATCTCGGTGGACAACATCCATTTCAATTCTGTGTTCGAACTTCATAAGCATCGGTTAAGTCCCCTTGGTAGATAGCATCAATCTTTACAATCAAGAGGTGTGTTCTTGTATGTCCATACTGCTGAATAACTTGATAAACCGACTAGAAATTATGCAACCGCAGGTCCTCATGATAACAGGGGGATGGACAATTTGCAGTAGTCAATCCAAGTAACCTCGGTGAACAGGATTCATCTCAAGAATAAGCTGGTATGGGCTATTTCTTTTCATGTCTGATTCGAATACTTTGATTCTATGGTTTGATGTTTAACAATGTTATTGCATTGGTAGCGATCAATGCACAAATTGTATAATCTTATTCCACAGATTTAGGGTAATTTTTTTATTTAGTTGAAACAATAAAAATTAAACCAACGAACTGATTTGAATAAAGATATATTTTGCTTCAAGCGGAGCACTGCGTTATTCGAAATATTTTTTAGAATTGATTCTATTGAAAATGTCATTATCTACCATAAGAAAATATTTCGTTGATTTACCACCGAGTGTTGTTTTCAGTCTGTATTATGAGATTCTTGGAACTGTTAATTATATTTACAGAAGTTCTGAGAAAATCACAGTAATTCGGTGGAAAATTGTCCTTTCACCATCTATCTGTAATGTTGTTGTTTTTTCATTGATCTTTTCGTAAAATGTATCAATTTCACAGGAGAATATGTAAAGTTTTCGTTTGCAGATCAACTTCCGTATTTTTTTTTTACAGAATTCTGTGATCTCTACACACTAGATCCTAATTTTGATATTAAGTAAAAAAAATTACGGCTTTGATCAGTAAATTAGAATTTTTACTGAATGATCTGTAAAATTTCTTCAATTTATAGATATCCGTCAAAGAACTGCAAGTTTTCAGCAAATCGTTTTAAAATATCACTGAATATTTGTATTTATTTTACAGATGTACTTTGTAAAGAAATGAACTTTCATTGAAAATCCGCAATTTAGTAAACGCTTTACCGATTTTCTGCAAAATCACTGGAATTCAGTAATCTTTACTGAACGCGAGTTTGTTAATCACACCTATCAAACCTCTGCCATTTTCGCGTGCTAAAGCGGTGGCAGCTGATCAAAATATTTTTTTTTTTTTTATTCTTTCCATTGATTTTCTGAACGAGTAAAAGGCACCAGACTTATTTGCTAGCGTTCAAACGTAGGCAACTACGTGATTTCCGCGTAAATTCACATTCTACGTGAAAATCACCATTATGATTATTAAAAAAAACACCCGCTTTATGCGTTTAAAACAGCAGGAAAAAAAAATTAAATTGATGTTTTTGTAAATTTAACCAAAATTCAGTATTGATTGATATTCAGTAATTTTTAGTAGCCATCGTGCTTCCAATTTCACAGTTTTTTACTGCATTCAAAAATATCGACACATTGTTTTCACGTGAAATTTCACGTAACTTCCACCTGAACACGTAACCAAATCTTCTTCAGTAAAATCAGGTGAACATTACGTGTCCAGTGAATTGTACGTGAAAGATCACGTAACATTTATGTGATTTTCACGTAGAATGTGTAATTTACGCGGAAATCACGTAGCTCTTACGTGAATTCCACGTGTTTATTACTGATTTCGGCAGTGGACGAAAATTATGTGCGTTTCACGTGAAAACAACGTGTCGATTTTTTTGAGTGTGTATATTTCACTGCTTTTCCATGTCGCTTACTGAGTTTGTCAGTAATTTTTTACCAAAAATCTATCGTGAATCGACCCACATTTCAATCGCGTACAACAAACCTTGTTAACCAGCTCACGTTTACTCACACATTTACTTGGCAAGATGATTGGGTGTTGTTGGTTGAACTCGACTCCTGATGCCTGTTCTTTTGTTATCAAACTGCTAGTGGCTTTAACTGTTTTGTCTGAAGATAGTTGATTAACCTATGTTAAAAAATGTTGCTGCTGAATCATTCTTTCATACTTTATTGTGTGCTTGTTTCCGCTCATCCAAGGTGAGATGTCCAACAGTTCGATCCGATTTGTTAGTTAAACAGTTTCGTTTGAATCGTAAGCCATATGCCATGACTCTTAGCAGTTTGGTAAAAAACTGGAGTATCTATCAATAGTTCCGTTCTTCTACCACTGCTAGTGGTCGTTGGTCAACCGACACTATAACAGTTTTTACTGATTTCCACCATCCCGTGCTCCTCCAGTAGGAAGTGGACCTGTCCATCAAATTGTAGCTTCTGCTAATTTATTAACTGAAGCACTCCTTGAGACTAGATCTTCAGGGATTTCCTTAGAGCAAATAATAGGCTAGGTATAGAGTTTGGTTCAATATCATTAAATTAAAAGTAAAATTATCTGGTACGAAAGTTATGAGTTTGATGTGAAAGTATATTTTTTTGGTTCAGTGTGTAAATTTAAAAGTGTGTTCTTTTACCATGAAAATTGTAGAACTGTCAAATCCACCAACAAAAAGTAAATCATCGTCCTCGTCGTCTTCGTATGAAGTTTTTCAGTACAGTTGACCGCGTCCGTGTCTACTCCCGTCTGCTTTTGTACGCGATTTGTAAAAATCCGTGATTCACGGATCGACAATAATTCAACGATTGACATACTATAAAAACTTCATATTCAAAAAGTTCCTCTTGGCATAAACTTTCGGAGTTATTACGTTCCGAACGGACCATGCAAACGGAATAGACCATGATTATAATCCCAACTTTTTTTTGCAGCTCTGCCACAAGTGACTACGAGCTACAGCAGATGCCAGAAGTAACTCAAATGCATTTAGGTGATATGAATATGAATTTTTTGGGATGGAAAACGTTGGAGATCGAACGTTATAAAAATTCAATGAAAATAAAAACCTTTTTATGTTCAAGCTATTTTTCTTTCAATCCAAACAGCATACATTTATTTTTATTGCACGATAGTTTTAGTTGAAATTTTATTTTCAAATAAAAACAAGTTGCTTTCATTTTCAAACATGCCACACTGTGGATTTGACATTTCAACAATACATCTGAAAAGAAATCTTGTTATGTTAAAACTATTTTTTGTTTCAATCTAAACAGCATACTTTTACTTTAATTGCTCGACACTTTCTGAATGAAAGTTCATTTAAGAATTAAAATAATTTGCTTTTATTTTCAACGATGCCACGGTTTCGATTTGACAGTTCTACAATTTGTTTTGAAAATTTCAACTTTTAAATGTAGAGTAGCAAAATTTTGAATGACGGTTTGAAGGTTTTTGTTTAGAAAGTAAACCACTTTCTACGAAAAAGAACCAACGCAACTTTTCAATTTTACCAATGGTTTTTTTTAATTCTTGCTGCTTCTGTGGACATTTCTGCCTTTGTATTCTTTGTCACAACTACACTCGTTGAAGGTTCCACAAGGAGAAACATTTTCTTAGCTTCTCTAACTTTCGGTTGGACTTGACACTAACTTTTCGGTTTTGGATTTCCATTGACGGCAGTTTCACTGCCCGTTGAAACTTCATTACCGCCAATACCAAATGTGACATAAACTGCTCAACATCACACAATTACACCAACTTATATTTTGCAGTTCCTTGTTCAATGTTTTGGAACTAAAAATTTTATTTCGCGGAAAAAATCAAAGAGCAAAATTGAAAAATGTCAATTCAGGAGCACGGTCTACTTCGATCTCTGTTGGTGTTTACCATTGTTCTTCACAAAAACATGATCTCTTTGTCCTGGCATAGCTCTGCTGATGCCATCGTCTTCAAAAAATTGCAGCACTCGGTCCTTTATTTCCGTATCTAAACGATTCGATGGCCCGATTTGTACTCTTTTTTCAGCAGCTTACTCTGTTGCCTGTTACACAATGTATTTGTTCGTCTCAAACACATATATTATCTGCTGAACCGACAAAGAATTTGGTGATATTCAACCATTAATATTCACGAGCTTTAATCATGCTTTTTGAAGTTTTCCTTTAGCTTAGACATAATTGCATGAAATGCCACAGCCTTTGTTTCTAATGTTTTAGCTCTTTTGCATTATCTTGCGTAGGGAGGCTGAATAAATGTTTTCTGATGCCTGTCACAACATCGGAACATTTTTGTGAACGGTAGTGGACGTTTTTCAATACTCTAGGATACGGAGGCACGCTGATTACCGCCAAGCCGTTTTTTAAGAGCCCAAAATTTTAAGCCCTGGAATAAACTCACCCCTTTAGCTCATTTTCATCGCAAGTTGCTTGGACGATTGAAACTACGGTCGGTATTTCCTCTAATCCTTGCGTGACAGTTCCTCGCCATGGCTGTAAATAAGGTTTTTACACTGTATAATACGAATAGGTACAAATGAAAGTAACGCTTGGAAACACATATGTACGCCCTTTTGAAAAATGTGTCGAGCCAAAAAAAAATGACCTAGTGAAAAAACATGATTATGGAAACCATGTGCAAAGTTTCATCCAAATCGGAGAGGGTCAAGTCGAGTCGTTTACCAATTTGGTAGAGCTCTTTGGATTTCAGTGCATGGGGTACAATGAAGCACAAGTCTGTGAGTATCCTCATCCAAACTTTGAATCTCGGCGGACCTCTATAACCAAACATTGGAGAGAAATGTCAACTGATTGTATATGATAGGCGCCGTCTGGAAGCGGTCACCAATGCAAGTGTACATAGTGGTGGAATATCGAAAAGACAGGCAAATAATGAGTAAGAGTTTGCTAAAAAGTGAAAAAAGGCTCATTCAGACAGGTGACTGAGGACACTATGAAAAACTTATTGGGTGGAATCAAACGCATAGTTCAAGCATACGGATAACAATTCGAATCCTAATATTTTGATGCAAATGATTTATCAATTAACCGTTTGTTACGATGAACTTTCCGAATTTTTAAATAAAAGAAAGTAATGTTATACTATGAGTTTTTCTTTGGTCAGATTTTGAGTTTTTAAGTTGTCTTCAATACATTAAAGTTGCATAAACTGTGTATAATTGAATTGGATAACGAGAGTCCTCAAGTAGTAGATTCCTAAACTCAAAAATATATTGTCAAGTTGGCCTTTGTAATGTGACTAATATTGATAATAATATCGCATCGTTATAAGTATCTAATGCATATAATAAGAACTTTATCCGTCAGAATGTGATGAAACGAAGCTTTCTATAGACCACCTAATATGTAAATCCCAAGAAACAGTTGTTGCAATGTTAAGCAGAATTTTCTTAAAGGCAACCGACAATGAGTGTTAGTGGCTTTCGAATTTGAATAACACTGGACATTTCTAAGCTTTACGCTTGTAATGAGCATTTACAGTTAAATTTCTATAGAATTCAGGATAAACAATCAGTAATTACAGATAAAAAAATTCATATGGCAGCACTGGTCAGCGCCGATGACTTCATTTTCTCACCACTAGATATGCTCTCGATGCGATTTTTCCAGCGTGAAATACTGCTATTTCACGAACAACAGACACCCTTGAAGAGAACTCGACGAGTTCATGCTTGAAAGGAGAGTCACAGCCAGTAAGCCACCACCGTCACCGACAGAGCAGATGAGGAAGGTTCGAAGTTCAACCAACTCACCGTCGTCATCTTCGTCATCATGTCATCATCAGAGTCTGTATTGGCAGCACGTGAAATGTCTGATCGTAGTCGGTGGAATATTCCAACCCATGTACCTTCCCACATTAGAATATTATGCCACTCGTGTCAAATTGGTGTTCTCCTTCACGATACACGTACATCCCTTTATGTTGCTGCTACACAGGTATCCTGAAATATCATATTCCGCGAATGGCATTATGCATGTTCGCACGACATGGAGTGTCATCGAATTGGACGAAAGCCAGAGGTTATCATTGGTTATCTTTGGTGCAACGTTCAAAATATGTATGTAGGTATTGATTTTCCAACTCTATGCACGATTTGCCTCGATTTGCCTATCCGATGCCTGCAATCGGAGATGTAGATGACTTGATAATTGAAACAGTAATTAGTAACCGCAAATACACACCCCTCCGCCTTTGAACTTTCCATGTTTTTCTAGGCCATTAAACCGCAAGTGAAAAGTGTCCACCACCCAGCCTCATCAGCAAATCCCTTTTGAAAATCATGCTTTCAGAGTTCTATTGAACGTAAGATTTCTTTTTCAATAACGGTTGAAGTTAAAATAAACAGCAATTATGTTAATGACTTGAATTGGATGTCCAAAGTAAGCAACCTAAGTTTCAGGTAGAATCGTAAAAGGCCGGAAAGAAACATTCTACTCCTACAATGATACATTGAAGGCAGCGTAGGATTTCCTCACCCGTGTTGTATTGAGGATGAAATGAACAGCAAACCACTAGACAAAACCAGCGCAAAGGTTGGTAAACACTTACTGTGCTGGAGTGTGTGCTGTTCGCAACTCCAAGCCTGGACTCCATAGTGCCAATCGGAGTACACGAGAGAAAACTACTGCAGTAGTTGAACATTTTTCTGGGCTGAAAACACGAAGTTGGTTGAATGAGGATTTTGAACTTTCGTTCGGCTTTATGGTGAGCCCTTCCGGATAAAGTGGAGGTAACTTTTCGATTGCCTTATTCCGGGACCAACAACAAAGAGTGGTGGAAAGCGAGAGTCGAGAGATTTCACGATTTCCTGACGACTGCATTCGAAAGAAAAAGGATATCCTGTTATTAAACTTTGTTGGTATTGACGTTCTGAAGTGAGGTGTTTTAGTATGCCTTGTGGAAAGTTTTGTTCCGATTCTAATTGTTTTTCAAGAGCGAGAGTGATATTAATTTTTGTTTCTAAAGCGTTCTGGCAAAGCTCGATTCGCTAAATATGTGAACACAAGAAATCAGCTCTATCTCGGGATTGTTTTGATGAAATAAAACAGTTCAGCAGTCAACATAAAGGTTTTTCATTGCACTTTCCGTTTTGGTTTTTTTAAATGACGAAATTTTCCAAAAAATACCATGCACCATCTTTTGGACACTCTGTTCGTCAACTTGAGCGGCCATTATATTCTCGCATCTCTTCATCTATGCAGCATTCCGAGTCACTTTTCCAGTCGGCTCAGCATCCGCTTAACAATTGCCCAATATTTCTCGATTGGGTGAAATTGAGGCCAATTGGGTGGGTTGACGTCATTGGATGAAATGCACCCTGTTGTCACGGTATCAATGCAGTGTTTCTCGAATGTAGTGGCAGCTTGCCAAATCTAGTCAAAACTTCACACGGTTTTTGTGTGCTTTGATGAATGGTAGAATGCGTTTTTTTTTTCAGGCAGTTTTTCTTGTAAAGCTTCGAGTTCATAGACTCATTTGTAACTAAAACATGAGTTTTTTGTTCGCAGTTGCAAATCGCTTGCCAAATCAGATTTGCAGCAAACTTATCAGCAAACCTACAAGGAAACCCTAAGTGTGGTAAGGAATAAGCGGACCTACGAAAAAACGGAACCAGGGATCGTCAGCTGCGCAGCACGGTGTTGAGGTGCGTTAAAGCCAACCCCGGTCTTTCGATCCGAGATGTGGCCAGAAGGTACAACGCCAACTTTCAAACTGTTCGGAACATCCTTGCCAGCAAAGGATACAAGTCGTACAAAGCCAGTAAACATCCGAACCGGCACATGAAGCAGAACTCCGTGGCCAAAAAGCCAGCAAGGCTCTTGTACGACTGTGTTTTGACGAAACACAAGGGCTGCTCTTTGATCGATGACGAAATTCGATTTTAAGCAGCTACCAGGTCAAAAGTCTTACATCGCGACTGGATGTGGAGATGTGCCGGGAAGATTTAAATTCGTGTTTGCCGACAAGTTCGCGAAGAAGACCATGATTTGATAAGCGATTTGCAGTTGTGGCCTGAAAACGGAACAATTCGTCATACCCTCAACGATGACAACCCAAGTTCACATCGAAGAATGCCTGCGAAAGCGTGTATTGCCAGTCAAGGTGGGATGTTTGGCAAAAGTGTCTGTGTTTGCTTCGAAATACTGCCAAAACAAAGCCCTACGCTCAATTTCAAACTACTTCTATTCAATTTCATAACCTGCCGAGTTCTATCGGACCTATCGATAATTTCTCTTCACATCTTTGGTTCTAGCAGAAACTGCTGTTCACTACTGGGATCCCATGATGTTGAGAAGATATTTCCAATTTTCAAAACATTATAATTTAAATTTGGCGCACTGTACGCAATAGAAACATAATTAATTAGTAGTGTATTGCCGTTCATCAGCAAGCATATAGACCAAGTGATCTTTTGGCCCGATTTGGCCAGCTGCCACTGCTCCAAGGTGGTTTTGGAGTGGTATGCTGCCAACAAGATCGGTTTTGTCCCCAAGCTAATGAATTCTCCGAATTGCCCGAAATTTCGACCAATCGAAAAATACTGGGCAATATCAAAGCAGCGATTTCGACGAAGCGGTGGGGCAATCAAGGACATCCAGCAAATGCGGACAAAATGGAATAAATACGCTGATTCCGTGTCCGTTTCCACTGTGCGGGCGCTGAAGGTTCGAGATTTCGTTCGAACTGGAGAAATGTAACCATCAAATGCTGTAACTTTGAAAATTTAATAAAATTACTGTAAACCAACAATGTACCACTGTACCACGGATAGAGCATTGCTCGTCGGATGATTCTGAAAATTTGATAATTTGACTTATAGGTTTGTTTTCTTGGCCGTCGGATGAGAGGCGCATAAGTCGATTGAGTATAACAAGCACGGCATAAGTAGAATTAAAATAAATTAACCACGCGTGTATTCCGCAATCGGACACAATCGGAAACACTCGGCTGTGGTGTTTGCCGAATCATCATACACGGTGTCTGAAGCCAAAACACGAGCACTGGCATTGGTGTTGTACCAACCGCGTGGCGTGTAAGTCTGGAAGCACGAAGTCAAAGTGGTGAATTCAATACACGCACTAGCGTGGTAAAAAATAGCCCGGCGTGCAGTGTAGTGTTTGGACATGGCTACCAGTAAGCATGCTGTTGACGCTACTCGTAAAGTTTTAGAGTGGTTTTTCATTGAGTAAATGAGGTTATTTTTAATAACGCTTGAGAACCGATTTGAACTAATTTGAACCAACAGTAAGGATGATCTTGAGGCAATCTCAAAGTTTGGTGGTGGTTTACTTTATGAGCATGAGCATGAGCATGAGCATGATTGACCGCCCACGGATGCAATTCCGTTATTGCCAGATCAGCTGTATTTACACAAAGAACCAACAGATGATGTGTGGGACTAACATACATCCTCAATGTGTAAAATCTAGCGACCCATTATGAAGCGATACCGACGCCGGCCGTGCCCGAATGCTGGTCAAGTAGGGAATGGGAAGGAACGTGTTGACTTGATACTCGCTTTGAAGGAAATCGAAAAATCTGCAGTTCCACGAGAAATCACTGGGATGTTCGATAGTTGGGAAAATGTCAGCAGCAGGGTTCGTTTTGGTTAACGATACGCTGAAGGTTTGTAACTAGCACTATCCGCCAAAAGCATTGGACCGCTCCAATAAGCAACAGAGCACCGAACGCCAGTTACACCGCACCCTGAATAGTCCGGCATGACCTAATCATCGTTAACTATTTTTTTCCGATATTCAACACTTCGATTGCGCTGTAGCACCTCGAAGCGACTCCACACCTACGAGGGCAATGCTATTTCAACCAAAGAAAGAAGGGGAAGAAACACATAGCCCACACATACTTATGTCTCTCTATTATTGATCAAATTCTTGACTGCAAATTGAACAAAAAATTTGCTCATGTCACCTTCTTGATTCCCTTTTTTAACCCTTGCTTTAAAACAACATACCGGCCAACGCTTAAAAATAAATTAATTCTATTCCTTTTGGGAAAATAATCCAGCAAAATTGTTATATAGACTTCGATGGAGCAGTCGTGTGAACTGGGAGCACTGTATCGAAGCATTTTGTTAGTTTACAGCAGTGAACGTGTTTAAAAAGAATTTTATTTTTTATGATAATCCTTTAGTATCGTGCTCATTTCAGGGTTAACGTAAAATTTGACACCACTTTTACGCGATCATAGTTCAACGACGACGGCACTTTCTTCTACGCCCCGAATCGTCCATTTTCCAACTCGAAATCAGTTCTGTTTTTGCAGTAGAATAATTCATAGAACGCAACATACATAACCAACGTAAATTTCTAGTTCCGGCAATATTTCAAGTCGGTCAAATCGGTCAGAGTATTTGCAACTAGAAGTTTTCCCGTCACTCATAAGCGCACACACTATTTGCCCTCGAAAAAGAGTAATCCATAAACAAGCGAAGCATGCAGCTAATTAAACACCATCCTCATCATCAGGCAGCTGCACAAAATTTACCTTGGCAGAAAAAAAAATCTTTTCCAAAGCGGCTGTATCGGTGACGACGATACAGACGAACCCTAAACTTTTCACATACAATTTTCACCTGAAAAAAATAATTCCGCCCTGGCTCGGAAAACACCTTATTTGTTTTTCAACCGTAATAAACTATACTTTGATGGCACTCGGACCGGAACCGGTGTAAAAATCGTTCGAAATTCGGATCTCTCAATCGGAAAAAAATCTTTCAAGAACTCAAACTTAAATTATGCTAGATATCCAATTTTGACCGATTTATACCAACAAAAATCAAAGAAAAAAAAACAACAACATAAGAAACCCCGTTCACTATTCGGACAAACGCACGGAGAAAAACCTCAGACACTAAGGGTCAAACAAAACTCGCGGGATTAGGAACTACACAAACTGGTTATTGAAACCGCACTTTATTCGGACGAACGATAATTTATTGCTCAATACTCTTTTCACCAAGATGTATTCGACGCAAACCCGTGCACTATTCTATTACAACTAACTACTGCCCCGGTATCGACAGTGATACCATGGGTAAGTGGTGAATATCACACACGATCGTTCCTATCTCTCTACATAAGAATGGGAGAAAAAAAAAAAAAACGAGATGACTATTGATAAGTTTGTGGAACCTATCTGTGCTGCCAAATGGGCCGAAATTATTACGCTTGAACATCCCCTTTGTCTGATGCAGTTGTTGATATTCCCAATTGGTTTGACATTTTCGATAAATCGGTATTAGTGTCGTGTTCATATAATGGAGGTAGTACGCCGGCGTCGGTGGTGTAGTGGTAAAGCGTGACTGCTACTTGGCACCCCAGTGGGTCTGGGTTCAATCCCAGTCGACGTCGGTGGTTTTTCTGAGGCGAAAAAATCTGGTCACGTCTTCCTTCGGAAGGGAAGTAAAGCCGTTGGTCCCGGTTCATATTCATGAGTCGTTAGGTAGGGTCCAGGTGGTGGAGTCGTCTTCCTGGCGTCGGTGATTGTCACCATGTGAGGAAATAGGCCGACGTAAAAAAAAGATTAAAAAAAAAACATAATAATGGAGGTATACCTGTAGTGATGGTAAGTCACAGGCATCAATCACCATGCCAACAAAGTTCTCGGTTCGCTGCGAAGAAGAATTTCCAAGCACCTATCCCACGCATAACAGCTGGGATATGCCAAAACGTCATTACTTCGTCAAGTCGAATTTGAAAACTAAAAAAAAAACACAATGTTTGTATAATACGCTTAATAATCGCTTTTGACCGATCTCAACCAACAGTAAGCATGCTTTTGACGCCACTTGTAAAGTGTGAGAGCGGTTTCTCTAATGAGAAAACAAACTAAATATAACTTCGTCCTTATTTACCACCAAACTTGAGACTTAAGAACGGTGTCCTCGGTGAAACAAAAAGTCCGCTGCGCCGTTGCCCTGGTTAGCGATGTAAGGGATTCATACTGTGAAGGCCTTTGTATTTCAAAGGCTGCGTTTGGGATTAGGATTCGGTTAGACCCGCCTTACCATTTATTC
The DNA here is from genome assembly GCA_024533555.2 of Aedes koreicus. Classification (NCBI taxonomy): domain Eukaryota; kingdom Metazoa; phylum Arthropoda; class Insecta; order Diptera; family Culicidae; genus Aedes; species Aedes koreicus. The sequence continues at coordinate 48,514 of JAHHFK020004353.1, read as the reverse complement.
ATAGGCACGGAGAACCAGAGGTCGCTTGAGACCGTGAACTAGGGATCACCTGTGTGATGGACTTCAACCATCGGAACAGGTAATCCGTAGCGGTACTCTTAGTAGCTCTTGAAGACTATTGCCGACACTACACGGCTTCTCTAGGCTGTTGAGTTGTTGAAGATAATGAGACTTAATTAATTAAGCACCGTCACGTTCTGGAAGAAACAGTTTTGGTTGGCATACAATGATTAGCATTACATTGATACTAACATAACATGAACATTCATTGCTATTCAATTTTTCCAAAATAATATATACAAGGTTAGTCAAAAAGTTTTGAATGCGGAACTGAAAATACTTTTTTTTTCGGGGAAATCACTTTTATTGCTCAGTATAGTCTCCCATAAGATCAATACACTTGGTCCAACGATCTTGCAACTGTGCTGTCCCATCACGGAAGTGACTTTTTGGAAGGCCTGCAAAATACTCCTCTACGACGGCTATAACCTCTTCTTTTGATGAAAAATGCTTTCCACGAAGGATGTTTTTGAGGTGTGAGAACAGCCAGAAGTCAGCGGGAGCTAAATCTGGCGAATAGAGTGGATGCTGCAAAAATTCGTAACCCAGTTCACTAATTTTCGCGATGGTTTTTTGAGCTGTGTGAGCAGGTGCATGTCTTGATGAAAAATGTTTTTATTTTCTTCTGCAAACCGGGTCTTCTTACGCAATTTTTTTCATCCAACTGGTCCAAACGGTCACAATAATAGTTAGAGTTGATTGTCTTACCAGTTTGGAGATAATCTATCAATAAAATTAGTTTTGCATCCCAAAAAACTGACGTTCTTTCCCGATTTCTGGACACGAACTAGCTTCGGAGCCGAAGTGCCTGTTTCACACGACTCCTTAGACTCTTGTTTTGATTCAGAATTATGGTGGTAGACCCAAGTCTCATCCATAGTAATGAATCGACGCAGAAAATCCTTTTAATCTTTTCGAAATTGTTCCAAACGTTGCTCAGAAAGTCGTATTCAAACGTGTTTTTGTTGCAAATGCGGCCCCCATTGTGCACACAGTTTTTTGAAACCTAAAACTTCAGCCAAAATATGCCATGTCGTTCCATGTGAAATGCCTATGGGGTCAGCTATCACATCCACAGTCGATCGATGATCTTCCAAAACTATATCCTGTATTTTCGCTATGATTTCTGGTGTTGATGATCGTCTTCAACGCTTGTACGGCCACGCTTAAACTCCAAAACCCATCGGTGAACGGTTGGAAATGAAGGAGAAGACTCCTTTAATACCTTCATATTCAGATTTTTCCATTGTTAAAAAATACACTGACACGTCAATTTGAAATGGCTTGTTTGTAAAAAAAAAATGAATTGACAGATCGAAATGAAATTTGGAGTACATTCTTATGAAAGATGAAAATGGCGTGGGTCAAAATCGGCTTTTCAGCATTATTAAATATCACTTTGTTTTCCCAATGAAAAACCACAATCACACTTTGTGAGTGGCCCCAATAGCATCCTTACTGTTGGTTTAAATTGGTTCAAATCGGAAATCCGTACTAATTACACTTGACAGCTTATCGTTTACCAAAACGAACCCTGCTGCCACCCAATCCTGCTATCCAAAATCCCAGTGATTTCTCGTGGAAGTGCAGTGGATTCCGCGGCTTCCAATAAAGCGAGTATCACGTCAACATATTCCTACTCATTCCCTACTTGACCTGCATTCGGGCGAAACCGGCGCCGGTATTGCCTTAGATTGGGATCACCAGTTTTTAAACATTGAAGATGTATGTTAGTCCCAAGCATCTGGCTGCTGATCTGGCAACCACGGAGTAGCAACCTCGGGCGGTCAATCATGCTCATGCTTCATAGACGTCACTTTCAAAACTTTTTGACTAATCTTGTATATGCCATTAATTTTTTTTTTAGTTCTCTTTCTCATGATGATTCAGATACACAAAACTAAATAAATTTGATTATTTCAGTAAATATAATATATAATTATCATGAAATTACGTTACTTACGAAAATTACGAAAATACTTTTCTTGAGAATTATTCAACATAATATTTTTTCCACGTTAAGCTCGTCGATCGAACTTGCATTGAGAATAGATCATTCATTACAGATAGAATTTTATTTTTGCTACATAAAGAACGAGTTCTGATATAAAGAAGAAAAAATAGTCATAATCCATTTTTAACTTCCAATGTCAGTAAATCTATGGTTAATAATTCAAGTTTATATTTTTTTTAAACAATTAAAACCTTTTAATCCAATGGTAGCCTTCAAATGTGAGTAATATTTGACAGCGTTCAACTATTCAATGGTTACAGGAAAGAACGATCAATGAAGGAAAGAAGGAAAAATAATGAATACGGAATCTTAATACTTAGTGTTATAAAATCTGTTTAGACAAAAAAAAAAAAAAACTCTAGAGATCTGATATTAATATGTTATCTATCTTTGTTTTTCGCGATATTTGTCCGTTCGAATTTTCTTAACTATTCGAACTTTTGAACCTTTTCGGGTTATTCGACCTTTTGTTCATTCGTCATTTTCTCTTTTCGACATTTTGTACCTTCATCTGTACATTTTATACTTTTGTCCCCCTTCTCTTCGGTCGACTTTTTCTTCATTCGACTTTTTTTTTTCATTTGACCTTTTGCCATACGACCCTTTGTTCTAAGGTGGTGCCTATTGTTCCTCACACTTTGTCCTCAACTGAAAATTCTACGGTAATGGTAGATGATCGACCTAAAGGAGTGAATTCGTATGAAACCATATCCTTTTAGCTCGCGGTGGATCAGACCACAAAACGTAATCGGAACAAAAAAAAGTAACAATCGGTAACAAAGAGAGTTCCGTGAAATCGAGCCAGGTTAAAAAAACGAGAGAGAAGCAACATAAATATTTCAGCACCTTTATGCAGACATTCCGCAGAATCGTCCTTTTTGCTGTTCCTAAAGGAATTGTGGATAACGAGCGATTGAGAGAGAAAAAAACCTCGGTGGAAATGGGACCTTGGGGATGCAATTTTCTGTCTCGCATGGAAGACGAGTTGTAACAACCCTCACCCACCGGCCACCGGCTACCATATAGGGACACACACACAGGTCAACAGAACAAAGTCGAACCAGTCGAGTGAAGACTAAATAGAGTTAGGTTTTTGCTTCTTCTTCAGTGCTTCTTGCTTCAGTGCAGTGTATGTACATGGTTCATATCCGTTGAAGTCGCCACCGACCGCGAAATGCCGTCCTTATCGTCTGGTTTTTGGTGAAGCGCAGTCTCGAAATTGACCCCCGGAGAAGTCTAGTAACAGGGAAACGGATGAAATTATTTGCTTATGCGAGGAATTATTGATCCTGTCGTGGGAAATTTCTTGTTTCGTTTAAAGGTTGATGCCTCATGCTCGGCTGATTTATTCAACGAATGCAAAATCAATTTCAGTTCACCTGAATAAATTTTAGGCGATTCTTTGGAGAGTTGAAACTTAGTCGTTAAATTCGAATCGTAGAAATTTCCCAGGTATCATAAAGTCAAAAGAAGTCAGAAAAAAATACCCACGCCTCCAAAATAGATATTCACCTCAACCAGTGAGGAGGGTGGTTCTCCGCCAAGTGGACATCAATCAAAGAACAAATTAACAACAATCCAGTAGCTCAGCCACCTCCACCTGTACTTTCAGAAGTCTCATCACTCAATTGCAGGCCGTGATTGATTCATCCCATTCTGTCCATTAAAACATCTTACACATTAACGATGACATAGTGAAGCTCAAACCATCGCAATCTTCAACAGCGACAACACACCCATCCTTCCGCAATGTATAGGATAATCATAATTCATGACTGTATTTAAGGGCGGCAAGCGTCTTCTCTCCTGTGATCAGGATAACATCTGCTGGCGCCAGTAGAGCTTCTTCTCCCAACTAACCAGGAATAGAGCGAAAGGAGGAACGTTGGCAGAAGATTGCATGTTTGCTCGCTAATACGGCACTCTTGTAGTCTAAACATAGAACTCGCGTTTTCGAGACATTTCCCCACGACACAATTTCCTTTCTCTTCTCCAAAGTGTTGTTCACGACGACGATGCTGACCTATTTCCATCATCGGGAAAGAAGCTTTTCACGGCTTTGCTGAATGCACATAGGATATAATCGCAAACATTATCCTCCCGTTGCTCCTGTTCACTTTTCGCTAATGTTTTTTTGAATAAAAGGTGTCCACGGTAAAGATGGATCACGTGAAATAATTCGGGAAAATTTTCGGCCTTTCATCCGATTGTCATAAAATGTTCAGTTTCCTTATTTTATTCAATTTCACCTCCGAATTCGAATATCCGTACTTTGGTTCAACACTACCCCACGAGGTTGTGGAAAATCAGAATTCACACAGAAAAAAAGCGTTCCCGAAAATGAAAACGGACCGTGAACTAGTTCACGTTTTCAGGATTTTTCCCTTTAAACGTTAATTAGTTCACGATAACGTGATTCAGTTCACGGTGTATTTTTGCTTGTTCTCGAATTCATGACTGCAGTTCACGGATCTTAGTTTTCTTAATTTTTTAACTGTTCTGACTACTTTAGGATGTTAACGCAGATTCTGCTTCCTAGTGGCCCAGTACTTCTCAATCGGCCGCAACTCCGGTGTATTTGGGGGATTCAGATCTTCCGGTACGAAATTGTCATCAATGGCGTAATGACAGGAACACAAATTTGACCAGAAAATCGTAGGAATATTTTGTGAATTTAAAAATGGCAGTAATTGTCTTCGGAGACAATCTTCAAAATACACCTTCTCATTCATGGTATTCGTTGTCATCAAAAGTGTGCTCCGTCCTCCATACAAACAAATCGCCTTCCAAACCATAAATTTTTTTGGCTAACTGCTTTTTTCTGCTTCCAGGGCCCAGGAAATCAGGGCCTGAGCAAATTCACGCTGTCATCATGTTTTCAGCAACCTTCTTTAGACGGCCTTTTGCACAAAATTCAACTCTTTCAGAACAGGCAAGTCTGCGACCACTTCACGACCTCTTTATACTAATCGTATGCTCTAGTTTTCGAAAGAGCAGATTCCCAAAAAACTTTCTGCAACATTGTCAACGATTCCGCACAAGAAATTTCGCTGGATTCACAAAATTGCAAACAAACTCTTTGCTAAACAAAATTATCATGGTGAAATGCGACAAAACAGAAAACTTGTGTGATGCAAACAACTGCCAAACAAACGATCTTACTCAAATTTCTGACAGAAGTCAATTGAATATGTACCCGCTTAAGTAAAACTAACGGGATCGGTCGAGAGTGGTTCATTCAAGGGGTGACTCGCTCAGCACAATATCTCTTGTGGTTCGATCGTGGTGCCAATAGGTGCTCATGTGTGCCACGGTATTTTGATAGTTCAATCGTTATATTTTGGCTACGCCTGGCAACCAAGCGATTGCATTGTTTTGCTTTGCAAAATTTTTGGGTCTCGGTCGAGGTTTTTGTGTTGCGGAAACCGCGTTTTGACGTAGACTACGTCTTACGGCAAGAGTATGGTGTCAATTGAAAATCTAAAAATTGGCGACCGTCACGAAATATCGTTACAAATTAAACGGTTGTAACATCATAAATGCTCGATAGATTTACAAGATGTTTACATCAATCGGTTGGAAATTTTCCCGCGTATCAATTCAACTGTCAAAAATTATCCGTTTACAATTTTAAACTATTGAAAATAACGAAAATAAAATTAATTTTTAATTTTGTTTGGCAGGCTAAATTTACTTAATGCACAGTACTTTCCTATCACAGATTTCAAATGTAAGCAAGGGAGGTCTCATATGCAGCAGTGAACGATGTAAAAAGGGTACACCTTCGCAATTTTCTCATTCGTGTTGCAGTACTGAGGCTGTGCGGAGCAACGAGCCAGTATTGATTGGCAGCTGGCGATGGCATGTACCCTGGAGGGTGCACTAGTTGGACTTGGCAGCTGGCGGTGGCAACCGTTGCTAGGCAGCCATTAATTATGCAGTGGTATACTAGGCAGTCGGTTGCCAGCCGGTGGGCGCAACCACGAGGCGCAACGTGCAACGGCTGTAATAACCTGCTTCTTCAATAGACCGAGAAGGTTTTAATTCAAATCCGGACAATTTCAAATCCGCCCTTTTCAGGACGACTAATTTAATTTTGAGAGAGTTTGTTTGATTGGATTTATTTAAAATTATTTTCCAAGTTCTTGCTAATTGGCAGCCAGCGGTGGCTTAAACAATTTAAATTTTTTCTTCGTTGCATACCTTGAGCGTTGTGTACAATTTACAAATGGCTACCGTCTCGAAAAATTAAACACTGGACGCTAATAACTCGATCGTTTCTCGATTGATTTATTTTTGAGATTTTGGCGCTTTTCAACTAGAACATTTTACGACATTTTATTTACTCAAGTATTTAGAATTTTATTAATAAAAGATGAATATATTTTATGTATATCTTCATCCATCGGTGTTGGAAAATGTTAAAGAATGTTGCGTTCCGGTAAGTATCAAGAAACTCCCTGTACGAACCTGGTAAAGATACCTTCCAGTGAATTCGATAGCGGGCTGCAGTGGTTCGTCAGGTTCGACATCGACCGATGTTAGTTGGAAGGGAAGGAAGTCCAATAGGAGACCCTTTCCAGGTCTACGGATTTAAACACGACCTTAGCACAGGCCCTGACCCAACAAGGCCTAATTTAGTGGTGTGGTCCAGAGGTACATGCACTTTCTTCTTTGCCTTAATCTAACGGGCGGTTTAATTAGACGAACACTTATAAACGGAATTTTATTTACTTAACACAAGATATATTTGCTTAAAACTAATGACAATTTAAAATGCCCGTGGGCTTGGAACCGACTTCTCCGTTAGGCAACCGAAATGCGACTCACTGATGGATCCTTCGTCAGTCTGGTTGATACCGATGTCCAGTGTAGATGCTCATAGCCGAGATGTACGTGAGCATGGAACTCACTCTCCTGTCGCCGTTAGTAGTCCGACAATGATCAATCCAGTGCACGATGACTGTTGTTGTGCTGGTGATAACAGAGGCTATTGTCTCTCGATCGTGCCTTGTATATCCATGATGTAGCTGGTAGATGAAACCTCTGTTGGACAATGCTATTGCAGACGGTGATGATGAGCAGGGATGGAGTCTGGGGGGGTTGCCGATCACAAACACTCCCCATCACCGACAACGTTTTGATTCTCGAACATGATATTCCGAAGTAACATTCTCTGCACATTCCAATTAGTACTATTATGAATAGTTAATCTGTTGTGTTAACGAGTCGCGTTGGATAGAGTTTTACTCTTAGGAAGAAATAAATTTTGAGAAACTGTGAAAGTGAGAATAAGTTATGCCAAACATATGCACAAATTTCGGAAGCGTGTTAAGATCGAACATACGAATCCTCCGACCATGTATTCTGACCATGCCGAGTGAACTCGTGATTATCGGGCAAAACTTAAAGCTGCCAGAGGTAATTCGTTGCCAACTACTGGTTGAGACCCTGGAGAAGAGCCTTCAACTCAAGGCCGTATCTTCATTTAAACCTATCTGAAGAGTGTACAATAAAATTTCCAAATTTTCAAAGAACTTACTAACATACTTACTCACTTACGTCCGTATATGTTCGACGTGATTTCCTTGATGAACATTTTTGCATTCGGAAATGAACATTACTGCTATGCCTGGTCAACCTGTAAATGAGGAACTCTCGTCCATCGAAAACGACAACTTCGATATTTGCCCATTCGTTTGACAAATAGGGCATAACGGTTTCGCCCGGAACTATCCACAGTCCTTAGAAAAAACGTTGATTTCAATGTTTTTCAGCGGCTCCAATAAGGCATCAAATGCCGAGTCCTCAATACCTCTGGTAAAAGAAGAGTTAGTGTGAGATAACGTTATGATTCAATCCTAAATACACTTACTGTGAAGCAAAATGCAGCATACAATACGCGTGAGTGCTGTTCAGCATCTTCGTCGAACAGCTCGATGCTGACGGATGTGACGGTTGCTGCTCCATAAATTTCTTTTAACGGAGCTCCACCTGCTGCAGCTTCTTCACGAAGGCTCTCCGCCATGATCCGCATCACCTCTTCAATCTCTCGGATCCTCTCGATGGTAAGCTGAGACAGTGGCTGCAGAGAATTTGCTTTGAAGCTGCTAAGTGATATCATGTCACGACTTATTAAAGGGTGTTCCGATCAAAATTTGGTTAAACAGTAATGTGTGTGAGTCGATCAAAGTGTTTATTAATAATTCAAATTATTTTTCTTTTTCAAGTTCAGTTAATACAGAATATAGGAGAAATATTCAGCTAAGCTTCCTTTTTACGGAATGCGCATTGCCGGGTCTTTCGTTTAACACCTGCCATAAGATTTTGTACAGTCTCCTTGTCCACTTTATTCGCCGCACAACGCCAGTTTCCCTTGAACTGTTTCTCGCTCACAACAGCTTTTTGATTCTTCTTAAGGTTCCGCTTGACGATAGCCCAATATTGTTCGATTGGGAGAAGCTCTGGCGTGTTGGAAGGGTTCTGGTCCTTGGACATCACTTGAACGTTGTTGGCAGAATACCACTCCATGGCCTTTTTTCCGTAATGGCAAGATGCCAAATCCGGCCAAAATAGAACGGAACAATTGTGTCGCTTCGGGAAAAGCAGTAGACGTTTTTGAAGGCACTCGCTCAGATAAATTTCCTGGTTGACGGTTCCGGTCGCAATGTAAACGTTGCTCTTAAAGCCACAGGTACAGACGGCCTGCCGCACCACATATTTCTTCGCGAACTTAGACAGTTTAATTTGCTTGAAAATATCTGCCACCTTTCCCCGTGCGGTTGCCGTATAGTCCAGGAAGCTGTTTAAAGTCTGCCTTGACGCAAGTTTCATCGTCCTGTACCACGCAATCAAATTTCGTCAGCACAACGTCGTGTACAACTTTCGCGATCGTGGTTTGGCCGACGTGTTTTGTTTATCGTCGCGATTTGGAGTCACCACTTTCTTGTAAGTCGACAGTCCAGCTCGTTTTTTAGCTCTATCCACGGTGGAAGGCGCCACTCCCAGCTTCTTTGCGACATCTCGGACGGAGAGGTTGAGGTTCCGCTCGAAACAGCGGGCAACTCTTTTTGTCGTCGCTGTGGCCTCCGGCTTTCGATTTCCTCCCGATCCAGCTTTCCTGGCTGTCGACAAACGATCACCGAACACTTTCTATACGAATCCTGAAGAGTGTGAGCTGTTTAGTGTAATACCTGTAAGTGGAAAATGAGAAGAATGATTAGTAATTTCCATTTAGTTCCAACTACCTTTATTGCTTAAAGGGCGATACGGTCAAAATTTGGTCAATATCAACTTGACGTATTTCTTTCAATTTTGCATTTAAAAACTTGAACACCCCTCATTTTGAAGGTGTGTGTGTGTAGAATGTTGCTCCTATTTTGATTTTGGAATTCACTCTTCAGTTGTCAAAATGCCGTCCAAGCAAGAAGAGCAGCGTATCAAAATTTTGCTCGCGCATCGCGAAAATCCGAGCTACTCGCACGCAAAGTTGGCAAAATCGCTAAAAGTTGTCAAATCAACCGTTACAAATGTAATTAAAGTGTTTGGGGAAGTTTGTCGACAGCCAGGAAGTCTGGATCGGGGGGAAATCGAAAACCGGAAGCCGCTGAGACGACAAAGAGAGTTGCCGGTAGTTTCAAGCGAAACCCTAACCTATCTCTCCGAGATGCCGCAAATAAGCTGGGTGTATCGTCTACAACCGTGCATCGAGCCAAAAAACGAGCCGGACTATCGACTTACAAGAAGGTAGTGACTCCAAATCGCGATGATAAACAAAATACGACGGCCAAAGCGCGATCCCGGAGGCTGTACACGACGATGCTGACGAAGTTTGACTGCGTGGTAATGGACGACGAAACCTACGTCAAAGCCGACTACAAGCAGCTTCCGGGACAGGAGTTTTATACGGCAAAAGGAAGGGGAAAGGTAGCAGATATTTTCAAGCACACGAAACTGTCAAAGTTCGCAAAGAAATATCTGGTTTGGCAAGCCATCTGTACCTGTGGCTTGAAAAGCAGCATTTTCATAGCTTCCGGGACTGTCAACCAAGAAATTTACGTGAAAGAGTGTTTGAATAAACGTCTGCTGCCTTTCCTGAAGAAACACGGTTGTTCCGTACTGTTTTGGCCGGATTTGGCATCTTGCCATTACGGTAAAAAGGCCATGGAGTGTTACGCCGCCAACAACGTGCAGGTGGTTCCCAAGGACAAGAACCCTCCCAACATACCAGAGCTCCGCCCAATTGAGAAATACTGGGCTATTGTCAAGCGGAACCTAAAGAAGACCAAAAAAACTGCTAAGGACGAGCAGCAGTTCAAGGCAAACTGGGTTTCTGCGGCGAAGAAGGTGGACAAGGTGGCTGTACAAAATCTGATGGCAGGGGTCAAGCGTAAGGCCCGGCAATTCGGATTTGGAAAAGCGGAAGCCTAACTGAATATTTTTCCAGAATTTTATACTAATTGAACTTGAAAAAGAAATTTAATTTGATTTTTTAAATAAACGATTTCACCGATTTACACGCGTTTTCCCTTGACCAAATTTTGACCGTATCACCCTTTATCTTGACCGATACGCGTATTTCGTTTACAATGTGCAGATTAATACACGACACTGAAGAAGTCTGCACATTGTAGACGAAATACGCGCATCTGTCAAGATAAGCAATAAAGGTAGTTGGAATTAAATGGATTATCATTCTTCTCATTTTCTAGTTACTTTTTATACGTTGGAAACAGTTGATTTAGCCACATTCAACAATTTCGCCAACTTGGCGTGAGAGTATAGGGAGCGGCAGAAAATAATCCGAAAATGTTCAAACTTGAGTATTGGGTTAATTCGTGTAGCTAGTGACTAATTTTTGTCGAAAGTGTATTTGTTTATGTTTACTTTCAAGTGCTGCATCCAAAAATTCTATTTGTTTTATTGCAAATTCGTCAAAATGTTCGCGAAAGAAGTGATCACCAGTTTGTTGCTCGCCCAGAAGAAGCCGAAAGATTGCCAAGGTGGTAGGGTGCCATTTGGCAACAGTTTACCGCATAAAAAGGTCCCTGCAGGATGGTCCTAAGCAGCGGGAGCCGGGAAGCGGACGTCCGCGCTTTGCACTCACGCCGAACGTGATCAAATCGGTCCGTGCAAAAATTGCTCGCAACCCTGTGCGTTCCATAAGAAAACTTGCAAAGGAAGCCAACATTTCGGAGAGATCCATGCGGAGAATCATCAAAGAAGACCTGCATGCATCTTCCAGAGCCAGAGTGAAACGCCACTTGATTACGGACCGGGTCAAGAGAGATTGCTTTCCTTGTTGAAGAAGGAAAAAAATGATAATCCTGTTCTCCGACGAAAAGCTTTTCAGCATCGATGCTGTGGCCAACAACCGCACGGACCGGTTCATTTCACCGCAGAAAATGGAGAACGTTCCGGAAAAAGGGAAATTCAAATTTCAAACCAAACATCCGGCTGGTGATGTTTGGCTTGGTGGCGTCCAACGGTTTGAAAATGCCGCCTGTTTTCATTGATGCTGGAGTTAAAATCAATACCGAAGTGTATATCGGTATTTTAAAGGACCAAGTGCTTCCCTGGGTGAAGGCCAACTTCTCCGAGAACCAAAACTTTGTCCTACAGCAGGATGGAGCGCCGTGTCACACGTCCAATCGAACCCAACAATGGTTGAACGATAACATGAAGTTTTGGCCGAAGGATTTGTGACCCCCTAGCAGTCCAGATCTTAATCCGTTGGATTATTCGATTTGGGCATATGTTGAAGCACGAGCCTGCAAAACATCACACCCTAGTGTGAAAACCCTGAAGTCAACCATTACACGCACACGGCAGTCAATGTCGGAGGACTACGTCCGAAAGGCATGCTCTGGCTTCCGGCGTCGGCTCGAGGATGTTATTAATAAAAATGGAGGACACATTGAATTAATTTGTTTAAAAGGACTTTATAAAGATAACTGCACTTGAAAATGTTGATATTATTGCTTGAATTAGCTGAAAATGGGAATAGAACAAAAATTCGCAATTTTGATGCGTTGCTTCTCTTCCTTCAACGACATTTTGATAACTGAAGTGCTAATCTCAAAATCAAAATAGAGGCATGATGCTACACGCACACATCTTCAAAATGAGGGGTGTGCAAAATTCTATAATGCACGATGAAAAGAAATGCGTCAAGTTTAAGTCGACCAAATTTTGATCGAAACCCCTTTTATTGGAAGATACCGCAGTGCTGTAAATAGCCTCCATAGGCGCACCATTGCAATTGAGGGTTGTCTAGAAATATCATTCGCTGTATGAATAAGAAATATAATGCATACTTTTGTTGCAATACTTCTTGGGGTTGACTTCAGTCCTACTAGTTGTCAACATAGACTACATCAAAGGCCTGAATGTCGTCCCTAAGAACTATTGCTTGGCAATTTACATGTCTTTTTGAAATCTAGTTACTACTGCATCCGTTTTGGAGATGACTTAAGCCTTTTCGTTTCATTCCTAAATAACGAATGCTTGTCTTAGTTTTTGTACAGCCACTGCATTTTCTGCTGAAACGCCGACTAGATCGAAATGTTCCGAGATTCCGAATAGTATTTCGATTGCTCGGAAATTAAAAGTAATGAAGTCTTCAAAGTAAGCAATCGGTTTATTGATAGATTGGTCATGATAAGCACTTGCAAATAGCTCATACATATAAATTTTGGAGAAGCCTCTAGTTGACTCTAGTTGTCGCATAATGTCCAGGGACACCTCCCTTGGCGTGCGGAAACGCAGAAAGTGCTTCTCGTTGTAGGTTTGCGTGTCGCTAAAATAGTCCTGGAACAGCTTCTGATGACCGGAACGGAAATCACGGTCGACGTTGGGGCGTTATCCAGGACGTGACCCTCTCCGTTTCGACTCTTGCTTATCCGCTACCAAAGTACAAATCAGCATTATCTAATATCGTTTAAATGAAATGCATGCATCCACACACTCACCTTCAGCCAAACGAAAGAACAAGTATTCCTTGTCGTCAGCTAACGACGCACTACTGGCATTAAAAATTATTTGGTCAAACCAATGGCAAAATGTTTGTGAAAAATCTGCGATCTCTGAAAAAAAAACTTCTGATCAACACCGGTTCGGGGAACGCAAAGTTGGTCTATTTTAACTAGTTCTATTCAAGTTTCGCAGATGCAAATCAGGTACAAAGTTGATCTAAAAATAGACCGCCGCTGAAGATGCCCTAAGAATGTACATTTAACTAATTATGTTGTTGTGTTGTTTCATGAAGCGTAATCAATTATAATGTTTTGAAAAAATTGGAAATATTCTTCTTTTCAACATGTAACCCTAGGAGTGGACAGCAATTTCTGCTAGAACCAAAGATGTGAAGAGAAAGTATTGATAGGTCCGTAAGAGCACGGCAGGTTGTGAAATTGAATAGAAGTTGTTGAAATTGAGCGGACTACTGGAAATTTTGGCTAATACTAGTTTAGAGTGTTATGTTTATATGTGCAAAATTTTATCGCGATCTGTCAAGTAGTTTTCAAGATGCATTCGAAACATGAAGCTACGCCAGCAAGTCTTGGGCGCGGTGATCGATAATCATGGTCAGTCGCACAGATGGATCGGCAAAAGGCTTGGAATCCACCATTTCACCGTATCCCGCGTTGTGAAGATGTTCCAGGAGACGAAGACCATCGAGCGGCGCGCTGGAAGCGGCCGAAAACCGAAAACGGAATACCCAGAGAAGGCGCGGAAGATAAGGCAGTACTTTAAGAATAACCCGAAACTTTCCACCCGAGACGTGGCCAAAAAAGTCAATTCGTCGAAGTGGTTCGTCCAGCAGACCATGAAGCGGGCTGGGCTACGTGTTTTTAAGGTCAAGAAGGCGCCAAACCGGACTGACAAGCAAAACACGGTGGCCAAATTGCGTGCGCGGAAGCTGTACCGTGAGTGGCTGGTCAAGCCAGGCTGTCTCGTCATGGACGACGAGACATATATCAAGGCGGACACCAAACAAATCCCCGGCCTCGAGTTTTTTGTCGGTACGTCCCGCATGGAGGTTCCGGAAAAGTTCCGGAAGAGAAAGATGGACAAATTCGCGAAGAAGTACCTGTTGTGGCAGGCGATCTGCGAGTGCGGACGGTACAGCAAGCCGTTCGTTACAACCGGCACCATAAACGGGCAGATTTATCGAGAGGGATGCTTGCAGAAGCGCTTGCTGCCCTTCCTCCGCTCTCACCGTGGTCCCACGCTGTTCTGGCCGGATCTCGCCTCGTGCCATTACGCCAAGCCTGTAATGGATTGGTACGAAGCGAAAGGCGTTAATGTGGTCCCGAAGGAGGCGAACCCGCCAAATACACCAGAACTTCGTCCGATCGAAAAGTTTTGGGCGATAATGAAGAAGAAGTTGAAGAAAAGCGGAAAAACATTCAAAACCGATGAAGCTTTGAAGAAAAACTGGAAGAAATTGTGTAAGGAAGATGGCCAAGCCTCGCCCAAGATCTCATAAGCAGTGTTAAGAGAAATGTACGAGCATTCAACTTGGGGGAGGAAATTCAATAAAAAAAATTATGCCAAAACATAGCTAATATATAGTTATTTAATCCCTGAAAATTTGAGAAGTATCCGATTTAAAATGAATTTTTGGTGATCATTTTGGTGTGTCTCATTTTTTCCGAGTCCAGTCTTTAGTCAGACCTACTTCGAACCGTTTACCCCGTAAACCGTAGATTGTATGACTTCCAACGTTTTTATTTCAATGTTACGATGTCAAACTTTCTTATTTTCGAAGTATGTGTGCAGAATTGTGCACATGCACCAAAATACATGGATCTTGTTTTTTTTAACTCAAAATTACAATGAATTAAACCACGAGGTTACAAAGTAAAAGTAATCACCGTGTGATGCAATTTTATCGTGGACACCTTTTAGTGTAGAAGCAAAAGGTGACATGTTTTCGGATTAGATGACTAGGAAGCTAACCCGAGTAAAGTCTAACATCATAAAAATTGCAATTCGAAAACTTGTTTTTATTTCAACATCAAATTGAATTCCAAATTTGATTTCACTTCACAATTGTCAAATTTGATATCAAATTTAGTTTTCATCTTGCTGTAATCTTGCGTTCATTTTCTATGAGAAAAGTAGTTTTGATTTCATTGTCTTATCAGTACATCAAGTGGAATACTGATTTTGCTATCAACAGGAAAAAAATGTACAGCAAATTTACTTTTCAATTTGCTCACACTGATAGCAGGATCAATTTTGAATTTGATTTGATGTCACAGGAATAAATGTTTGCTATCCTTTTTGATCTTTTAATGGTTAAAACGACCAAAACGCGGCAACCTGAGTAATCATTATCAACAACGTCACAATATCATATTTAGTTTTCTATTTGATCTCAGATTCTAATTGGGGAATAATTCAAATCACACTGAATTCTAAAAACAACTATTTTTCTTCATCTCATTCCAGGTCATAGTATCGCCGGTGTTGGCTGGATTGGCCGTTGCCATCGGCGTACCGATCCTGCTGTTCTATGTGTACGGCGTTGTGCCAGTATCGTTGTGCCGTGCCGGGTGCGGTGAAGGGACCAAATTCGAGTTCGACGAAGAAGAGGACAACGGTTCGCGGAATCATGGTAAGTGCCGCAGTTCTCTTGAGTTTGATTACGATTAATCGAAGTCATCTCCCCTTAAAACAGATGCTACCAGTGTTGATGCCGTGTCCCGAATCGGCGCCACCAGCATAGGGGAAGTTAGCCTGAGTGTCGCAAGCGGAAGCCATCTCGGTGTCAGCAGTCAGCATTCGAACTTTGGCGTCGTGACGAATCCGTCCACGCGCGAATCGACTACGGCGCTAGCGGGCAGTATAACAGGGTACTTTTCACCATTGTCAAATATTTGAAATCCCATTGTTCAAGTTCAATTTACATTCTAGCCATCGCTTGGAAGTGCAGGCCGACATTAGCACCTCGGAAACGGCGTCCGCCGTGACATGCGTCAGCGAAAAATCCGGCAACACGCTTAATGACACCGCTTCGACAAAAGCCCTGGCCGGTTCGATACTCAGCTACCGGGCCCAGCAAATGGCCACAGATTCCGCTTGCTTCAGTGCTTCGGAAGATGGTGCCTCGGAGCGGGTGCGATTCGATAACACGGTTTGTTATGTAATTGATAACGGTAGTGCGGGATCCGGGGGCAACAAGAAAGATTCCTGTGATATCTGGTATACGGTTCCATTGGATCAGGTGAGACTACTTTTTCGAGACTACGAATTTTCTGAGTTGTAACCACACTCCCAACCAATACAGGACACAGCAGCGGATAAGGCTAGCCTGGGCAGTGGCCGTTCGTTTCGCAGTTCGGAGCGATCCTTTCGGGACGATTTCGATTCGACCAGCCTGTCGTCATCGCACAACACTGGCAACATCACCAACGGTAGTCATCACAGCCACGGTGCGATAGGAACCAATCCGAGCGGCGGTAGCGCCGGTGGAGGCAGTGGCACGTCCATTGCGTCCGGTACCAAACACCCACGTATCAGTGCATTTGGCACACGCATTCCAAAGCTGGGATCGGCAGCTCTCCAGCACCGGACGCTATCGATCGATAGCAATACCGGTTCCTACAACATCCCCGAGAACGTCAGTCTGGAACAGGAACTGGAGGAACTGGACCAGCAGGAGCAACAATCGTTGTCTTCGCTTACGCAATCGCCAAAGGTGCAACAACTGATCACTGCGAAGGCGACGACTGTGGCGGCGGCCACAAACGGGGACAAATGCGCCTCACCGAGCAAGGCGGACGATCCGCCCAAGTCTAGGACTCACATTCTAAGGAATCTGTTTTTCGCACAAACCGCCACCGGCACGGGCTCGCGGCAAGATTCGACAGGAGGTTCATCGAAATCGTAAGGGGTTTGTTTGCTTTTGTGATTGAAATGAGGGGGGTTAGGAATTCACGTTGTTGATCGAAGGTATGGAGTATTCGTTTGGTGGTGAGTTTTATTGCATTTGAGCACCAGTTGGTTACGAGGAAACCCGTACCTTGTGGCTAAGTTTTACCATCTGCTGTATACTGTTTTGTCGTTTTTCTCTTGATTTGCAAATAGCAGCAAAGTAATGATGATAAATGACAATGGTATTTGTTATTGTTGAATGTCGCAAGTATGATAACAAGTAGGTGTACACCGCGACCTTCCGGTGCTGAGATTTTTGCTCTGAATTATATACAATTGGCATTTGCGAACGATAGCTGTTGCGAATGATTCGTTGAAATAAATGGTATGTATTTGCATTTCTGAAGGATCAATAACAACATATCACGAACCATGGATTGTGTTGGTAGTTTTCAGAACTAAAATTATAGTCGTTGTTAGATGTTTGAAGGACCACAAAACAAGTCAAGAATGAATAATTGATTATTACAAGGCACACAATACAAAAGGTCCTATCTAGTTTGATCGATGGTCTTGATCGACATTCTCTTTTGATATCCAAAGCTGACCAAACAGATTTTGTACAATTTTTATAGTTTTCAGAATCTCAAACACTCCTATTCCCGTTTTCGAACGAGTCGGATCCGTCATACAAGAGTTTTGTTTTGTACGACGAATCCGATTCTTTTGAAAACGGCAATTGGGGGTGATCAAAGCAAAGGACTATTTGAAATCAAAGTCACACACAATCAAAGATGCTATTTTATATTTTTTTAATTCGCGGCGCGGAATCAGGGGGTCCTGTTCGAAAGACTGCTTTAAGCAGTTTACGTGACAATAATTAGCGTTTGAAGTCAAATAAGTCATTACAGCCAGATGGACCGCGATCGAACAATAGATCACTGTACGGTATGTATTAACCTTACTTTTTTGACAGTTCAGGGAGCTTGTTTAAAAGGTGTTAGAATTCGAACAGCTCAAACGAAATTTTTCATTGGCTTTTTCCGGATTATGTACTATTAGATTCAGGTAATGATGTAAAAATAAGCACTGGTGTCTGTTTTCCGGCTATTTTACTTCAATCGTAATAAATGTAAAGCGCAAACCGACATCTCCGAAAATATTCTAAGTCCGTGTAAACAAGCTCCCTGAACTGTCAAAACTGCATTGATGACGCCATCGTGCAATGATCTATTCAGCGCCAACATTTGATTAGGGCGAATCTGCTTTTGAAAAACAAATCCTTTGTCTGCTAATTTATCGGAAGTTGAATACAATTCCTTCAAATTGAAAATATCAGCGGATAGAGATAAAGCTCCCATTTCTTGAAGAGTGCTTCATTTGTATTTGTGACCTTTTGTTCAAGAGAAAATGACTACGAAAGCCATTGTTTACAAAAGCAGATTCGCCCTAATCTAATGTTGGCGCTGAATTGTTTAAGGAAAGTGCAGGTCACAAATGATTGGACCTTAAGGTATCACGAATTCCCAAATGTCCACGGGAGTCCGTTGAGCTTTGGTCGCGGGTAGCCAGGCAATCGCTGCACCGAAAGCGACCTTCTCTGTGGATTTCAATTCTCCCAATAGCGGTGTTGAAAATTGATGTACATATTTAGTTCTCAGTAAATCTGCTTCGTGAGGCTGCATGATACGGAAGCCGTGATCGGGGAGAAATAGGAAGATCTACTGATGCACCGAGCTCCCGAAACTCTAATCCCCTTACTGATCAGCAAGATTTCTTGGTGTTTTTTTTCAGAAAGCTGAACCTTCGACATGTGCTGATCCCGCTAATTGGTGTAAAGTATGCAGTTTATTAAGCCTGCTAAAAAATGCGTCGACTCACTTTCGTCAACAGTGGAGTCACTAAAATTTGAGTAAACATTGTTGGGATTATCATTTTCAAATCAAATCAACAACATTGAAGTCAAATGTTTGAACGGATGTTATAGATTTGTCGACTGGTCAATCACAACATCGTTAACTCAAATTTGAGTTACTCTTGATGGCCGTGTATGAGCCATTGGAGAGACAAGAAAGATCGATGGATTTAGCTACATTTTAGACGCATAAAAAATATTATCGAAGAGTATAACGTGACCACTTAGACCCCAATCAGCCAACTAAGGTGTCCATGCACGGTTATACTTGTTGTTGAGACCAAAGACTTTTACGTCAACCTAAAGTCCCTTATTAATCGCTTCAGACAGTTCGTCACTCGAGCCAGATCTGAACGCATGCTGTCGATGGTCTTTAAAGACCATTCTCCTAGCATCTCCCTCTTCGTTTTAAGTGTTAATCCGGAATAGCTCGGTTGGCGTTTACTTGGAGTTGATCTCTGCTGAATTTTCGGCATAGGTTTGGACTGGTCTTTAGAATTGCTGTATTTGCTGCTTCAGCTCTTCGGAAGATGCTCAATGTATATACAACGTCTTAATAAGGGACTGCCAGTAAACACAAAATCACATATGATAACGCATAAGAGTACAAAGTGGAGGCGATATACGTTCATGCGTCCATTTACCCCAATGTAAACTGTACGCATATCCCCTATAATATACGATCATGTGTTTACTGGGTGGGCGCCTTCAAGATAAATGGATCATCGATGGTTTGCAGAGAAGCCGTCGACAAAAACTGTTTCGATTTGGACAAAAACGAAGGAGTTGTTCTCCGTAGATGGTATTGAATACATTCCGTTTTAAAACAACAAGATTGGTCGTCTACGAGTAGAGCACATGTCTCATACATACACACGATAAAAAATCATTTATGGGTACTTTTTTATTGTTATCATTCCTCCTTTTGAAATGTTACTCTGCTCCACTAAAAGGGGAGTTTACCCATTTAGAAAGATGAACTCGCTGTTTGGTGAAAATGGGTAACATTTCTATAGGAGGCATAATATCAAAGGTAAATGCTTCTTATCGTGTATAGAACTGCCGGTAGAATCAACATAATTCAAAAGGATAACATCGTATAGCAGAAAACCTTATTCGATCCGAGCATTCCTCTATACGAAAGCAAGGCTTCATCCTATGATCCGTCTGAAATCCTACCTTTGCAATCCATCAGTTCGATAGAAATGTTCGATGTTTTAAAGAATCGCCAGTCAACAACGGCAAACATCTTCAACAACAATCACAGCTACAAAATTGTACCTACGTTAACTCAAATAAAACAAATATGATACGATTCCGTTTGAAACGGAGCAAACCGCGCAGCTACTTCAATGAAGAATCACTAAAGCTGACCAAATCCAGGAAACTAGAACACTTAGACACAAATCAACAAACAAATGTGTATTTATTTAGTAGAAAACAATTTAAATATACTCCCGACACGGCAGCAACCGATAATGTTTGGTATAGAAGAAATAAGACTGTAAGTAGGTGAAAGAAGTGCAGAAGAGGCAAGCGCCCGTGAACAAAGGCACAAATGCGGAAAACAGATTTTTCTACTAGTTTTAGATAGAATCAGATCAAAGCGATGAAATGGGATTTTCGTGGTTCGAATTTGTAGTCTCAAACTGACACTCACCAACTCATACAGAAAACAGTGACATTCATAACTTTTAGCCAAATTAAAAAAAAAAAGAAGGAGAATCGAAGTTAAATGTTAGAAAAACAAAAAAACAACCGAGTCCATAATTTACTCCTTATTAGAAATGTAACTCACGAGAAAAGAAGACAACCTACATAAACAGAATCAGTAAGGTAGCCTTTAAAAACAAATTAAAAAAAAAACAAATAAATTATTAGAAACGATTTACCAGTCGATTGGAATGTTGTTAGTAAACAATTCAAAAGTAAACGAGAATCAGTGAGAAGAGATTCTAGCCGACAACCCCAATTATTACACTTGCTATGAGAAAGGTAGTCTTTTTTGTATTCACTTTTTTTTATTATTATTATTAAGTTAATCAATGTTCTAGCGAGTGAAGAGTCTACATAGGACGGAAGGCCCCAAATGGAGCTAGCTTTAAGTCCATAAGTGATAACGCATCAATACAGAGTTCTCTCTCTTGGAATGAATAGAGTAAGCGGGAGGGATTTCATTGTGATGACCAGTCCCCTTTCAAACAGTGTGCGGGTGGAGCTGTAATTTTTGTTCAGGCGGAGGGGAAATTTTGAATATTGTTGCACTGAAAAAAATCTTGCAGTAAAAACTACCATTTTACCATTTTTCAAAACTACCATTAAATTTCAGTCAAATCTACTACGTGTGTGGTAAAGTCTTCAACATTTCTGGTATATTTGACAGACCTCATGTTGATATCAACCCCACCATTGTTGATCTAATCGCAGGGATG
This sequence comes from Aedes koreicus, assembly GCA_024533555.2. NCBI lineage: Eukaryota > Metazoa > Arthropoda > Insecta > Diptera > Culicidae > Aedes > Aedes koreicus. The sequence goes on along the minus strand of JAHHFK020004353.1, from coordinate 27,210 downwards.
GTAAAATCAATCGCATTTATAGTCAGGTGAAAATTGTTCGTGTTTGCGCTTAATTTAACCCTCGAAATGGCAGTTTCTACTGCGGATAATTTTGCGTGTGGCAACCCATTTTCAAACCTCTAATTCTACATATTCTTTCATTCACTTTCATTCTTATATTTCACTGAATATATTTGTGTGGTATCTTGGTTATAAAGCTTTAATCTCATTACCTTTCAAATAGTGACTCATTTCGTTAAGCCATATTTTCCTCAAACAAACTAAATGTACTCGAAAATGCCGCTGTTTTCTTTGCCTATAATACGACAATGTTCTTACACGCAGTTCAAATGGAACGATAGCCGAATAAAAAAGAGACTGCCGACAATAGTTAGACATCACTTGAGAAGTTTGGCGCTTTGTAAAAACACTTTCAAGCCGTTCTGGATAATTATGTCGATTGTAATAGATTGAGGATCACGAAGCAAACAAAAACGGAAGATGTTTGCACGACGCTGCGAAAATACTCATAAAAAGGCGACCTCTGCTTAGTTTGCCGAGAATAGGTAAATCCTCCTGTATAGATTGTACACGCAAAAAAAAACCGCAGTAGAAACTACCATTTCCAGGTTTAAATTAAGCGCAAACACCAACACTTTTCAGCCGACTATAAATGCGTTTGATTTTACCATGCCTGCGATTAGATCGACCATGGAGCGGTTGATATCAATATGAGGTCTGTCAAATATACCACAAATGTTGAAGGTTTTACCATAAACGTAGTAAATTTGACTGAATTTTCATGGTAGTTTTAAAGATAGGCAGGCCGGGTAGAATGGTAGTTTTTACTACAAGCAAGCTAAGTTGGAGGAACACGAGAAACACGAAACCTAGGGGAACACCCGGCGCAATCAAAACGTCACTACTCTACACGTGGCCCAGGAGGGCCATTACAACTTCCTGGGCCCGGATTCTCCCACCCGGTTGAACAGATCCGGGGCCTATTCAACGATCGACAACTTTCTCACCAACATGGAGAACAACATCGCTCAGCCGGTCGTTCATCGGCAACTTAGTTCGGACCATTATCCAGTGGTGGGGTTCCGACAGCACATCAACGACAGCGTCGATTGCGACGTGCAATTCGAGTCAGTTGAAGACATCGATCGGCAACTGCAGCGCATCGAACAAGCGATATTTCTGGCCCGGGAGTAACATATCCCAGTGATAGATCAGGTGAGCAACTCTGGATCCTTTTATAGACGCACAAAACATTCGTTACAATTGCACAACGCACCCGAAGGCAATATCAAGGAACTGGTTTGCCTACCTTAAAAAGTCATTGTAATCGAACGACTAGCACAAATTAGCAAGACCAGAATGTTAGACCTCAGAAATAATGATTTTTCCGACAATATCCGCGCTCTACCAGATTGTGCAAAGCCCTTTTGGAAGTTGACTAAAATTAAAAAAAAAAAACAGCCACGGCCTATTCCACCGTTGATCCTACTAGACAGCAATGGCTCTAAGGATCGCTTAATAATTCCTGCAGAGAAGGTTGCTGAGATAGGTCAACCTTCGTCAGCTCCAACAATCTCGGACAAAACATCGACAGTCCGCACGAAGCTGCCGTTAGCGAGCTTGCGAACAACATCCATCTAATTCTTAACGATTTCTTGGAGGAGTTGGAGATCTCAGTTGATGAACTGTTGACCTATATCAAATCCCGAAAGAACATAAGGCCACTGGGTTCGACAACGTTTTGAACGTGGAGCCCAAGCAATTGAGCCTCCAGTTCTACGATTATCTGGCGTTGATCAATGCCTGAGACTTAGCTACTTCCCCTTTTGTTGGAAGTCAGCTAAAGTCATCCTCATCCGGAAACCTGGGAAAGATCTTTCCTCTTCCAAGAGCTATAGACCAATCAGCCTTTTCTCAGGATTATCAAAGATGTTTGAGAAAGCGATCTACTGTCGACTTCTTGCATCTGCCGAAGAACTCAACATCCTGCTCGACGAACAATTTGGCTTCCGCCGTGGTCGTTCAACAATCTCAGGCGGAACAAGTCTGTATCTACAACATCTGCCTTGGCACTTTTCGACATCGAGAAGGCCTTTGATAACGTGTGGCATGATGACCTGGTGTTCAAGCTAAAACGATACAACCTTCCTATCTTCCTGGTGAAGGTAATTGAAAACTATCGGCTGGACAGGACATTCCGTGTTTCGCTGCATAGTGCAGTTTCCCATGCACAAGAGATCTCGGCCAGTGTTCCGCAGGGAAGTATGCTAGGGCCACTTCTGTTTAACCTATGCACCTCGGACATAACCCCGCTCTCTGAAAATGGATTTCTGTCGTTGTTCGCCGATGATACCGCAGTCGCTTGAATGTCCTGTCAGAATACTGCACTGAATGGGAGATCTGTAACAACACAACGAAGACCCAGATCATCCTCTTCCCATACTCCAAATCTCCCAGACTTGTTCCGCCTGATGATTGTAAAACAAGTCTCAACAACACAACGGTGGGATGGTCCAATTCAACTGTCGATCTTGGCGTTTCCCTAGACATCAAGCAGATTTTCGGGGAGGAGTTTGACAAAACAGTCACAACATGTAACGTTCTGTTGAAGTCTACTAAACCCATTGCTCAACAGAAGGTCTACATTGTGTCTGAAGAGCAAGCTTGCTGTCTACAAGCAAATCGTAGTCCTGGTCATCAAATACGACATGCCAGTCTGGGAGAGATGCGCAAAAACACATCACACCTGAAGCTTCAGCGTGTTCAAAATAAGTTCTTCAGGATGATCCTGAACCCCCCAAGGGCAAGAAAAGCTGAGGTTTACCTTCTGGCTGGGATAAAAACACTTGAAGAACGCTATAGTGAGTCTATCAATCGGTACAGAGCCTGCTGCCTGACAACTGGTCATCAGATAATCAGGGATCTGGTTCTCCAGCCTTAGGCTTTTCAAATTGTAGTTGTAGTTTAAGTAGGTAGATACGTTATCAAATTATCAAATTTTAAAATTAAAACTAATAACGCCCCAAGGGCTGATTTGTAAATTAAATCTTAAACTGAAATCCTTAAATAAATTTTAAAAAAAATGTAAATCAAAGCTGAAGAGCTCATAGGGCAAAATCAATTAATATGTCAATTAGCATCTAAGGATATGAATGTAAATTAAAAACAATTTTACAATTCATTCAGGTAATTCTTGTAACGAGCTTCGACTGCAACGGACCAGCAGCAGCAGCAGCAACAGTAAACATGATCGAGGCTGGATACTTCGGTGTGTTGTTCTAGTCTCTGGGGGCATTCTCGAGACCTTTAGAATCTCGAAGAAAGAATTACTCATCAAAACAATCAGGAAACCTTCACATCTCAACGCCTGGGAATCAATGTTAATCTACAATTCATCCGAACCGCTCATGAAGGAAGACGATCCTCCCATCACACCATGCCTATTAAATCTGACAAAGCTGAGAATTCAGTAACTTCTCTTCTCTTCTGGTGACTACGTACGACGATTTGTGTAATCAGTCGGACATAGTCCTGTAGATTGCAGCATCGGTCCCGAAAGCGGTCGACGAAAAGGTAATTGTTTCTATATAGTGTAATGTACGTCATTTGTAAGTGGTTTTTATTTGCGGTGTTTACATTCCTATCCCTTATTCTAATACTAATGAAGCATATGTCAACCTTATATACTTTGTGTATAATCTTACACATTCTGTACCTGATAATGTTTGTTGTGAGCAGCCTGAAATAAAGTTGATCATTAGTTTCCAGACTGTGAACCGAAGTGCTTTGTTTTATCCAGTTGAGAACATTACAACTGGCGACGAGATAAAAAAATTAGTTTGATTCGCGTGTGAAAAAGTGAGTGGTTTTGGAAAAGCTGTGCTGGGCGTTCAACTTAATTAATTTTGGCCAAATCCGGAATATTGTTTGGTAAGTTGAGGATATTTTGCCCACAGCAGTTTGGCATTGTCTGGTGCTGAAAAAGCCTGATGAAGGAATTTGAAAAGAATAGTTTGAATAGTTCTTTCATTTTGATTATTGATAGTGGCTTTGTGTGGTTCTAAAGCTGTATTATTTCTTTTGTTAACTAGCCGGTCTCAAGTGACGCTAAGCCATACATCTGGAAGATTGTGCGGAAGTGCTTTTGAGCAGCGCGAGCAAGGCAAATAGTTATCCCAGGTTGGAAGTATTCCCTGGTTGAATAATACGCGGCAAATTGGGAAGGTTGCTGTTATTGGGAATTTTGAAAGCAGGTGCTGATCGGCAGTGTCATTGTTGGTGTTTGAACAGGTACGTGATTTTTTTTATTTGTTCTTTTTGTTGCGCATTGTGTATTGTGTACATTAGTATTGCGATTGTTTCTGAAATCCGTTTCTTTTTCAAGTGACGAACAAAATTTAAAATTATGGGGCTTATCGGTACTATTGACCCGTATGTACAAGGTACATCGTTTTCTCACTATGTTGAGCAGATGGAGTATATTTTTTCGAGTAATGACATCCAGGAGGCTAAGAAAAAAGACATATTTTTGAGCTTGTGTGGGGTTACAGTATTCCATGAGCTAAAACGTCTTTATCCAGCTACGGATTTAAGAACTATTTCTTACGCCGACATTATAAAAAAACTGAAAGAAAGGTACGATAAGGTAGAGTCCGATATTGTGATGCGATTCAAATTTCGATGCCGCGTTCAGGGACCGACTGAAACTAACGAAAACTTTTGCTAGATGTAAAGTTATTAGCTGAAACTTGTGATTTTGGGGCGTTTAGGGATTCCGCCATTAGGGATCAGATAGTATATGGTGTATATGATAAAAATCTGCAGCAAAGACTCCTAGACGAAGAGAATTTGACGTTAAAGGTGGCGGAACGAATATTAAAAAACAAAAGAGGTAACGGTGAATAGTTCCCAGGCGATCAATAAGACGGGCGAGGTGCATTCAGTTAAAGAAAGGCTGAGTTGGAAAGGTCCTAGAGATGCAACAAGAGGTTACAGGGAAAGAGATGGCGAGGAAAGAGGAAGAGGTAGGAGTCAGTATGAACGAGGATATGAAAATAGGCGTTTGCAGCAACCTTACAGGAGTCATAGATCTAGATCTCGATCACAAACCAGAGGACGTTATGCAAATTTCATTTGCCATTTTTGCAATATGAGAGGCCATATTCAAAAGAATTGTTATAAATTCTTGAATAAGCAGAAGGATGCGACAGGGAATCAGGTTAAATTTTTAGGAGAGGTCGGTAGTGATGATGATCTCCATGACTACTTTAAGCGGCTGAGGAAGGACTACGATAGCGATGCAGATTCAGGTGATTACTATCCTTGTATGATGATTAAATCAATTAGTAGGGTTAGTGAACCTTGTCTGTTGGATGTTAGCGTTGAAAGCAAAAAAATTAAAGTGGAAATCGACAGTGGTTCCTCAGTCTCAGTAATGAGCAAGCCAGACCACAATTAACAATAACTAACCCAATAAAAATTTTCAAATTCCATATCATATTTTTTCTATTTTTTTTTTCTCTTCTTTTATTTTATTACTTGAACAATTTTAGTAAAATACCATTGAAAAGAAATTTTAAAAAGTTAGTGGTTGTGAATGGATCAAAACTGAAAGTTTTTGGCTCTATTATGGTAAATGTGTTGCTAAACTCAAGAAAAATTAAGCTGGAGTTTATTATTATTAACACTGAGCATACATTTGTTCCACTGATTGGTCGAGATTGGTTGGATGTTTTTTGCGATGGTTGGAGGCAAATTTTTTCAAAGGCGTTGAGTGTCAACAATCTGGTGTTAGAAAATGATAGAGAAAAAATAGTGAAAGAGTTGAGAACAAGATACGATGATGTTTTTAACCAAGATTTCTCACGTCCGATCCAAGGTTATGAAGCTGATTTAGTGCTTAGAGAGGATAACCCAATTTTCAAAAAGGCTTTCGATGTGCCTTATCGGTTGCGCGATAAAGTGATGGAACATTTGCAGGTGTTAGAAAAGGATGGCATTACAACCAGCAAGAAAACTGGTTAGTGAGCTACGCATGTAGTAGTGATCCAAAAGAGAAATGAAGACATTAAGGCTTGCCAATTTGATGTGATGGTATCATTGAACAAAGTGTTAGCCCAGTGAACAAGGGTCCTTTACCAACTGCGGAGGATTTATTTGCCCTCTTTAGCTGAATGTATATAATTTTATTCATTAGATCCTTCAGCGTCACCATACACAACTCAAACATTTAAAAAGAAAAAGAATTTTTGTTGTAATGAACTACCCCTCAAGAATTAACTTCATCCAAGGTAAACAAAAAAAAAAAAAAAAAAAAAAAAAAAAGGTATTTCAACAAATAATGGACGATGTTTTAAAAGGAAATGAATTTGTATACTGCTTCACATCGGCATTATGCTAATTTGCAGGAAAGAATTCTAGAAGATTGTTTGAGGAAATTGAAATGATATTTTAGACGTTAATCACAAGCAAATATTAAGATAACCTTTAATAAGTATATATTTTTAATCAATAAATTGCTTTATTTAGGACATATTATTTCAGACAAAGATCTCCTCTCTAAGCCCCAAACAGTATCTACATTAAAGGAAGCCAGCAAAGAGCAAAAAATGTGAATGAATTAAAAGCATGTTTAGGACTTCTAAATTATTACAATAAGTTTCTGCCAAATTTATCCAGGACGTTAAAACCCTTGTATGGTTTGTTAAAGAAAAATGTCATATATGAGTGGGATTCTGCTTGTGACAAATCTTTTGGGGAATCAAAAACGAAATTGTTAGCGGCTAACATACTTACATTCTACGATCCGAGGAAGCCTATTGTTGTCAGTACTGATGCTTCATCATACGGTTTGGGTGGAGTAATTTCACATATAGTGGACGGAGCCGAGAAGCCCATTTGGTTCACTTCTTTTTCTTTGAATAATGCACAAAAAGCTTATCCTATACTGCACTTAGAGGCGCTAGCAGTTGTGTCTACTGTAAAAAAGTTTCATAAGTTTTTGTATGGCAAAAAATTTATTATCTACACAGATCATAAGCCATTATTAGGGATTCTGGGTAAGCTAGGTCGCAATTCAATATTTGTAACTAGATTACAAAGGTACATAATGGACTTGGCTATATATGATTATGAGATTCTATACAGACCAGCTGAAAGACAAGGGAATGCGGATTTTTGTTCTCGTTTCCCGTTGAAGAACGAATTACTCTCGGACAAAGCAAGTGATTATGTGAAGTCTTTGAATTTATCAGATAACTTCCCTCTGGATTACCTTTTGGTGACCCAAGAAACCAAAAATGATGCTTTTTTGCAACAAATACTTTCATATATAAAAAATGGATGGCCAAAGAGGGTTCCGCAATGCTTTAAAAATGTTTACGCTCAAAACCAAGACTTGGAAGAGATACAAGGTTGTTTATTGTTTATGGATAGGGTAGTGATACCTGCTACTATGCAAGGTAAAATATTAAAGATGCTCCACGCTAATCACAATGGTATCGTTAAGATGAAACAGCTTGCCAGAAAAAGCGTTTACTGGTTTGGTATAAATAGAGACGTCGAGGATTTTGTAAATAGCTGTGACACTTGTTTGAAAATGACAACTGCTTCTAAAAATAAGGTTATAAACAAATGGATACCGACGGTGAAACCTTTCAGTCGGATTCATGCTGATTTTTTTTATTTTAAGGGACATGTTTTGTTGTTGATTGTAGACAGTTGTACTAAGTGGCTCGAAATTGAGCTGATGGATACAGGTACTAGTACTGAGAAAATTTGCTGGGTTATTTGCGAGGTTTGGACTTCAAGATGTGGTAAGTATGGCCCACGGCCTACCGTCCAATTTGAATTCTTTTATAACATTTCTAGAAAAACAAGGAATACAATCAATCAAAAGTCCGCCTTACCATCCTCAAAGTAACGACCAGTCCGAAAGGATGGTTAGGGTAACAAAGGAAGTTTTGAAGAAATTTGTTTTAGATCCACAAATGTTTTCCTTAGATCTTCAAGATAAGGTCAATTATTTCCTTTTTAACTATAGGAACACTTGTCTCGATACTGGTGATTCGCCATCCGAAAAAGTGTTAGAATATAAACCCAAAACTCTATTAGATCTGTTAAACCCAAATAAATCGTTCAAATGCAATTTACCGTATCCACCTGTAGAACATATGGTTTGGAACCAGTTCAACCACAATAGGGGCAACCCTTGTGAAAAACTGGCACCAGGAGACAAGGTTTACTGAAGAAATCTAAATATATCGCAAACTCATAGATGGGTAGAAGCCACGTTTACTAAACAACTCTTTACGAATGTTTTGCAGATTGCCATCGGAGCGCATCTCCTCGCGGTCCACAGGGGGCAGATAAAGCTCGCCAGGAAGAATGAGAAAAAAAAAAAAAAAAAAAAAAAAAAAAAAAAAAAAAAAAAAAAAAAAAAAAAAAAAAAAAAAAAAAAAAAAAAAAAAAAAAAAAAAAAAAAAAAAAAAAGTTACGAACCGTCGAACGAACCTCCACCAGCTAAGAGTGAGCTACATCCAGGGGCTTTGGAAGAAACTGCGGACACCAAAAAGTCATCAAATTTCCAAACTGTTGGAGCTCGAAGATCTACCAGAAAGAAAAAGCAATCAAAGAATGAAGAATTTCAGTATTATTAATTGAAATAAGATATTGAGTGTTATTTATCATCAAGTGAATTCGAATATAGGCAATTTTATAAATCTATTTATTATATGACTTTCGAACTAAAAAGGGGAGGATTTGTAATGTACGTCATTTGTAAGTGGTTTTTATTTGCGGTGTTTACATTCCTATCCCTTATTCTAATACTAATGAAGCATATGTCAACCTTATATACTTTGTGTATAATCTTACACATTCTGTACCTGATAATGTTTGTTGTGAGCAGCCTGAAATAAAGTTGATCATTAGTTTCCAGACTGTGAACCGAAGTGCTCTTGTTTTATCCAGTTGAGAACATTACACCTGAGCAACCTATGCTATCTGCTGCCGTTCGGCGTCGTTTGTAGCAGCGCTGCAAAAAAAAAAATATGAGGATTAATTTATTTAAAACTTTGGCATTCGTGTAGTAACGTACTCATCCTTCGACCAGACAAATAGATTGTTGCTATTATCCGCCCTAAGGAAAGCATCGTGAGCATTGTGAGAGTACCATCCGCGGTGTTATAGATGTAGTGATTCATAATTTTTTAAACGTTTCTTCGACACCACTACGTCCTTCCCTTTTGGGTCTATGGTGGAACTAGCGGTCGGAAGGTGTTGAGAACGACAAACCCAGGGCTGTCGGATTATGATATCGCCGAGAAATTCAATGCCAGCCAAAGCACTGTTAGAATGATTCTTCTGAGAGAAGGATTTCGACCTTTTCGGACCAGTAAGCAACCAAACGGGACACTGAAGCAGAATCTAGTGGCCGAAAGACGTGCCCGGAAGTTGTACAATGAGGTTCTTACGATGGATTATGGGTAGATTCCCGGACAAAGCCATTGGCCGAGGTGATGTCCCTAGCAAGTTAAAATTCGTTTGTGCCGATAAATTTGCAAGAGGGTGTATGATCTGGCAAGTTATTTGCCGCTGCGGACAAAAAAACCTAGGTTTTCATGAAAAAAATGAGACTATGGATTCCAAAATGTACAAGCAGGAGTGCCTGAACTAACGTTTTCCTCCGTACATTAAAGCTCACAATGGACGTGTTAAGTGTTGGTCTGATTTGGCAGGCTGTCACTACAGCGGAGAAGTGCAGTAACTGTTCGCTAACTGGGCTATAGCCCAGTTAAAAATCAAATAAACTTCAAAAATCAGCATTTGACATTTTGCTGTCAAAATCAGCAAGGGGCATGTAAAAGGCATATAAGGTTCGTGGTGATGTGATGTGTGATGTGATAAGAACCCACCATCAGTGCAAAGATTACCTTTGTCTGCAGAACAATCTTCAGCAGGTTGCCCCGAAAATATAGCCTACGTAAGGCTGGATCACAAAAGCGCGCTGAGCGTCGCGTCGCGCTGACAGCGCGTTGACGCGTTACATTGGAAATGTTGTTCACCATATGAGCCATCACAAAGACGCGTCGCGCGCTTCGCTTCTTTGTACTAATGCTTTAAAAATGTTCTAAATTGACCGCGTCACGCGCGTCCGGTGCTTTCTTTTTTGAATAAAATCATAATCAACGCGTTGGTTCCCGGCTTGTGTGTAAATAATTATCGAGATTACGGTAAATAAAACAATGGATTATGAAAGTACGTGCCATTTAATAAATAAAGTTAAGCAGCATGATTGCTTGTGGGCAAAATCAAGTAAGGATTATCGTAACCTGTTAAAAAAAAAGAGAAGATCTGGGCGGAAATAGCAACTGAAATAAAAAAATCCGGTAGGTATCATATCTTTATCATAAAATGTAGTATTAATCGAAATGTATATTATTAATTTCCTTGTTATTAGTTGAAACCACAAAAAATCGTTGGAAAAGCTTAAGAGACAGATTTGTCCGCGAGCAGGGCCAGATTAACGTTGCGTCGTCTTCCGGATCTGCAGCACCCGACGATCCATCATGGCAATACTTCAACGAGTTGCGATTTCTGAAGGCTCACTGTCAGAGAAAACCGTAAGTTGCATTACTATTAAAACAATAATTTTCCTTCCTAATTAATATTAAAATTGATACAGCACGACTTCAAATTACCAAAGCCAATTACAGAATCCAGCTGAACCATCAACTTCGTTTTCAGAAGCAAATCCGAACGAAGAATACGAAATATCTGGCGAAATACAGGATACCGAGCCGGAAACACCAGCTGTTCGAAAGCGAAAAACAATGGATGCCAGATTCAGTAACATGCTGGATAAGGTGGAATCTATGTGCACCCCAGTGAAAAGGTCCCGACATGATTCTTTCGCCAGTTATTTGTGTGACAAATTGGAATCACTTCCGCTTCAAGTGGCTCGTTCTCTGGAAATGGAAATTTTGAATCGTGTTCATAAGGTAATAGAGGATCTCGAGAATGTAGAATACTTATATCCTGAATCACAGTAGATAGTTCCAAGTTTTTTGAATGTTTTTTCATCGAATTGAATTTCAGTTATTTTGAATCAAAATCATGTTGTATTTTTGATTTTATATAAATAAAAACTTGATTTTAGTCTTGTTTAAAAGATATTTTCTCTTCAGGATACGGCAGGAAATGGCAGGTTGCCTTTGAAACGGGAACTTTAACGTAATCTTCGGTAATTGTTCTATAATCGGTTTTAAGCCATTATCCGTGTTAGGGAGAGGACCCACGTCTCTGAGTATAAACAATGTAGGGACTATTTATTGACCCCAGGTGGACATCAAGTGGTCCTCCGGAAGTCCCGGAACCATCCGAAAAATGACTAGTTCTAGAAATTCGTATAAAAAAGCTGAGAATTGTTCTAAATCGTTTGTTATAGCAATTTGTGATCAAAATCAATGCAAGAACCATTCATCGACTCCGAGTGACCACCCTGAACATTCCGAAAAGTGTCTTATTCTAGAAATTTATCATTGAAAGCTGGGGTTAATTCGTTTATTGCAGCCATGTGAGATCGAAATAAAGACAAGACTTACTCAATAACTCTAGGGTGCCATATTTCTGGTAATCTATAATTTATAGTTCTGTTTGAAAGGCTTCTTCTTTATATCCAAAAGATGACCAGTAGGCTATAGTGCTACGGCACCTGCCTGTGAAACGGTAACTATATTGAAATATTCTGCATCGTAAATTCTCAAGTGAGGATTATGGTGTATTTATATAGCAAAACAATTGGGCTATCTTTCCTCCATTTCATTCTTCCTGGAATTCTTCCTGAATAAAACTCTGGAGGTTCTTCCTAGAGGAACTCCTGGAATTCATCTTGAAGTGAACTAATAAGTTCCTTCAGAAATTCATTCTGCAAGGATTCTAATCGGAATTTCGCTGAAGGAAATAGGTTTTTTTAAGGAATATCTGGAGTTCTTACAGGAAGTGTTCCTGTCAGAACTGCAAGGAGAAAATTTTGAAGGAACTCCTGCAAAAACATGGAGGAACTCTAGGAACAATTTCTGGAAGAATTCCAGGAAAAAAAACCGGAAGAAATCTAGGAGAATTTCCTGGTTGTACTTCAGGAGAAATATTATACGGAACTCCAGGGAAAATACGAACAAACTCCTAAAGGAATCTCCAAAAGAATTCCTGGAGGAATTACCGATAAAAAAATTCCTACAAGTGAATGAAAATTTTCCATTATCAGAGGAATTGCTGTAATTACCCTCAAAATTGGAGAACTGCCCAGTAGAACTTGGAGGAGTTCACGGAGGAATAATTCCTGAAGAAATTTCTCGAACAATCTCAGGAAGAACGTAAGGTATAATTCATGGAGAAATTTCCGGAAGATTTTTTCGGATGAATTTCTGATAAAATTTTCGGTTGACTCCCTGAAGAAAGGTGTTTCGAAACTCCTGAGAAAAAAAATTAATAAAACAACCATTCTTATATATAAAATCAGAGACAGCACAAAACATGTTATACTTGATGTTATTACTTTTTATGGAACGTTTGACTCCACTGATCCAACGGGGTCTCCAGTTCGCCTTGAAAGCAAATGCGTAGTTTCTCGGTCCGGTCTAGGATATTTTCGGATGGAAAACAATAACAATACAATAAATAACTGTGGGATTGCTAATAAAACACTAGGTTAAAAAGCAGACCAAGTTCCAGTAGGAATATAGACGAAGGAAAAGATGACCCTAACAAAATCTTTGTTAACTCTCGAACAGTACTGTGGATCTACCAGAAACATTTGGCATTTGAAGAAACAGGATATTTTGGCTGAAATGCAAGTTCATAAAAGACAACAGGTATGTCATATTTAAAAACTTTTTATATTTATTATTAGGCATTCAATTTATCATCAAATAATCGGCCAACATATTTCGAAGCTGGATCGCATTCCTGCTGGAGTTATTCCCTCGTTGAACTTCACTAGCGCTTACACTCAGTAGTGGTTCGGATTGTGTTCGCCAATCTCCTTCGAAGGTTATGTTACCCGTACTGTATCTGGTCAACATATCTCTCTGGACAATAAACTGATGAATTCAATCTTTTCACAAAATTAACACCCCCCGCGCCTTCCCCAACCCCCCTTTCCAAACCCCCCAACCCCACCAACAAACCCACCCTCCCTCTCCTCCCCCTTACTCGTTTTTTTCTCCTCATCTGGCCCCAAAAAAAAAATACAATATAGCCCAACACCCACCCTACAAAAACCCCCACCCAACCCCACCAACATTTTTTTTTTTTTTTTTTTTTTTTTTTTTTTTTTTTTTTTTTTTTAACTCTTTATTTGTTCCAAATTTATTCATATTTACATTTCATGTTAATCTAGGTGCTCCAGCTACTACCGTAACGTATCAACCTTAATTGTTAAAATATGTATCTAATTTTGTTTACATTGTTCATGCCTTAGCAGTTCAGTATTTTAAACAGGTTTTTATTCCTGCGTGTCAGTATAACAATAATAATCTTAAAACTAAAAACAAACTAACATTAATCTTAACTAATCATAAAGGGAATTAATCATTGCAATAGAAGATTGCAACGATTTTTGTCTGAAATTATTAATTATTTTGTTGGACATTTGTTCTAAAGTCTCAACATTCGAAATTCTATGTAATTCAATAGTACTGAACCAGGGTGGCAGCTTCAAAATCATTTTCAGAACTTTGTTCTGAATCCTTTGAAGTGATTTTTTCCTAGTAGCACAACAACTAGACCATATTGGCACAGCATAAAGCATGGCCGGTCTAAAAATTTGTTTGAATATTAGAAGTTTGTTCTTCAAACAAAGTTTGGATTTTCTGTTTATAAGAGGATATAAACATTTTATATATTTATTACATTTGGCTTGAATGCCTTCAATGTGATTTTTAAAATTTAATTTTTGATCAAGTAATAGACCAAGGTATTTGACTTCGCTTGACCAGGAAATTGGAACACCGCTCATAGTAACGATGTGACTACTACTAGGTTTCAAAAAAGAAGCTCTAGGTTTATGTGGGAATATTATTAGTTGAGTTTTGGAAGCGTTGGGAGAAATCTTCCATTTCTGTAAATAAGAAGAGAAAATGTCCAAACTTTTCTGCAGTCTCCTGCAAATGACACGAAGACTTCTTCCTTTAGCGGAGATGCCTGTGTCATCAGCAAACAAGGATTTCTGACAACCCTGAGGCAAATCAGGGAGGTCGGAAGTAAAAATGTTATATAGTATCGGCCCAAGAATGCTACCCTGAGGAACTCCAGCTCTAACAGGTAGTCGATCAGATTTGGAATTCTGATAATTTACCTGCAGAGTTCTGTCAGTTAAATAATTTTGAATTAATTTTATAATATAGAGCGGAAAATTAAAGTTTTTCAATTTAGCAATCAAACCTTCATGCCAAACACTGTCGAATGCTTTTTCTATGTCTAGAAGAGCAACTCCAGTTGAGCAGCCTTCAGATTTGTTTGAACGAATTAAATTAGTAACTCTCAAAAGTTGATGAGTAGTTGAATGGCCATGGCGAAATCCAAATTGCTCATCTGCAAAAATTGAGTTTGTATTGATGTGAAGCATCATTCTATTCAAAATTAGCTTTTCAAAAAGTTTACTGATTGAAGGAAGTAAACTTATTGGTCTGTAGCTAGAAGCTTCAGCTGGATTTTTCTCGGGCTTCAAAATTGGAACAACTTTGGCATTTTTCCATTTGCCAGGAAAGTATGACAAATGAAAACATTTATTAAATAATTTTACCATGAAAGACAAGGTACTCACTGGGAGTTTTTTGATGAGTATATAGAAAATTCCATCATCACCAGGAGCCTTCATATTTTTTAACTTTTTAGTTATAGTTTTTACTTCATCCAAATCAGTACCCCAGGATTCATCAAAAATATTTTCCCTTGAGGAAATATTCAGATAATCAAGAGAAACCTGATTCTCAATAGGACTAGTAAGACCCAAACTGAAATTATGGGAACTCTCAAACTGCTCAGCAAGTTTTTGAGCTTTTTCCACATTTGTTAGCAATATTTTATCACCTTCTTTGAGCGCTGGAATAGGCTTTTGAGGTTTCTTTAAAATTTTGGAGAGTTTCCAAAAAGGTTTGGAACTCGGCTCTAATTTTGACACATTATTTTCGAATTGTTTGTTCCTCAGGGCAGAGAAGCGTTTTTTAATTTGTTTTTGCAAATCTCGCCAGATAACTTTCATGGCGGGATCGCGTGTTCTTTGATATTGTCTTCTACGGATATTTTTCAGACGGATCAAAAGCTGAAGATCGTCGTCTATTATAATTGTATTGAACTTTACCTCGCATTTTGGAACTGAGACAGCTCTTGCTTCAACTATGGAAGTAGTCAGAGAGTCAAGAGCATTATCGATATCATTTTTAGTTTCCAAAGGAATATTAGGATCAAAGTTATATTCCATGAATGTTTGATATTGGTTCCAATCAGCTCTATGATAATTGAAAGTAGAACTGTTGGGATTAGAAATTATTTCTTGAGATATTTCAAAAGTTACAGGAAGGTGATCCGAACCGAAGTCAGCATGGGTAACCAATTGGCTACAAAGTTGACATGAATCAGTTAAGACCAAATCAATAGTTGAGGGATTTCTGGCAGAAGAAAAGCAAGTTGGGCTGTTTGGGTATTGGATAGTGTAATAACCCGCAGAACAATTATCAAATAGTATATTACCATTGGAATTACTTTGAGCATTATTCCACGATCGGTGTTTTGCATTAAAATCACCAATAATGAAGAATTTTGACCTATTACGGGTAAGCTTCTGTAGGTCACCCTTGAGAAGATTCTTTTGCTGACCTACGCATTGGAATGGTAAATAGGCAGCTAATAGTGTAAGTTGACCAAATTTTGTTTCAACAGAAACCCCCAAAGTTTCAAAAACTTTGGTATCAAATGAAGAAAGAATTTGATGTTTGATACGCCTATGAACAATTATGGCAACGCCACCACCTGGACTTTCAAGACGATCATTGCGGTGTACGAAATAATTAGGATCCCTTTTTATTTTATCACCTGGTTTAAGAAAAGTTTCAGTTACAACGGCAATATGCACGTTATGAACTCGTAAAAAGTTAAACAGCTCGTCTTCATTATTTTTAAGAGATCGAGCATTCCAATTTAAAATATTCAGTGTCTTAATACCCATTGCTGAATTTCAGGGTCATGACAATATTGTTTGCAAATTTTATACCAGTTTGAATTGCATCAAACATGGAGTTTGTATTTAACATTCCATTAATCATATCGATTAATGATTTCTGTAAAAAATCCATTTTTGGAGCGGTTATGCTACCTAAGTCAAAATCTTCAACATTTCTGGTAGAATTTTGGTTTCTACCGGCTGTAACGGCAGCGTAGGAAGCTCCATTACCTTGCTGTACATTGCTACCAGCAGGTAAGAATTGAGCATTGAAAACTTGTGGTCTGTTTGTACTTACGGGTACATTTGTACTTCGCTGACCATTGTTAACAGCAGATAGCAGTGGAAAATTTGACGGTTGGGCATTGATCGTACCTTCCGGTACGAATGTTGGATTTCCTCCTCGATGACCGTTGTTAACAGCCGAGGAATAATTACCTGGTCGGGAACGTGAAGCGGTCCCTACCTGATGCTTAGCACGAGAATTCAAGATCGCTTTGCGAGTCTTGCATTCCCAAAAATTGGATTTGTGGTTTCCACCACAATTCGCACATTTAAAATTTTTGGGATCCTTCACAGGACAGTTGTCCTTGGCGTGAGAGGAATCGCCACAATGCATGCATTTGGCATCCATGTGACAATTTTTCGTCCCGTGACCCCATCCCTGGCATTTACGGCACTGGGTGAGGTGTTGAGAATTTCCTCCAGTCTTCCTGAAGTGTTCCCACTTCACTCTGACATGGAGCATAAGGCTGGCTTTTTCCAATGCCTTGAGGTTATTCAGTTCATTTGATTTAAAATGAACTAAATAAAAATCGTTAGAAATCCCATTGCGAGAATCGCCAGGTTGGGATTTCTTTTTCATCTTTATCACTTGAACTGGTGTAACTCCAAGCAATTTGATAATTTCTTGTTTGATCTCATCCAGGGATTCACCACTGGCTAGACCTTTTAAAACCACCTTGAACAGACGTTCAGTTTTGGAGTCATGTGTAAAGAATTTGATGCCTCTTTGAGCAAGATACTCCACGAGAAGTTTAAATCCGATCAAGGTTTCAGCCAATACACGGCATTCACCCCGACGACCAATTTGAAAGGAAAATTTCGAATCTTTTATGAAATTCGTGAGTTCCTTACGGAGCCCATGAAAATCAGATGTTGTTACCACAATAGGTGGAACCTTTTCTTTCCCTGCATTAATTCGGGAATGCTTCGAAGATTTTTGCCTGACTGATGGATCATTCTCATCATCAGTCAGAATATCGAATTGATTGCTCAAATCAATATTGTTAGAAGGGGAATCCAGAGATTGTCCCTTTCTTTTGCGTTTAGGCGCCATTTTCTCCAAAATGATAAGAATTTATACGTTTTCTCCTAATCAACTTCCAAGCAGATTCTACAAGAATCCGAAGGGTCAAAGAGGAATTTTCCAAATCGATATCCAAGTCGGATTACCTCGCGTAGGGTCCAGACAAGGAGCGAAAAGGAATAAGGGTAAAAAATAAAAATTGTACAGGTAATGTTAAGCACTGAAAAGTGCTGTTTGATTTTGTTATAGCTTTAGGTAGCAAAAATACTTCCTTCAGCAAAAGAAAATAGAACCGCACGGCATGAGAGCTCGATGCGGACTGAACCACCATCAAAAACTCATAGTTGGCATTACATAGTCCCATGAGAACAACTGAATGGAATCCTTTGTAGTTATAATAAGTGGAACCAGCATTCGGCGGACATTGTATGGCTACGTGCTTTCCGTCAATGGCACCGCAACAATTAGGAAATTTCCACTTCTCTTCAAACTGTTCGGCA
This sequence comes from Aedes koreicus, assembly GCA_024533555.2. Taxonomy (NCBI): domain Eukaryota; kingdom Metazoa; phylum Arthropoda; class Insecta; order Diptera; family Culicidae; genus Aedes; species Aedes koreicus. The sequence continues at coordinate 9,182 of JAHHFK020004353.1, read as the reverse complement.
TATCTCTTGAAGTCTTTTTCTTGTGGGACTGGTAGATAGTCTTGGACAAGGACATCCCAAAGGACGATGCATACTTCCATCGTAATGTTCCGAATCGTTGATTCACCCATCTTAAACATTCTGGCCATTATGGCAACTGGGGTGCCATGAGCAAGAACCTGGAAAATATTACGAAATATTAGAGTTTCTTTTATATGAAAAATCAAAAACACTTACATAAGAGTAAGGAACAATCTACATTCTGGAGAAATTGGCTTTCGAAATGAGAACTTCTCAAGCCGAGATCGAACTTTCCTCAAAAGTAGGTCGAAAGTGGAAGGGTTCATACGTATGGATTCGCGAAAGTAACCTGGATCTTTTTGTCGCATTCGATCGAATTCGGTTTCGAAGTATCCTTCAGTGGCACGGTTTTGGTTAGAAGGGCGAACCCACCAACGCCGAGGTCTGCCTTTGATTACGAAATCGCTTATATAATACAAAGCTATTATGCCAGCAGCAGGGAGTACAATTCTTTCCATTTCTGGCGAGTTTCTCACTAATTTCCTTGGAAAAAAAAACCTTGATTATGATAAATCAAACTAAACGCCGAATACTGCGCAACATAATGAAATTTCAAAATCATAACAAACGCTTCAACGCTGAAGGTGGATTGTGGCGACAAACGCGTCAAGCGCGCCGAAAGCGCGTTTTAGTACAAAATGCTGACGACAAAGTCCGACGCGACGCGACGCTCAGCGCGCTTTTGTGATCCAGCCTTTACATTTCAAAGATAGAAATTCTAGCGATCGATAAGCCCTGTTTGATGATTTCTGAAATAAATGGCTTATCTTATCATAATACCACTAAATAAAATATTTAAATATAATCCTATACTGCTTATAAGCGCATGCCAGTCTTTTAGGAAAATAGTGGGTCTCATTGTAGTGTTTCTAGGTAGGTTTTAACGACCTGAGAAACATGTGGCCGAGCGTTGTCATGCAGCAAAATGGTTTTGTCGTGTCTTTTCTGGTATTGTGGCCGTTTATCTTTCAATGCTTGATTCAAACGCATCAGTTGTGTTCGATAGCGAGGTAAGGTCTGTATCCACATTAATCCGGACACCTTCAAATCATTGTAACTTTTGAAATATTGCACGTATTAATGAAAAATTTCACTGTGGTATAGCTGAAAGTCTATGATGAAAAAGACTATGATTGATGTTTACATTTTATGTTTAGTATTCAAGATGGCGACGAAAGAAAAACAAGTGCGCGAGCGAATTTTGTACGGGCGTACGGCAAATTCTGACTTGTCAATACGGGACCTTGCAAAAACATTGGATTTGCCTAAATCCACTGTTCACGATGTGCTCAAATCATTTTCGGAACATTTGACGGTGGAGAGGAAACCGAGAAGTGACAAAAACATTGGACGCGCTGATCCTTTCATGGACCGAAAGGTGGAAAGGATATTAACGAAGAACCCAAATCTCTCCATTCGAACGGTGGCTCGTAAAATAGAGATGTCGCCTGGTTTTGTCCAAAAATCAAAACAACGTTTGGAACTTAAGTTGTATAAAGTAAAAACAGTTCCAAATCGCAACGACAAACAGAACTTGGCAGCAAAATCACGGGGTCGACGTTTGTACTGCGAATATTTGACGAAGTTTTCAAGCGTTGTTATGGACGATGAAACTTATGTCCTGGAGGATTTCAAGCAGCTTCCAGGGCTGGTTTTTTATTCTGCTATGGCCAGAAATGCTACAGCTGAGCATTTCAGAACGAAGAAGGCATCGAAATTTCCCAAAAAAAATACCTTGTGTGGCAAGCAATTTGCACGTGAGGCCAAAAGAGTAAATCTTTCGTCACTACAGGCACAATCAACAAGGAGATCTATCAGAAAGAGTGTCTGCAGAAGCGATTGCTACCCTTCATCAAACGTCACAAAGAAAAACCTTTGTTCTGGCCCGATTTGGCATCATGCTACTATGCTAAAACTGTGATGGAGTGGTACCAAGTAAATCAAGTGAACATTGTACCAAAAACCTCAAACCCGCCAAATTGCCCAGAGCTACGACCAATCGAGAGATATTGGGCTCTGATGAAGCGGAAGCTTTTCGGAAAGAAGCAAGGAATCAAAGACATCAAACACTTCCAGCAAATTTGGACAAAGACGGCTTCTACGATTTCTGAAGAGTCTGTACAAACCCTAATGGACGGAGTTAAGCGCAAAGTTCGAAAATTTTATGCAAATACCGAATAACTATGTTTTGTCTTCACGAATTGTTTAAACACATCCCATGAATCTGAAGTAAACAACTACGACGGAAATATAATGCGAAATTTATGTTTTATTCATGTTTTGAGGTGTCCGGATTATTGCGGATACAGACCTTACTGTGATTGTCTCACTCGGTTGCAACAGCTCATAATATATCACGCCGAGTTGGTCCCACCAAATACACAGCATAAGCTTCGAACCATGAATGTTTGGCTTGGCTGTTGATGCATGACCTTGGTGACCCCACGATATTTTTCGCTTCGGGTTATCGTAATGGATCCACTTTTCATCTCCAGTATCTATACGATGCAGAAAGCCCTTCCTTTTTTGTCGTTGGAGCAGCGGTTCACACGTGAAAAAAACGCCTTTCGACGTGTCTCGGCTTCAAGTCGTATGGTACCCAATGTCCTTGCTTTTAGATCATTCCCAAGTCTTCCAAACGATGTGAAATGGCTTGTCGAGTCACACCCACTTGAATCTGCAAGTTCGTGTTGCGTTTGACATGAATCTTCTTGCAGTAATGCCTCCAAATCTTCATCTTCAAACGTTTTCACCGGTCCGGGACGTTCCTTGTCTTCTACGCTGAAATCACCACTTTTGAAGCGTTGAAACCATTCACAACACGTTCTTCGCTAATTGCAGCCTCACTATAAGTTGCAGCAATCATACAATGCGCTTCAGCCGTAGATTTTTTCGAATGGAAAGCAAAAGGCAAAACTTCCCGCAAAGTGACGCTTATTTGGCTCAAATTTCGACATTTTTGGCATATAAGGTTCGTGGAGAAGTGAAAAATTGTTAAATTGTACGAAATTGAGTCGTAATTCCATACAAACTGAGTCAAATATTCTGCACAATGGGATGCACAATAAGCTACATCGCAATAACGTATAAACGTAAGCATAAAAACATTATTGAATTTATGTATTGTGCATGGTGACCAGCAAATGACAAATTTCAAATTCCCGGTTTTTCCATTGTGGCGTTTCCGTGGCTGAGTATGAGAAGCTTTTTGACAAAGATCAATAAGTTGGGCAACTCCATAGGCGAGTTACCGATTGCATCCAGCCAAAATTCGTCCAAACGAGTATCCTGCCGCCGGTAACTAGCAGCAGCTAGTAGTCGTTGAGAACTCACACAGTATCGTGAATTCCTGCTTCACCTTGTCTGCTACTGTACCCAACAGATGGTTTTTTACAACAAGATGCTCCAGACAGAGATCGAGTCGTTTTCCTGCAAAGATCGGGTAAATCCTTCAGGAACTGCGGATTAAGGCACGCCAAATATCTGGTCAGGGGATGCCCAAGCGGCGAACGCTCGATCATTTTCTCGATGAATCCTTTGTAGAACGCTCTGCAGTCATTTCGAAACTGAACGAACTTCAGCTCGGATAATTTTCCATTGTTCTTACCTTCGAGCGTTTTTAGCGCGGCCATTGTTGTAAAACCAATGTAAATTTTCGTCGAGGGCAGGAAGTTTTGATCTTCATGGGGAATTTCTGTTAGCGCATTCGATTTTCCTTTTAGTGCATCCGGTTTTCTTTACATTCATTACATTCATCATTCTGAGAAGCTGAGTCAGTCCTTCGTACAACAAAGGGGCCATCGGTTTTTCAGATTGAAAGCTTATCAGGAAAGGCTCAACGTTTGCAGCCGCAGTAATGAAAAATTTGATTTTTGCCTCAAAAAATGGATCACTAACAGCTTTAGCTACCGTTTCAAATGCTTTTGATTTTAGAACAGCGGGGGAAAGCTTCTTTTGAAATCGGGATTCGATACCTTGAGCTTTGTGTCACTTTGGTTTTTTACAATCCGAACATACTTTTTCAGATGGGGAAATAAATCCATTGCCCTTTTCGCAACCGTTTGGTTCTCCACCCACCTCACTGCTCAGAATTTAAGTGGAAAAACGTCCAATCCAGTAACTGCTGTGAGCCCGGCACGCCGCAGTGGCATGTTCTTGAACAAATTGTATAACGAAAACAAAAAGTCGTCAATCTGCCATTAATTTTTCTTCATCCCATAATTGAACGCGTTGTGAATGACATGTAAACCACAGCTCCCGATGTTCAGCAAGCTGAAATTTGATCCGCGAAGTTCTTTCAATTCCTTATTCAAGTTTTCCTGCATCCATATGTTCACATTCGGTCCGCCCATTGAAATTTGAATTATTTTTTCAATCAATCTGGGATTGGATGAAAAACAATCTTTTAGTCCATTCAAAATATCCTGTGCTCTCGTTGATGTTAAGAAAACGGAGCCCAAATAGGGCCCCCCTCTTATGTGTCCCTTGACCCAGCCTAATATGCAGCGATCGAATACATTTTTTATCATAACACATAAAGTATTTGAGATGAAAGCGATGTCTAACTAGTTATACACTTTTTAAGACATGTTTAATACGACGTTTGGTAGTATAATTCACGAAAAGATACTCAACTCATTTGATAAAGTCAGAACCATTCGAGGGATATGGATTTAATGTCGGTCTATAAGCATCAAATTGAGTCTATTCATGGATGCAACTTCGTCCCATTCGATAGATTTGTTATTAAATGTAGTCTTTGTATGGTTTTTTTCCCTGATTTTTTTATTTTAGTCATTGCCAGCTGTATTGCTTTACTAAACACAACATTTTACAAAACAAACTACAATAAAAGTACTTTAAATCACTATAGTGATATTCACATATAATTTATCGGCCATTCAATAATGAAAACATAATTTTTTTTTCTCCCATTCACTCTAGTCAGATTTTTTTTGCTTTGGTTTGTGTTTAGATGAGTCATTTGAAAATACACAATTACAAACTCATACATTTCCATTGAACATATTATCAATAACATCGTTTTTACTACGTTATTAATATGATTTCATCATCAAAATATCCCCAAAAACGCATATCATCTCACGAGTTCCCAATCGTTCCCCCACTCCCCCCCCCCCCTCCACGCCATGGTTGGGAACATAGAAACAAATACGTCCCTTACATTGGGCCTACGGTTTTCTTCGATAAATCAATGTTAATAAACCCCTCCTCCTTTCTTTAAATTAATTGTATTCATGTGAACAGTTAGTTTATAACGTGTGACTATTTTTCGTTTATTTAGGCTGCATTACTCGGTTTATCAGTTCAATTTAGCCAAATTTAGATCATCCGAACATCATCGAGATAATCTGTTCAGCTTAACCAGTGAAATTGTGGTGTCTAAAAAGTTAAGGAAATCGAAAATGACGCGGAAGTGAACAACTTTGAATTGATTAATACCCCCCACCCTCCCCACCCACCAACCCCCCCCCCCCCCCCCCCCGGTATATCTTGCAGTTGCTTCAAATAAATCGGTTATCTGATAGCAACATGGTTTTGTTGATTATCACTGTATTAATGACATATTTGATACTTAGGCCGAATGAAGAGCCTAGGCTAACACCACATCCCGTTACCCTATTGAGGTAATGAGCGGCTATGACGGAGGCTAAATTGAAGATAGCGGAAGAAGAACTGCGACATCGGGAACAGGAGCTGCTGAACAAGGAAATTGAAGCAGAAAGAACTGGATGAATCTCAGCGTCAACTGGAAGAGAAAAAAGGCTAGCAGAGGAAGAGAGAAGCTTACGGGAACGCAAGTTAAACGACGAGAAGGAAACTGGAAGGCGATGCTGTCCCAAATACGGAAAGAGTCATCGGAAAAGCGACATGAAATGATTCGGCACGCAGCTGAGAGCAGCATCAAAAGTGGATCGATCCCCGATTCCAGAGACAAGGTATCCAACTGGCTGGAGGAGCATGCAGGTGCAAGGGGTTTAGCAGGAAATCCAGTGGGAGACAACGACAAACCAGAAGAGAATGTCAATCCTCACAATCATCAGGTTCCTGCAAAAGAATGGCAGCAAACCTCAATGGTAAATCCATTAATCGATAGCAACCTGCCTCAGCCACAACTGGTGCGTCCCAATAATTTTCAGCCGCAAATGTACTTCAACTCCACAACATCTTAAATGTCGTACAGAATCACAACCTCTGCCGCTCAACCTCATCAGATGGATCGTAATCCGGCGTACTTCTCTATCAACGAACAGCGCCCCAGACAAGAACCTGCTGGTATGATGTATGATATGTACTACCACCCATTGTAGCACGGAAACTAAGTCCGACAGCAATGGGCTCTCCTCTCTGTTAGACTTGATCAAGCTTTAATAACCACTGATTATCCTAATCATGCCGTTGTATGAAGGGCCAAAAAGGGGTTGGGTGGATCGATATGCAACATCACTTATACGTATCCACAGGGATATAAAGAATCTCCTTCCAACAACAAGATTGAACAATTGGTCAAAAGAGCAAGCTATCTAACATGAGGATGCCCCAATGGGCGGGGAGAAGAGCCCGCCCTCTATTCACAAACTGTTAGCAATGGGGAGTTGGCATTCCCACTCTCCCCATCCAGAGTGCTTCAATCGGGTGCCCTGATGGTCCCTCCCATTCCCATGAAATATTTATATAATGGTGTATATATTTATGTGAATGAAAAATACTACAAGCATCCGTATCTATAATATATGATCTTCATTCGGTTGATCCTGAAATGCAAGAAATGTTGTAAAATGTTAAAGTGTAGATTTCTGTGGTTCGCGCTTAAGCACGTTTTCGTTCGTTTTCAGCGATAGCAGATTTCACCAAAATTTTGATTTGAAGTATGTATCCTGAAAAAGTTTATTGAACCTATTGAAATTTTACAAAACTAACATTTATACATTTTAATTTACTGTTGCCATGGTCACTATTTGCTACTTGATGCTGATTTTATAATAGCAATCCGCATTTATTTTTGCTGACCTAATAGTTATTGCTACCGAGTTAGGAGTGGAAAGATTTAAGAGGAAGGGAGTTAAAGATAAATGGGCAAAAAACAATAAGTAATGTTTTAATCATCTTTGAAGTAAAATCAATAAAACAATATTACCAAATATAATGATATTGTGAGTTATGATCAAATAATGACAAAGGTTGAAATGTAAAATCAAACACTAGCCAAATGGCACACAGCGCTGCATGAATCAGATCAGCTCAGAATTGGTAAAAAGTCATTTGCAAACCGGAAATGAAAAATACATTCAGCAAAAAGTGCAAAAGCCTACCACAGATTTTCAAAACCCTACCACAGCTGTAATTTTCGGCGTTATATACTGGACATATAAGGAATGCTAGATGTCATAAATTGAATGTATGTTTCGTGTTTAAGCCAGATACCGCCTAAATCAGGTTTGTTGCATGAAAATGTGAAGGTCATGATATGATGGAAATAATACGATGTTGTAAAGAAATCCTACATAATGTACATATAATAATTAAATGCCGCTATTTGTCTCTTCCGCTGCGATTTTAGATGATTGAAACTCTAAAATAGCGAAAATTCCAACGTGATATAATGAAATAAAGTTGATCACCTGGCATCCTAGCAAAATAGCAAAGGAAATTTAGGCAAATAAATTTCATATGAGTATGATTACTGCCCAAAAACGGAAACTCAATAAATACAAAACAAAAAAAAAATTAAAAATGAATGACAGGAAATTCTTCGATAACTCTTTTTTTCTTACTGGTCCCATAAATGATTCTTTATGTCTGTAAAATAGAAAAGGTAGGCTCATAAACAATGTTAGTTTTTGAATTAACTAATTTGGACGACGAATATTTTTTTTTTTTTTTGTAGAATTTGTCGTATATAATCCTCTCTCTAAAAAAAATTTAAAATCCATACTATCTTTTCAAAAACACAACGTGAGTTAGGTGGGCCAAAACTTACAACGATGCAAATGCGAAGCTGAAAATAGCATTGAATAATATTGTGAAGGGATGTCATAATATAAAATGATAATAACAATTATATTTGTAATGTCTGCATGTCTACTGATACTGCTGCAATTGTAGAAGGACTTGCATTATCATAGCCACGGGGGAAGAAAACAATTCAAAATTATTATACAACACTTGGGAATTCCATGGATGATCTGAAATTATATACCGTATAAAGAATACTTCCATTTTCCGTGGTAGGGTAAGATTTCAGCATGCTACTTTACCGGGTCACGCTGCCTACATCGCCTTGGTACGGCTGCCACCTAATGTATAGTTGACGCGATACAGCGTTTCTTACTCAGCCGCTGGATGCCAGGACAGACGCTGTTTGAGCCGCACCTCCTTGGTGGACAGACGCTCGGAACGCACCTCCTCAATCTAGCTGAAGTCAGAAGGACAACAGTGCCCAGGCTGCACTACCAGCTAAGTACGCAACCCTTAGCTGGCGGTCTTTGTCATCTCTTGACCCGTGGAAGCATGAGGTAGGAACTTGTGAGGACCATAGCTATGTTGCGTGGACGCACGCTCCATCTCAGGTGTCTACTCACCATTTTGCAGCCACCCCCTGTTCGGTGAATTTTCCTGGCCACTTTTTCGAATCTTACTGATAATTCTTTTCGGGGATCAGAGTTCACAGGTTGTGTTTGCCTTTATCGACGAAGGTTCGTCGTATACGTTGTTGGAAGACTCTGTCGCCGACAAATTAGGCCTGTCAGGACCCACTAAACCACTCACTCTCCAACGGACGGGGAACGTCAAGCGAATCGAACAAAATCAAGAGTCATTCAAGCTGAGATTAGTGGGAAGAGTAGTTCAACAAAGTACAAAATAATTCACGCTCGAACAGTTAGTAGTTTAGTGTTACCATCACAAACGCTGAAGTACCGTGAACTCGCCCAAAGATTCCCACATCTACGTGGCCTCCCAGTGGACGACTACGAGCTTGTTCAACCAAAACTACTGCCTTTGGTTCAGATAATCTTAGGCTCTGCGTTCCGCTTAAACTTCGTGAAGGGGGACAAAATGATCCAATTGGTGCCAAGTGTCGTTTAGGATGGAGCATATAT
>JAHHFK020004352.1:0-25846 GCA_024533555.2 Aedes koreicus | reverse complement strand
ATATACAGCGATTCCACGGGAAAAGAATAGAGTTGAAAAAAAAAGTTGTCCGATTTTGCTCAAAATCGCTTGGTATGTTCTTCATCGAAAATGATAAGACCCGTATTTTTTTATTTTTTTATTAGGATGACAATGTTCAATATAGGGTTACCAGAAAAATCGACATTTTTCAAAAAAAAATAGTTTTAAAAAGTCATGACTTCTGAACCACTGGGTCGATTTTCAATGTCTTTCTATAAATAGAAAGCTCATTATTTCTAGTTTTTATTAAAAATATTGATTAAAATAATTAATGTACTTAAATTTGCTAAAATGGTCAAAGTATTTGTTTTTTATGATTTTAGAAATGTTGGACCACAACAACTATTTATTTTTATATTTTTTTTTATCAAAATTCAAACATTTTTACATAACATATCAAAAAATCTCAAATGTTCATCGAGCCGTTTTTGAGTTAATTGTTTTTTGAAAATTTCAAGTTTTTTTTCTCATACACATATGGAATGAGCATCATTTTCCATCAATTCAAAATTACTGCGGGAATTATTTTATACGAGATAAGCAGAGCATGTCCTGGGAAAAGGGATTTCGTTATTGAAAATATGGCAGAAGAAAAAGTGCATGTTCAGCGCAGGTTACTTTTATGTAACCTTCGTGAAATTTATTTGATTTTCAAAGAGCAATATCCTACTATTAAAATTGGATTTTCAATGTTTTCCAGCAGCCGCCCAAAAAATTGTATTCTGGCTGTTTCAAGTGGAACGCATACTGTCTGCGTATGCATTTATCATCAGAATGTTAAATTAATGTTTAAAACCCTTAAGGATAAGAAACTTATTCCTAACCATTTAAAAACGTATCATGACTTGTTTTTTAAAATACTATGTGAAAATCCTACAGAGAAATGTTGGTTGAAAGCCTGTGATCATTGCCTGGGTACGCAGACACTGGAGAATGACCTGATGAATTTTCTTGAAAATATCGATTCCTTAGAATTTAAGCAATGGAAGCAAACAGATCGTTGCCATCTAAATTCAATGCGAATGGATGCAGAAGAGTTTGTGGAAACATTTTTAGAAAAATTAAGCGAATTATCTCCGCATAATTTTATTCCAGAGCAACAAGGTAACTACTTAAAACAACTAAAAATTAATTTGGAACCAACTGACTGCATTATAATTGCTGACTTCTCTGAAAATTACTCTTTTGTTATTCAGGACGCTATACAAGGTTTTCATTGGGCAAACGCTCAATGCACAATCCATCCTTTTGCCATGTATTATAAGGATAAAGCACAAAATTTAAAGTTTACAAGCTTTATAGCAATCGCAGAATTTACTAAACATAACCATGTTGCCGTTCGGCTGTTTATAACAAATTGTGTGAATTTCATTAAAAAAAAGCTACCTCACCTTAAAAATATCCATTTTTTTTCTGATGGATCAGGCAGTCAATACAAAAATAAGATGACTGCTTTCAATTTGTGCCACATGTACAAGGACTTCGGTCTTAATGCAGAGTGGAACTTTTTTGCCACTTGCCATGGAAAAAGGCCTTGCGACGCTTTAGGAGGTGTTCTAAAGCGAAACGCTTCAAAAGCAAGTTTACAAGGCCATCATATTACAACTGCATACGAACTTTACACTTGGGCTGTTTCTAAAGTAGATTCCAAAATATATTACGAGTTTTTCTCGGAAAAAGATTACAATGCAATGGAAAAGAAAATAAAGAACCGTTATACTCGTGTAAAACAAATCTCTGGGACACAATCGTTTCATTACTTTAAGCCACAAAGTGAAAATTACATTATCGTGAAACTGTTTTCGTTTTCAGATGAAGAAAAGTGCGTTAAATTGTAAGAATTTTGCTATGTAATATTTTTTTTTATGAATTATGCAAAATCAAAATCATTAAATAATCAAATTAAATGCTGAGTTTTAATTGAAGGTAATCTGAGAAAACCCTTGCTTGTAGTCTAAAACTTTGAGATTTGAGCTTCAATTCCTTGATATAGCGGAGCCTGGTCCAATCCCGACCCTGTGGCCAATTCCGACCTCCCAAGATTCTCTCAGACAGCGCTTGTTGCCAAATTTGGAAAATGATGCTCATTCCATGTGTGTATGGGCAAAAAACTTGAAATTTTCAAAAAAATTTAACTCAAAAACGGCTCCATGAACATTTGAGATTTTTTGATATGTTATGTAAAAATGTTTGAATTTTGATAAAAAAAATATAAAAATAAATAGTCGTTGTGGTCCAACATTTCGAAAATCATAAAAAACAAATACTTTGACCATTTTAGCAAATTTAAGTACAGTAATTATTTTAATCAATATTTATAATAAAAACTAAAAGTAATGAGCTTTCTATTCATAGAAAGACATTGCAAATCGACCCAGTGGTTCAGAAGTTATAATTTTTTTTTTTAATAAATTTTTTTTGAAAAATGTCGATTTTTCTGGTAACCCTATATCAAACATGGTCATCCTAATAAAAAAAAATACGGGTCTTATTATTTTCGATGAAGAACATACCAAGCGATTTTGAGCAAAATCGGACAACTTTTTTTTTCAACTCTATTCTTTTCCCGTGGAATCGCTGTATATAGAAGCAAACAACAGATGAAACTTAGCAATAAACACGCCCAAGCATAGATGCATCCGGCGGTAAACACTTTCCTTTTCCTTCGTCCTACTTAAGGACGATTCTTCTAGCGTGAACAATACAAATGCTATGCAATATTAGACCATAAGCAACGCCCCAAATTATGAGCCCTCTCAGATCTGGATGAGGAAACCAAACAAAATAGAACTGATTGAAACAAATTACCAGATCTGGAAGGGCCTCAGCACAAGTGCATTAGTATGTAGTGCCTTAGCAGTATATAGTGCATAGCAAAAATGCAATAAGATCTATGATGATAGATCACCACCTCATTCAAGGTCGAGACAAAAAATATGTTGTAGTAAGGCATTAGAAAAGGAAGATAGATGTAATTAAAATACATCAAAATTGTAAATCAGTAACACACCATGTAGAATTAAGATCCTAACCCCTTGTTGATGAATTAATAAACTAAGTTCGATGTTCATTCCAAGTTCTCTTAGTAGAAACTCAGAAATTCCGATCTTCAATCTCCCTAACTGAAACGAAAACGTATCTCCGTAAAGGAAAAACAAGTAGTTTCGAATAGGACTTTTTGGTTTGGCTCTCTGGATCGAAAAAAGTCTCTCTGTAACACGAGAAACAAGTAGTTCCTAGAGAAAAAAAATTCGCAGCGTGTATAAGCTTTTGCACCTAGAATTACTGTGGCAGTCCATTGAGGACGTCACAGCTTGTCTTAGTTTTTTTTTTACAGCCACTGCATTTGCCGGAAAACGATGACTAGATCGAAATGCGGAGGTTCCAAGGTTTCGAATAGCATTTCGATTGCTCGGAAATGAAAAGTAATGAAGTCTTCAAAGTAAACAATCGGTTTATTGATTGACTAGTTGACCCGTCGTGGCTAGCCACGATTAAAAATCATTGAAAATGTAATTTAATCGTCCTTGCACAACTCAGGACTGATGTTATGTTATTGTCTGAGGGCCTGTCAATGGCGGACTATTTCACCGAACCGTTTTAAGTGCATAAAAGATCATAGGTGAAGGTTAACACACACACACACACACACACACACACACACACACACACACACACACACACACACACACACACGATTGCATTATAGCGGGCAGACGCTTGCCGTCCAACTCGCTAACGCTCGTCGGACCATAACCAAAAAAAAAAGCATCCTCTGTTTGCATTAAACCGGGCAAACGCTTGAATAAGTCGTTTGCTAAGAATCGAATCGACGCAATGCTTACACTTCGGATTTCGGAGACTTCGGTGGCATTCTACCTCAGTTCCTCAATCCTCAATGCAGCTTTGCCGCATACCAACTTAAATTAAACTAACATTTTTATTTTTACACTATGTTCAGCCACATAACAATAAAAAATGTACCATTTTCAAATGTTCTTAATGCTGATAATCAAAGAAATCAGAAAATACAATTTCATCTATGATAAAAATATTTTTGAAAAATCGAAATATACCGAAAAACGTGATATTAAACAATTAACGCCTTGAACTGGTTGCAGCAAATTTTATGTAAAATACAATACCATTTTTGCTGTGTATGGAAAAAAATGGGACTCGCAAATAAAAAAAAATCAATTCTCTTATTGAACCAAAGAAAATATATTTACTTTTACATTTATTATAAAGACAATCTAGTTAGAAAAAACTTCTTGAAACACAACATTTCGTGTAAACCAAACATTGTTGTCTTCGCAGCCTTGTCCCTCCGTACTCTTGATACAAATTTTGATGAATTCGGGATTTTTTGAGCGTTAAAGTGCCACATACAACTGTCCATGAGAAAAAACTGGGCTATTCAGTAAAAAACCCACACGATCAAACGTGTGTCCCTTTCACGGGGTGTAAATGAGGATGGTGACCGACACGAAATGTCAAAATTTAACAACAAAGCATCCTCCAAGTCAGCTCGATCTTCTCGGCACAGACATACAGATATGACACTCAATACAGTTTCCATCGTTTACAGATTTTAGTGGTTGAATTAAAAATCAGTAGATTGACGATAGGCCACGGCAGCGCTCATGCCGTATTTGACATGTGGGCCCGCTTGTCGAACGACGGCGTTTTTTATTGTTTTCTGTGTTATTTCCAGCAACTGCTGCATTCGGTTGTCTAAGAGTGATAGATTCTTTTCTGCATTAAAAAAAATCAAAATTTTCAACGTCTGTTGTCTTTGATTTTTTTCATCAAATGCTGTGTCTGGTTGTTTAAGGTTGTCACTGGTTTTGTTTTGTGCATTTGATAGTAAAAAAGAATTGAAGTGTCAAATATTTTATTTTTTGTTAGAATTTCCCCGCGTGCTGCGTCTGGTTGGCTAGTCACCGGACAGACAAACAGGGCTATTTGATGATGATGATTGGTCATGATAAGCACTTGCAAATAGCTCATACAGATACATTTTTGAGAAGCCTCTAGTTGACTCTAGTTGACGCATAATGTCCAGGAACACCTCCCTTGGCATGCGGAAACGCAGAAAGCGCTTCTCATTGTAGGTTTGCGTGTCGCTAAAGTAGTCCTGTGTAAGCAAAGTCCAATAACTATACAGTGAATTGATCACTGTGCAATTCATCTATCTTTCCACGAACCATTTTTACAACATCTGCTAACCATGCCCTCTTCAAGTGCAGGCAACAAATCATTGCACCATGCTGAGTACATTGTACTCTGTAGACACAGTCAAGCAGAAGATCGAAATACAGAACACTGTCGCCAGGGACACTGGCGCGGGAACTAAATTCTTTTAGGCAGATGTTGCGTTTATTTCGAACAAGTACCGATCGTTGCCGATTGGGCCGATCGAAGGCAAACACCTCCTCCACTTGGATAGTCTCTATGTATAGGTTTGTAGACTTTTGGAAACGAACTAAGAATAAGTTAATATTGAATAAACACGAGAGTCTTTCTTGACAAGTGAACGAGTAACGTTGTTCTCCATGCGAAGATCCGAACGTCTTACATCTTCTTACACCTGGAACAGCTTCTGATGACCGGAACGGAAATCACGGTCAACGGTGGGGCGTCATTCAGGACGTGACCCTCTCGGTTTCGACTCTTGTTTATCCGCTGCCAAACTACAAATCAGCATTATCTGATATCGTTTTAATGAAATGCATGCATTCACACACTCACCTTCAGCCAAACGAAAGAACAAGTATTCCTTGTCGTCAGCTAACGACGCACTACTGGCATTAAAAATTATTTGGTCAAACCAATCAATGGCAAAATGTTTGTGAAAAATCTGCGATCTCTGAAAAAAAGAAACTTCTGATCTCTGATGTTGAATGATCGACAGGATGACAGGTGTTGGCGGGTTAAACAACAAAAAATACAACACCGGTGCGGGGAACGCAAAGTTGGTCTATTTTTGCTAGTTCTATTCAAGTTTTGCTGATGCAAATCAAGTATAAAGTTGATCTAAAAATAGACCGCCGCTGAAGATGCCCTAACATAATTTCTCTTCTCCCCAGGGGGGCCAATAATATAAATATTAAAAATTTTTAAAAATTTTTAAAATTTTTCCCGAACACCGCCCCCCTACCCGGAAAATGTAGAAAAAACAAGAAGGTATTTTTTTTATTTTAAAAAAAAAAAAAAAAAAAAAAAAAAAAACAAAAAATACACGCCCCCCGATATCTCCATTTACATAGTTCGTGATTCAAATGTAAATACAGAAATCTTTTATAAAAAAGAATATAATATATAGCAAAACATTTAGTAGAGGAAGCAAATTTGGTAACCTGTATTCCGAAACTTGAAACCCAGACGGATGCTCGGACGGATGTTTATGTAGAGAATGATTACTCCTGATACTAAGTGATAATCGTGTTTGGAGTAATCGTGCCTCGAGTTCGGTTCCGAATTGGTGATATACTGCAGGGTTTATTCCTTCAACGATGGAAAATGAGTATGACGGTGTCGTAATGCTAACACGTTACTAATTTACTATCTTTTTATGATTCGTATTTTTACTAAAGCTAGATTTTGTAATCTAGATAAGCTTTAGTGAAAACATGGAACTTGACTACGGTACGGAATTTCAGATTTTTAATCTGCAGAATTAACACTAGAGTCCATCTATCAATCATCGGTTATTGATAGCTCCTTAAAATGGGAGTTGCTTTGAAGATAAATTGTATTGTATGAATCGTAATCGGTTTTATCTTTAGTGTTGGAATTTCTGGAACAGTACAAAACAGTCAGTGTTTTATATGCGAGTTATTTATTTTTCATGCCTCATATGCTTAACTTGTTATGTTACATAGAAAGAATTGTCTTTGTTGGTCCTTTCACCTATTTATTTTTGTGTCGATTTATTGCTTATCTTGAATCGGTTCAGCCGAAAACGCATAAGCTCCATAAAATATAGCATCCATAAAACTTGTGATTTCTTCACTCGTGTTTTCCTGTTCCTGATCCAAAAACAAAAACGTTCCGGTTGTATCCCGTTTTACACTCCAGTAAAACCAATCCTTCCTCCGAATTTTAAAATATACCATCTACCTACTTCCTCGGGAGTCAAAGAGTCGAAGTCAATAGATGATGGCTCACGTTGATGGTCTTGTTGTGCAGAATGTTCTATTAAATTAAAACGTATCAATTAAGAAAAAGTTTCCAGGAATATAAAACATGATTCATTACCTCTCTGATTTACAAATCAGTTGATCAAATTGCTTCGCGTTAGTGGATTATTTTATTCTTCAGTTATGACTATTATCATTCATCACCGGTTTTCGGTTGAACCATATTGTCGTCACGCTGGAATAAGTCTCACCCGACCATATATTTTCCACCCGTTCTAATACTCAAATTTATATTGGAAATAGTGTCCGATATTACTTTTACTAACAATAGAATAGGGCCTATCAACATTTGTAAAAAATCATTTCAGAGCGCCTTTTCTTGCAAGCCGTAGGCTACACACGCAAACCAACAGCGTCATCGTGTAGGGAAACCTTTCCTCTACATAATGATGGTATTGGTTTGCGTGGGTTCAGAAGCGTTTGTTCACAAATATTGATAGGCCCTATTTTATTCTTGATCGAGATTATGTTTAACGTATAGAACTAGGGAAACCCTGGGGGTGCGACACATCTAAATCCAGATTCAAGATGATCGAAAAATCTCACGCTAGCGAATCAATCTGTGAAAAATCTTGTTTCAGCTTGTGAATCTTAATCCATCTACTTGCATCGTGCTGCATCTTTTTGCAGTAAATCGTTAAAATCTTCATCAAAATCTTTAAAATCTTCTTTCTATCTACACAGAGAGGAATTTGATAGTCAATTTTACCATTATTGGGGGTTAGGATGACTATTGCAGTATAGTGATTTTGAACAGACTATTATCATGGTCAAAACTACAATTAAAAATAGTTGATGCAACATTTCCCATAATGTCGGAATAGTCCTTGTTACCATGATCATAGTCAAAAATGCCATGAACGTGGTAAATTCGACCATTTTCATGGTTATTGAAACCATTATATGCGATAGTCATCCTGACCATGATTTAATTGTCGGTACAACGATGAAATTTTTCTCAGAGTACTAAGCGTGCGCACATCGCACAAAAGCATAACAAAAAATATCTTACATCTGAGATAGAGTCGCACCCCCTGGGGAAACCCCCATTGTTGGGTGAGACTTATTCCGGTTTTCTACTGTAACGAGAATATTTCGCTCAAAGAACATCCTTGTTTATCCTAAATATTGAGAGGAATTGGACCAAGCTCAGCCTCAATGTTTTGTCAGATAAGTTGCTGAAATAGAAAGAGAATCGCTTCGTTTTTATTCTTCCATATCTGGAAATGTGGAACTAGATCTGGAAGCAATTTCTTTTTAAATAGTATCTGCATTCATGTGCTCTTATCACCTGATGGAAAACGGATTTTTTTTTCAAAATCTAATCCTGCTCTCAATTAAACTTAAAAGTGTTTTATAGTTACCTGTTTTAATGCCTGAACTCGCGGGTGAAATAATAACATTATATTGAGCATAATATGAATACAAACGAACGCGATCAACACACGTTTGTTGATATTCTGAAACACTGAAATAAAACAACAGTCTGTTTCAAACTGGCATAAAAGATTTTAAATCTTGACTAGATCGTCTGATCTTTTACAAGGATTGGAATAAAAAATCAGGAGATCTGATCAAATGATCAGAAAGTCCGACCCCTTGTCTGTGCTGCATACTAGCACTAGAGCATCCGTAGCGGTGCGCGACTAAACTATATTTGATCACCCTCACCATCACTTCAAACCGTATCGGGCGCAACTAAAAGCGGTAGCAAAATTGTTGCGCGACTATCGAAAAGCATCGGGCGCTCAAATCTAGAACGCGATAGTGGCGCACACGGTAATGTCAATTTACGCTATTATGACTACACGCAAAAAAAAACCGCAGTTGAAATTACCATTTCAAGGGTTAAAATGAAATTATGAACGTGTCATAATGTTGGGTCAATGCAGACGATTTCTTTAATGGAGGAAACCAGGTAATGCAAAAGTGAGGTTAAACGTCGTAGATAATGCTCTTGAAAAAGGTTTTTCGAGCAGTTTAAGCAAAGTAATTGGTGATAAAGCTAGCAGAAAATCGTCGATAATGGCCAATTCCACACAGTTTGAAAAATAGCCAGAAAGTTATTACCGATTTCAGTTTTAGATACTACTATGTTTAATCTCACTTCAGCTTTACTTGGATTCAACCATACTTTATTGTTATTTTATTTTAATGAAAAACTATATTTCTGCAATACATTTGAACATTTGTATCTCCTTAAGTGCAGAATTTGAAATACTAATCCTATACTATGACGATCACCGAATCTATCAAACAGATGATGCACACTACGAGGAGAATACTAAAATTAGGTATTTATTTTACCTAAAATTAAGTATTGTTGATAATACCCAAAATATCGGTAAAATGAAACGATAATAAACAGTACCCAGGTAACTTATAAGCATTAGCATATGCAGTAATTCATTCCCAAATCTGCATATCAGATGCTACAAGCATTATATTAGCATTATATCAGCATCTTGAATGCAAACTGTTGTAAAGTTGCATTTCAAATGTTATTTTAATGCTTTTAGCCTGTATTAAGTATTTAGAATGCAAACTAGCATTAATGAAGCATTATCATAGCATTACAGTAAAGCAGCCGTATATTGGGCCAAAAGTGGCATTTATGTTACACCCCGTTCGCACTACAGACTATATTACGTGATATGGAGTATCTTGATATCAGCATCTATACATCTAGTTTTCACCTGAAATAATGTACATAGCATTTGATATCAAGATACTCCATATCACGTAATATAGGTTGTAGTGCGAACGGGGTGTTAAGGTGACTTAATTACTTGATAGGCTGCCGTAAAGATGCTTTGGAACTGCTTATTGATTACCTGCGTAGTTTTTACTGACTTTTGTGTAATGTTAATTTTTCAATATAAGACGTTATTGTTTACCTAGTAGAATGGTTTTTCGAGCAGTTTAAGCAAAGTAATTGGTGATAAAGAGAGCAGAAAATCGTCGATAATGGCCAATTCCATGCAGTTTGAAAAATAGTCAGAACGTTATTACCAATTTCAGTTTTAGATACTACGATGTAATACATTTGAACATATGTTCCTTCTAAAGTGCATAATTTGAAATACTAATCAAAATGGATAAATTAATCAATTGCATGTCTTTTTTTAAAGCATCCTGTAAAATAAAACTAAAGAAATATACCCAATTTTCAGTAAAAAGTAACAATTCAATATTATCTTCCTTCAATACTATTGCCCAATATTAGGTAATTTGTATTTACGCATAATTTAGGTATGTGCACTTTTGAGCGATTATCGGTACTTTTTAACGATCTTTAGGTATTCTCATATTAGCGTGTGGAGCACTAGTTTAGCAGCGACCGATACAGAACACGGTAACAAAATATAGTAGCGACCGGTGTGAGATTGAGTGACTAAACTAAAATGACAGCCCGATGCGCTAGTATTTTAGTCGCCCAGATAGTTGCGCCCGATACGCATGCTCTTAGAATTTAGCCGATAGAATTTTTCTCAGAATAACTAGGATAGGGTTGCCAGGCCCCTGGATTTGACAGAACCAGTGAGCCATAAGATTATCGGAGGTCATTGACATTACTCTGGAGCTGTCAAGTTGTTACCGGGTTGTCTGCATAGAATGACCGGCAACCGGTTGGAAGTATCACGATCAATTTCGTTAATGGAAATCGATAAAAGCATAGATCCCAATTAGGGGCTATTCATAAACCACGTAGACTTTTTTGGGGGAGAGGGGTTTTTTGACCTAAGTCTACGCTTCATACAAAATTTCAAAAAAATGTATGGAGAAAAGTCTACGAGGGGGAGGAGGGGGTCTAAGATTTTCAAAAATGAGTCTACGTGGTTTATGAACCGGCCCTAAGCTTGGCAAATAAAATAGCATGATCTACGCGACCGAATTCAACCTTAAGAATTGTCCACCTGTGCTGCTTTCATATTCCTTAGACAATGGGAAACGAGGTTTGTTGGAACCGAACGTTTCGGATGGAAACCTTGTTGGTCAGGAGAGATGTAATTTATGCAGCTGAAAAATAAATCGTCGTTGATGACTATCTCACACCTCATGAAACATTTTTCCGTTTGGTCAAACCTCTCGCTAATTGGATTGTATTTATGAAATCATATTTGTCGTTTTGAACCAGGCACAGTTATCAAAAGACATCATTTATGAAAAAAAAATTTCATTTCCATAGCTCTGACTAAAAAATAAGAACATTAGCAAACAAAGTTCATGCCATACTTCAAAAGCCCAACACTACAAAATGGTGATTGCGTTGAGAAACATGCCAACATCTGGTTCTTTCTCACGATGACATGGAAGAATGTGTTCTAAGTATTATTCCTCATCCTCGCGATCTGCCGTAAATGCTAGATTATAGTACGCTAAAAGTTCAGAATCCTATTTGTTGAAAGCATTGAACTGCCCAGTTCAATGTATGTATCTAGTTCACTACATCCTACCCAACTTCACAAACACTCCAATGATAATTTGTGAATGACGGAATTCCTCTAGAAGGGCGCTTAG
The DNA here is from genome assembly GCA_024533555.2 of Aedes koreicus. Taxonomy (NCBI): domain Eukaryota; kingdom Metazoa; phylum Arthropoda; class Insecta; order Diptera; family Culicidae; genus Aedes; species Aedes koreicus. The sequence continues at coordinate 14,102 of JAHHFK020004352.1, read as the reverse complement.
GTTGCTTGTATGCTACTACTCAAAGCCGCTCATGATTGTATTGATTGTAATTGTAATAAATAGGCGCACATGATATCAGTAATAATAGTGGTTTCATTTCATCAACAGATCATATACAAGCTTTAGCAGGTATGTTAATTTGGGATGATTGAAATGGATCAACTTAGGAAGCTTGTCTGATACTCCAGGGCGATCATGATCTCAATCACCCTTTATTCTACTAACAAAACTCACTTCGGAACAACGTTCGACTGTTCTGCTATTCGCTTCTTCTCCGCGTACTCCACCGGATGTCGTTGCTTAACATGTACGTACAGATTTGCTTTGGAGTTCTTCGCAACTCCACAAACCTCACAGGAATATAGCACCTCGCCCGTGTGGGTTGTCCGATGTTCCTGAAAAGCAAAAATTTGTAAATTCTCCTCTTCGACCCATTTTCGAGAACTCCTTACCCTCAGCGAAACTGCCTTCCTGAACTTCCTCCCACAAAACTCGCACTCGTGTTTCGCCTCGGCATGGACAGCCCGCTTGTGACTCTGCAGAGCTCTCAAATTTGGATAGTCCTGCTGGCAGATGTCGCACTTGAAGACCTGTCCCTGCTGGGCATGGATAAAAGTCATATGGTTCTGAAAATTGCGTTCCCCCTTCAGCCACCGTTTGCAGATTTCGCACTGAAAACGCTGGACAATTCCCATGTGCTCGTTTACGTGTCGATCGAAGCATTGCTTGGTCCGGAACTCTTGACCGCATGTGTCGCAAACCATCGAACGATCCTTGTCGCTGTGCATGTTGACAATGTGCGTCTTAAGAGCTTGCTTGCTGGATAGCAGTTTATCACACTGCAAACACTCAAACCTCTGATGGCTCTCCATGTGTAAAACGAGAGCATTCTTCCTTGCAAAAGACTGCGAACAGTGATCGCACTTGAACAGGCGTTGATCTTCGCTCGAATGCATATCCAGCGTATGTATTTCCAGCGTTTCTTTGTTCTTGTACTTTTTGCTGCACACCTTGCAACGGAATGCATCCGGGTTGTCGTGGAAGGCAATGTGGTCCAAGAGTGACCGACGTTTGAACAGTTTCTTATTACAGCAAGTTACGTATCCGATTCGTCGCTCGTGTATCCTTCGGAAATGACTATAAAGCAGATTGAAGGTTTTTGCCGTGGCGCCGCACAGCTCACAGACCATGCGGAAATGTTCATTCAGCAGGTGATCTTCTCGATCGATTTCTTCCTGAGATCTGGCAGGAGGTTTCTCGGGCTTCTTCGGTTTCTCTTCTTCGAACTCGAAATCTTCAGCTTTCTGTTTTGGCGGTCTACCTATTCGCTTCACTGTTTTTTGTTGTTTCTGGATTGGTGGCTTAGACGAATCATCACTTACAAAGGTGGGTTCTTGAGCCTCGTTTGCGGATTCAGTTTTCAGGATTAGTTCCACGGATAACACGTCGAAATCGTTGTCGCATGATATTGTTGGTTCGACTTTGATGGTTTCTAATGGAACCTTGCAGTCTTCGGTTGGTGCTCCGATTGTTATTTCATTTGCATTCAGGAGTTCCTGGTTTTGGCGCACTTTCTCCGAATACTTGTAGAACTCGGAGATTGTGTACCAACAGCTCTGACACACACTGGTGGAGCATCCTGATTTCGGTTCGATCTGATGGTATGGGTAATCTATGAGTTTATGATATCTTCGAGGTTATAGAAAATTGAGTAGGAGGCGAGAGTATCAAAGTATCTTGAAATGAGCTCCTGCTCGCCGTGGACTTACCGGAAAGCTGAAAACTTTATCTGTCTTCTCTTTCAACTGAGGGCTATTGATGGTGGTAGAATTTTCTGCAAATGGATCCAAACAAAGGCGGCATCCTTCGGATATGGTGTTCATTTTGAGTTAAAGGGTTCGTATTTCTATCGCAAAGCTGGCCAAATTGTTTTACATGAAAATTATTACAAATTAGCAAATCACCGCATCTTTCTTCACCCGTTTTGCTCAATTTGCGTATGTTTGTTTATTTTCACCTTTCACCGAGTGACAGGATACGCTCTAAAATTATCAGACCCATTGATGAGTATCTTTTACACGTTAGGGCATCTTCAACGGTGGTCCAATCGTGGTTTGGATTTTTTTTCTTTAGACCAAAAGCCTCCCGAATAATTTTTTTTTCATAGATTTACAATTGAATGTATTGTAACCATACAATAGAATCTATGGTATGTACAATTTAAAGTATTGTTTCTGCCGAAAGTAGACAACCCAAGGAGAGGCAGAAGATAGCTGACAACAGCGCGCCCTACAAACATCTTTGAGAGGCAAGACGCCCCCCGTAGAATCATCCATGAAAAAACAAATTCAGGGCCAAAAAAAATTAATAAAACAAAATAAAAACCAGATGATATTTTTTGAACCATCCTATGCAGAACGATTTACTATATGGGAAAGAGATACACAACAAACACTAGCAGATGAGGGAACAAAAACAAAATGGGCTACTTGCCCTTACGCTGCGCCTTTGCCGGTATGGCACCTTCTGCTGTTGTTCACTGAAAATAAATCAATAATTTTTATTATTAAAATTGGCACATAAATCGGCCAATTTTTGCTTCCAATTGAAATCATGTGAGCCATTATGATTTTCATTTGCGCACATAATTTTTAACATCCGTCACTTAATACACAGGTTCGTTTCCAATGAGACTGATATGGATAATTTTTAATGGGGCGAGAAATGTCATTCAAGTGTATTTTCACTTTGCCCTACACGGTAAATCCGAAGTATGCAATTATGACTTCGAAGACTGGAATTATGCATAAAATGCCTAAAGAGGTTTTATGCAATGCCTAAAGAAGCTATACGTAGAAAAGTGAATTTTTTTTAGGCATTTTGTAGCATGTGAAAGAGATTAGAAACTATGCATTTTTAATATGCGATTGTGTGTAAGAACTAGTCAATTTATGAAATGATGATGAGATAAGAAACTAAGCGCCAATATCCCAAAAGTTCGGATCTGCTTTTTTTTTTTAATCAACAACATTCCGTATCGAATTATCTCAAAAACTCGCTCATGCAAATAAAATACACCATAAGGTAGGAACATGTTTCTTCTTGCTGGAATTCACGATTTGTAGGAGAAAGTTTTTATTTCCAAGAAAACTACGGTAACAATAGTCGATCTAAATGATCTAATTAGTGCCTCGTAGCCTATCCATGATAATGATTCAGGTTTGGCTTGCAAGAACCCTTTTTTTTTTCATTTTCACTTGTTTTTCGGCAAAGCCAGTCAACCAGAACAAATCGATATTTCCACTTTGATGATAGTCTTGTTATTAAGCGTTTTTTTTTTCTATCACTGGAATAAAAAGAGGACTTAAAAGTATTCATTTTTTGGGATTAAAAAGCAGGCATTTTTTGACGCATGGAAGATGTTCGTTGAAATGCATAGAATGTAGTCAAAAAATGACTACCTCAGAATTACCGTGTTCTCTTCAAAGTTGGCAAAACGGTTGGACAAGTAATTCTCTTGGGCGGTGGTAACATTCCATTATTCCAAATGTTTCGTGGAGATCGGGGTTCAACGGTTTGGATGTAAGTCGCGGTTTCATTCGTGTGATGTCAAGACTTACCCCCCCCCCCCCCCCCACCCCCCCCCCAAAAAAAACCCCCCCCCCCCCAACAAAAGTAGGGGCGGAACCGGCTATGATGACATCCCCCCCCCAGTTTGGCATTGCCCGGATAATGATGCTTCCAGAGCACGACTATAGGGTATTATAGGGGTATGTGGATTATAACATTGTTCGATAATAAATATAATAATATACCGGCATTTAATTTATTTTTTAATTTTGACAAGCGAAACTATTGAAAAAAAAAACAATTTCAAAAAATAATGATTGCAAGACAACACCATCCTATTTCACCACGAAACACGCTACAAAAAACAGACTACCTAAACCAACGAACCAACCATTGATTTTTAGCATACATAAGTTGACATATATGTCATAATGGGAGCCCCCGTTACTGAAAATTAAGTGCTGTCACTTTGTTTAAATGCCACTTTGTGAAACTGCAAGTCAGTTTGTGAAAATAAAAATGATTAGATTTTTCTTGTTTAAAAATCGAGAAAAAATAGTTGAGATTCATAAAAAATATTTTTGTGCTAGGAAAAATGCCCATCATCGATACGGATGGTAAAAACCATGTTTTTTTTTAATTAAAACCCCCTATTGCCCACCCCCCCCCCCCAAACCCCCCCCCCCTTTTTTTTTTTTTCTTTAAAAACATATTCCCCCCCCCCCCCCCCCCCCCTCCCCCCCCCCCCTTCCCTTCTTCCCCTTTTTTTCCCTCCCCTTTCCCCCCCCCCCACCGGCCCCCCCCCCGCTTTCCCAAGGCCCCCCCGGCCCGTTTGGCTTCCCAACTAATACCTGAAATACCTGTAAGTTACCTGCCCCCCCTTCCCAAACCAAAAATGGCCCCAAAAACCTCGAGCTACCCACGAGTAATTAGCACCTCACTTTACTTAAATCGAAAAATACAACATTGTTGATTACAATATTGAATATCGGCTCCGCAAAGTGTAACACACACCTGAGCCTAACAAATAAACGAACTGATTTAAAAAAATGTGATAATATTTCTCACATTCGAAATATAGTTTTGACTATATAGCTAATTGTTTTTCGTTATGCGGGCTTATTCAACTTCCGAGAAGCTTAATTCTGTCAACCCGCATAACTAAAAACAATTTGCTATGTAGTCAAAACTATATTTCGAATGTATGATATATTATCACATTTTATGTTATTGTTTTACCTCTATATTAACACTCATTGTTAATGTATGCCATATTGCCATTGAAAGGTTTTTTATTGTATGCACTCGGTCTGGATTATTATATATACCAACTTTTTGGCATAGAGTAAAGCAAAAATGTTGTTCGTGAAAATTGCCATTTTTTTCTGGTAACCTAACTTAACCGCCTATTCAGCATATTGTTATTTGGCCTTTTACCATCTGACATATTGCTAAAACTGTATAGGAGATTGTTAGTTTATAGTTGTCAACTAAAGCGTGTTCTGATCAAAATTTGGTCAAACAGTAATGTATGTGAGTCGATCAATGTTTTCATTAATAAGTCAAATTCTTTTTCTTTTTCAAGTTCAGTTAATACAGAATACAGGAGAAATATTCAGCTCAGCTTCCTTTTTACCGAATGCGAATTGTCGGGTGCTAATCTAAAAATCAAAATAGAGGCATGATGCTACACTCACACATCTTCAAAATGAGGGGTGTGCAAAATTATTTAATGCACGATGAAAGGAAATGCGTCAGGTTTAAGTCGACCAAATTTTGATCGGAACACCTTTAAGGGTGAATGTCGTAACAATAACGGAAACGGTCGTCAACAATAAGGGAAATGGCCCAGGAATGGTTTATGATTATGCGGGAAGTTCATTATATTTCCACCCAATCTTCATAGATATTCCAAAGTTCAGGGTAATTCAGAAAATAATTTTTAAAGGGTTCGTTCAGTTTCTAGAAGCTTATATAAAATCTGACCAATTCTCGTAACTGTCGCACTTCTCGGCAGGATTGTCTAAAAACTGTAGAATGTGCAATTGAATAACATAATATTTAAAAACGATTTCTGGAAAAATGCAAAAAAGTTCCTCCGAGAAATACGAATTGAATCTATCTTCAAGGTATCATCGGATACCACAAAAGTTCAATTCAGTGGACGCAGTGGTTCTATGCCCCAACAAAAAAAAAAATCGGTTTCCCCCAGAAAGCTTATCAAAACTGCCATAGTAAAATGTATCCTCTCCCCCAGAAGACCACCGTTGAAGATGCCCTTATAAGACTGTGTTCCAATTCGCGAATTAATTTTAATTTCCACTTAAACTTGACTGATTGAAAATAAGCGATTAAGCCTGCTACTCGAGCTGGCTTATCTCTGATAGGCGGGAACTCAATTTTGACAGACACCTTACCGAAAGTTTATTGATCATTAACAATGGGATTTTAATCTATTAATGGATTATTTACCATCTTTCAAGTTTAAGTAAAATAAAAATTAATTCGCGAACTACACAGCCGAAGTGTTGGCCGAAGCGTGTTATTAATGACAGGATAGAATGAAAAACGCGATTTTTTTACTTTTGTGACATACCTCCTTTTGAAAAATTATGCTTGATTAAGATATATTTTTTTCCTTAATAGGCGAATCCAAGTTGAAAAAAGAAGAAGACACCGATTGGTGATAAATCTGACAGCTCCCATGTTAAAGTATAGGACGAAAATTTTAAAATGCTTCTAAAATATGAAGCAACCTGGGCCCTGTAGCATAATCAAAATCTTACTAATAATATTGGTCTTGTAACTTGTAACTTGTATATTTCTGTTGCATAAAAATTCTACAAGTACAAAACTACAAGTCTAATATTACAAGCTAATTGAACTAATATTATTAGTAGAATTAGCGTTCGTTGCATAAACAAAATATGACAACAAATTATTAGCTTTCATTTGTACTTTTTCTACAAGTGGAGAACTTCTTGTAACATAATTTACAAGTTCGGATTTGTTTTCAATTTGTTATTTGTAAAGCCGTACCGTTTCAACATTCTAAGTGACTCAGACGATGAAGAAAGTAGTTCGAGGGAAACACGGAGGTGTCGTAGGGTGAAATATTACGCTCCACGAATAAATTTCAGTTTCCAATATGCAGCTGATTTTTACGAGTATTGCCGGATGACACCAGCAAAAGTGGAGCAAATACTTCGAGTAATCGGCCCTGATATTCAGCTTACTAATCGTGGAGGAGCCCTGCAGCCTTTCCAACAATTGTGTGTTACATTGCACTGGCTGGGTCAAGGAAACCAGTATCACGGTACCGGACTTACTCATGGAATTCACAAATCCACTGTAGGAAGGACAATACAACGCGTGGTTTCTGCAATCAACAGAAGATTATTCCAGAGCACAGTTTGTTGGCCGTCCAACATTTCAGGTGTAGTGGAACAATTTTACAGAATGGCTAGGTTCCCCAGCGTGATAGGAGTAATAGATGGATCCTTGATTCCAATCGATGCACCTACAATTAATGAAGAAGCGTTCGTTGACAGGAAGGGTTCTCACTCCATTAATTGCATGGTGGTTTGTGGACCAAATTTGGAGTTCTTTTACGTCAGTGCTAATAGGGGGTTTTAATTTTAAAAAAAAACATGGTTTTTTCCATCCGTATCGATGATGGGCATTTTTCCTAGCACAAAAATATTTTTTTAAGAATCTCAACAATTTTTTCTCGATTTTTAAACAAGAAAAATCTAATCATTTTTATTTTCACAAACTAACTTGCAGTTTCACAAAGTGACATTTATACAAAGTGACAGCACTTAATTTTCAGTAACGGGGGCTCCCGTTATGACATATATGTCAACTTATGTATGCTAAAAATCAATGGTTGGTTAGTTGGTTTAGGTAGTCTGTTTTTTTGTAGCGTGTTTCATGGTGAAATAGGATGGTGTTGTCTTGCAATCATTATTTTTTTTAATTGTTTTTTTTCAATAGTTTCGCTTGTCAAAATTAAAAAATAAATTAAATGTCGGTATACCTATTATTATATTTATTATCGAACAATGATATAATCCACATACCCCTATAATGCCCTTTTGGCCTGGAAGTGTGCATGACGCTAGAGTGTTACGTAGAAGCAGTTTATTTCGGCGTATGGAGGAAAGCAATATTTTTCCCAATGGAGTCATATTAGGAGATTCGGCATATCCATTAAAAGTTTGGTTAATGAAACCACTGCACAACGATCCAACAAATGATGGTGAGCGTAATTATAACAGCAGACTGAAATCAATAAGACAAACAGTTGAGCGGGCACTGGGACTATTAAAAGAAAAGTTTCCGTGCCTGAAACATCTTAGAGTAAATCCTCATTTTGCAGGTCAAATATTTAAGTGTTGTGTGACATTGTGCAACATAGCGCGGCAAAATGAAGAGGATGAAATCGACTTAGATAATGAGGAGATTGATTCTGGATTGAATGAAGTTAACACAGATGTTAATGCTCAAAGACGACAAATACAAATTATTCAATCAATGTGCTAAACAAAACCTTTAGAGTTTCTTATAATAATAATATATGTAATAATCGATATCAAAATTTGAAAAATACATGGACTTGACAATTTTGTGCACTATTTTTAATCTTTTTTTTTATTATCTATTCCCGCTCCAATTTTCTTTCTTACGCTTAAGGCAGTATTTATTTAGGAAAAACTGGATTATAAATATAACAAACTAAATGTCATCAAACTCTTCGTCACTTTGACCATTATTTACAGAACATGGTAAGAGATACTCAACATCAGTAGGTTCATCCAAATTCATCTCGCTTGCTTCTCGGATTCCCAAGTTCTCTGTAAACTTTGATCTTGGCAAACCATGCTTGAGCTCAAAATTATAAATTTTTAAGCTCAATAAATAACTTTCCTTTGACATTTTCTCTACTTCGAGTTGTTTCACAACTCTTGCTCTTTCTCACGAATGTCTACTTTCAGCTGCAATTTCAAACTGATTAGATCCGCATTTTCTGATAAACCATTGGTAGCTGATACTTCTGAAACATTGCGCTTTCTTTTCTTAGAGCTAGGTTGGTGAACCTTATCGTCAGTGTGAGATTCAGGAACTTCTTTCGAGGCTTTTGACGTACTAGGCTGGATGACTTGTTGATAAAATTCCTCCTCCGCTGATTCCTCCAAACTTTCCGGAATTGCTAATCCCTCCAACACTGGCGATTCTTTGCCGAGTATGTCGTAAACAAGGATATCAACATCGTTCGTCCTAGCCTCAGGTCCACCACCGGTACCTGTTCTTCGGGAATTGTCCCGTTTTTCCTAAATTTGAGACATCGGTTATGATTATTTTATAGTCAATCAAATTTAATACACACCATCGACATTTTTCGGACATTTGGCCACCAAACATCCCGGACGTACAAAGAGTCTTTGCCATTGGGCAAAGCACCGATAGATTTAGCATATTCACCAATACTCGTCCACGCTTTGTTACGCTTTTCCTTCATTAGCGTTGCTGAAAATGGTCCAAACAGCACCTCTTTTTGTTCTCGAATGCTATCTAAAACGCAAAGTTTTATTTTCCGCTGCTCCTCACGTTTATTGCCCTTTTTAGCAGACATTGTACAAAATTTCAGCGCTGCAACGTGCAGAATATAAACAATAACAATAACGTTTCGCGGTAAATTTTCTTCGATTTTTGACAGATGAATGAATCTATTCACTTGTAGTTCATGCGTTACTAATAATACAAGTGCTTGTATTATTAGTGAAATTGGGAGGTATTATGCTACGCAAAAAATTAGTACTTGTAAGTTTAAGACTTGTAACTTGTAACTTGTAGCTAATATTATTAGGTCGATTATGCTACAGGGCCCTGGATTCGGACCTTGAACGTGGAGGTTATGGGTGCAGTGACTTGCCCACTAGTATATATCTACACTTGTAATCAGGCAAGCTTAAAGGCGTACAAGAACAAAGTCGTGTGAAACAAAATCCATTCATAAGTCAACCTTATGAAATTTCAAAGCATCGTATGCACGCCCATAGAAAATTGAATAGTGTTACGTCATCCCTCGCCAGCTCAGCAATGTTTACATTATTTTTGCTTCCAATACAAGCGATCAGTGCGTTGGGCTGGACCTTATATAGATGTAATTAGGTCAAGGATACTCGTTAATGGATTTGATCATTTTAGAGTGTCTTCTGTCAATCAGTCACAGACACAAAAGTAAAAAAAAAACAAACGCAAAAAAAAACAAACAAAACAAAAAGCAAAACGGATGAAGCAAAATGCGGCGATTTGCTTATTTGTTATAATTCTAACGTTAAACAATTTGGCCAGCATTCCGTAGAAATACAAACCCGTCGACTCAAAATGAACACCGTATCCGAAGGATGTCGGCTTTGTTTGGATCAATTTGCAGACAATTTTATCACCATCAATGACCCCCAGTTAAAAGAGAAAATAGATAAAGTTTTCAGCTTTTCGGTAAGTCCACCACGAACAGGAGCTAATTTCAAGATACTTTTTTCGCCTCCTATTCAATTTTGCATAATCTCGAAAATATCATAAACTGATAGATTAACCATACCATCAGATCGAACTGAAATCAGGATGCTCCACCAGTGTGTGTCAGAGCTGTTGGTACACAATCTCAGAGTTCTACAAGTATGCGGAGGAAGTGCGCCAAAACCAGGAACTCCTGAATGAAAATGAAATAACAATCGGAGCACCAACCGAAGATTGCAAGGTTCCATTAGAAACCAAAGTCGAACCAACAATAGTATCCTGTGACAACGATTTCGATGTTGTATCTGTGGAACTAATCCTGAAAACTGAATCCGCTAATGAGGCACAAGATCCACCCTTTGTAAGTGATGATTCGTCTAAGCCACTAATTCAGAAACAACAAAATAACGTGAAGCGAAGAGGTAAACCGCGAAAACGGAAAGTTGAAGATAGCGAGTTGGAAGACGAGAAACCGAAAAAGCCCGAGAAACCTCCCGCCAGATCTCAGGATGAAATCGATAGAGAAGATCACCTGCTGAATGAATACTTCTGCATGGTCTGTGAGCTTTGCGGCGTCATGACAAAAACCTTTAACCTGCTTCATAGTCATTACCGAAGGATACACAAACGACGCAGCGGATACGTAACTTGCTGTAATAAGAAAATATACAGACGTCGGTCCCTCCTGGACCACATTGCCTTCCACGACAACCCGGATGCGTTCCGTTGCAAGGTGTGCAGCAAAAACTACAAGAACAAAGAATCGCTGGAAATACATACGCTGGATATGCACTCGAGCGAAGATAAACGCCTGTTCAAGTGCGATCACTGTTCGCAGTCTTTTGCAAGGAAGAATGCTCTCGTTTTACACATGGAGAGCCATCAGAAGTTTGAGTGTTTGCAGTGTGATAAACTACTATCCTTATTTGTTTATTTGTAGTTATGCATCAACAGACCAAGTTCAGGTCCTAATGATGTTGGTTTAAAAAAAAAAGAACATTACATAGAAAAACGATTACACAATATCTTAGTCAAGTCATGACAAAAAAAAATTAAAACTATACACTTATCTTAACTCCGTGCGTCAATTGCTCCAAAAACGGTGGAAAATCTCCGACGAAGTACATTCCGCGTCAGATGGAAGTCAAAAACTGACGCCACCCTATTGAACATTCGCTGCAACCCGTGGATAGCGCTGCTCAACCCATAGTTGGTGCGGCGAAAAGGAAGCCTCAGCATTAAGTTGTTGCGCATTGGCCTTGGTTGAACATTGATGTTGATTTGTTGCAGGATTGTTTCGCAGTCGGTTCTTCCTTGTAGAGTATCTGCGACAGTTAAGGCTCTGCAAACGTCTCTACGGACTCGCAGAGGCTCCATGTTCACTAATCGACAGCGACTTTCGTAGCTAGGAAGACGAAATGGGTCTCTCCAAGGTAGTCTACGAAGCGCGAACCGTAGAAAACGACGTTGAATAGATTCGATTCGCTCGGCGCCATTATTATAGTTCGGGCTCCAAACTGCTGAACAGTACTCCAGTGTAGATCGCACGAGAGAACAATAGAGCGATTTTAGGCAGTAGATGTCTCTGAAATTTTTCGCCACCTTGAAAACAAAACCAAGAGTTCTTGAAGCTTTATCAACAACATATGAAATATGTTGCGAATACGTCAGTTTAGAATCCAGCTGAACACCTAGGTCTTTAACGCACTGCATTCGTTCGATGGTCGTGCCGAGAAGATTGTAGTTGAAAACAATTGGTTGTTTCTGCCGTGAAAAGGTTATGACTGAGCACTTAGCCGGGTTGACCACCAATCGATTTAGAGTACACCAATCAGCAAAGGCATCAATCTGTTCTTGGAGGAAACGGCAGTTGGCTATTGAGCAGATACGCAGAAAAATTTTCAGGTCGTCGGCAAACGACAGTCGTGGTCCTCCGATAACAAGATGTACGTCGTTGAAGTAGAGTAGAAATATCAACGGTCCCAGATGGCTGCCCTGCGGTATCCCGGACGTGGCGCAGAAACTTGTTGATCGAATGTCGCCTAAAGCAACTGTCAGTTGACGCCCCGTAAGATATGAACGAAACCATCTTAAGAGATTACCGCCAACTCCTAGCCTGTCAAGTTTAGCGATCGCAATATCGTGGTTCAGCTTGTCGAAAGCTGCCGTTAAATCTGTGTAGATCACGTCCGTTTGGCATCGAGCAATCATACTATCAGTGATGTATGACGTTAGGCACAATAGGTTTGTTGTTGTGGAACGCCCAGTTGAAAACCCGTGCTGATCGGCACTCAAAAACTGCTTACAATGTGCAAAAAGAGAGTTCCTTACGACCAGTTCAAATAGCTTCGATACGGCGCTTAACGATGTGATTCCCCTGTAGTTATTCACGTCCCGCTTGCTTCCTTTTTTAAATACCGGAAACATGTCTGCCGTTTTCCAGCAAAAAGGAAATATGCCGCTAGAAAGGGACAGCTGGAATATCTGATGAAGTGGATACAGAAGATAGGCCATATTCTGTTTAAGAAAAACGGACGGAACACCATCAGGTCCGGGCTTAAACGATGTTTTAAGAAGTGATGCAGCGTTCGAGATCGATTCAAAATCCACATCAACGAGGCTGAGTGTTTGATTTGCCAAGGGAACATTGCTCGCGGCAGCGTTAATGGAATGAACGGGAAGTCGCTCGTCTTCAAACACACTAGCAAATTTTGCCGAGAACAGATCGCAAATTTCCTGATCAGTGCCAGCGGTTTCGCTATTAAAGACCATGGATGATGGTAAGCCTACTTCCTTGCGTTGTTGATTAACATAGCTCCAAAATGATTTCGGGTGTGATTTAAGTCGCCGTTGAACCACACTCAGATGGCGTTGGAAAAGCCCACGACTTAGTCTTTTGTATTCGTAGTTGAGTCTGCTATAATGGCGTTTAAGCGAAAGTGTGCGGTATTTCGTGAATCTTTTGAGAGCCGCTCTTTTGGTCCGTCTAAGCGCACGAAGACCGTTAGTCATCCAAGGGACCCGAGATTCAGTCTGAACGATCCTTTTTGCGACGTGCCTGTCAATGACATAAGCCAAGACGTGGGAAAATGTTTGAGCGGCGATATTAACGTCGGTTGGATCAAGAATGCTCTGCCAATCTAAATTAGACAGTACCTCACCAATACTACGATAGTCAGCTCTACGGAAATCATATGATACAGAAACAGGAGTGTCAACGAAGTCTCGAGCAACAAAATCTTCGACGGCAACTATAAGAGAAGGGTGGTGAGGAACATCCTTAACTAGAGGCACGGTGGCCGAACAGATGACAGGAGCGGTATCTCGCCACTGACAAAGCAGAGATCTAGAGAGCGATTGTTTTCATTAACCACGTCATTAACTTGGGATAGAGTTGCGGTACTGTAGCTGTCCAGAAGCTGAATTGCCCCTGCGTGAAAAGAAGAGCGCTCATGGTCTGGACGGAGGAAGCCGCTGTGAGTTGGTGTCCATGCAATTTCCGCTAGGTTGAAGTCTCCCAAAACAATCACTTCATCCGAAGCGGCACATACAGATTGACAATGTGCATCAATTAATTCCAAGTCTCGAATTCGATCCGGAGGGAATGTACACCGCACAGAGAAATAGTTTACGGCCTCCAAGCTGAATTGCTACCCAAACTTGTTCCGCGGAGATCCAAGAATCGTCTTCAACTGCACTTGCTTTCAGCCTGGAACTAACTGCAACGAGAACGCCACCACCGGTCGATTTCCTGCTATTGTTTATGTTCCGATCGCAGCGGAATACTTCGTAGCCATCTCCAAAAACATAACTTGAAACAGTCCGAGAATCTAACCAAGTCTCAGTCAAGACTATAATGTCATAGCAATGATCCATGATCGCTAACCGATAATCGTCCGTGAGGCCGTTCATTCCATCAACATTCTGGTAGTAGATGACAATATTCGAATTCCGCAGTTGAAGGGTAGTAGCACTGGGAAAGGAAATACCATCATGGCGGGAAGTGT
>JAHHFK020004351.1:0-175268 GCA_024533555.2 Aedes koreicus | reverse complement strand
CTCAGTTTTGAATAAACTGGCACGGGGGAATAATGGTTAGATAGCGCAGTGGATACTGGTCCCGACGACAGAGGTGGAAGTACTCTTGTTGGCGAAACGGAGAAATCTGGCGAAATAGATTTTTCAACCGCGACGAATTCACTCGAGAACGTGAACCAATTTGTCCAGAATAATTCGTCACAGACATTGAAGTTGAAATCCCTGCAATCGGCTGGAAGCAGATTGGAAGAAACAAAATTTGTAACGTATTCTTTCTTTTGGTTATTTTGGCTTCTTTTCCATCGAATTAAATTGAATTGTCACCGTTGTAAAAACTTTTGTTTTATGTATTCCTTCTCTTTGCATCAAACATCGCGAGATCCCCTGAAGAAAGTTACATTGAAGCGTCATCAAATTTTGACGGATAACTGCTTTTTAATTGAGTCGTGCCCCAATTAGCGAACCCCCAACTAAAAAGCGCCCCAACCAAAAAAAAACCCCGATTGGCGAACTTCTACTGTACCAACAGATTGCATTCCTTAAAGGGGCCATACGTAAGTTACGTTTGATTTTGTTCAAAACATTGCACAGCATGCGAAGCTTATAAATTCATTAAATTTGATTTGATCGAATAAAGGGAACTCTGATACTTGTTTAAAAAAAAAGTCAAATCGCGAGTGAAGTGTTGGGCTGTTCCGTAAGAAGATTAAGGTATGTTCAGTGTGATGTTATTGTCAATTGACAAAATTTGAAACTGAAACTGATTCCCACGCTGTTTAATAACTTTGCGATTCTTATAAAAATAATTGAACCCCTTCGATGCTGAATCTTTAGCTGTAGCTCTATAATATAAATATTAATAAAAAAAAAAGTCGTACCTTAGATTATCGTGATTTCGGCTGATGGATCAACATTATTTTCCTAGCTTCAGTTTGAGTAATCTGAATCAGCTTCGAACATCTCCATTCTTGATTTCGTTATCGGAAGACGAATCCTCGAGTCTCACCTGAATGGAATGGATCACACTTCACCTAAGAATGCCTTCCGAATAGATGCCTAAAATAAGACGAGCATGAATGAAAGTTCTTCAATAGAAAATCTCATTCGAAAAGTCCAAAACCGATTCGATTTTTTATATCGGGAATGTGTTGCTGAAAAAGTAATGTTCGGTGGCTAATCGTACCGAATGGTTCACTAACAGAAGTTTGGGATGACTTTCAAGATTGATCTTCGAAGCGTTTCCAGAGTCGTCCATCGAAACATCATTTTTGGCGATCAAAACGCACTAGGAACCTTGCTGATGTAAATAATGATCCAGGTCAATAAGGGATACTCAATTGATGTTCAGTTAGGTAATTTTAGGATACTCACTTGATGTTAACACTTCACAACCAAACGTATTTTTATTATGGGAGAAGAAAAACTCAAAGCGTCTGCGCAAGCTTTCAATTATTCTGATTACAGGCAAGACCTACTTCGATCTGTTTTTAATATTGAAATGCACGCGTAACATTTGAAAAAGACCTAACTGCCAAACGTAAACATTGAGAAAATTCAAGCGGAAGTTTTGGCTTCATTTATCATAATCCTATTTGGAAGATTAGCATAATGTTTTATGTTTTATTTGGGCATTTGATACCTAATTAAATGCTCTACGTAAGCAAATGCCTAACAGCCGCGATACTATACCATAAACTGTAATAAAAAGGAGAAATTAAGAAGGATAAGCAGATTGGTCCTTTAAATTTTCACGTTTTCAGATAGGCCATTTAATTTATTATTCAAAATTTTACTATGAAATGATGGAATAGATGAATTTATCCATCCGTACATATGAAAAGAATCCTACAATAGGAAAACGGTTTGAAAATACTCGAATCAAATTTATACATGGTAGAAAATAGGGTGAGATATAAAGGTGTATTCATGTTTTTACCGTTAAAGCTTCGGATGTGTGTAATATTTTTGTTCTTAATAATAGACGTGCAACAGATAAATTGTTTTTACTTTTATGTATTTAGCTGTATGTAGTGTTTTTCCAAAAAAATGGTAATTGGAGCTTACAATGAAATTTTCGTATCGACAATTTGTTCGATCATTCATATTCTTCTTCAATCAAGTCCAAATCATTTTCAAAATGATTTGCTGCTTTTACCGCCTTCTTGCGGCCACGTTTCGGGGCTACAAGATTTTTCAGCATTGTGGTATAGTACTCTTTGTTGGAAATAGATGGCAGAAGGCTTCGTAGGTCTTCCAACTTCTCTTGGGAAAGAGCTATTGGTGTATTCGAGATGGGAACAGGATTAATGGGCTCGTGAAGAGGCTCGTTTGTCCTCAACGCACTGAAGCAACTGTAGTCGTCCTCCACGTTCTGCTTGTAAAATACATGTCCTGGTGCAGTAGTTTTGTACTCAAACCACAATATGTCACGAAGTTTTACCATCTGACCCTCGGTGTTGCATTTCGGACGTTGGTAGCGCAAATTCAGCTCTTTTGAGGCCAGAAAGTTCCTTTGGCTTAACTCAATAACATTTAGGGGGATTTTTCGCCTTATCTGGCTTATGAAAACAGCCCAGTCTCTGGGTGTCTCAATGTCAACGTTTGTTCGTTTTTTAGCCCGTTCGATCGCTGCGTGGACAGAATGGACCTCCATGTGGAAGTGACCCTGACACCATAAATTTATGGCATATGGTACCGTCTCTCCCTTCTGCGTGGCAGAGATCAATTATGCACTGCAGCGATCTGAGTAAAAAACAAACTTCAACGCCGATGACTCCTCATTTGACTGCTCTCGAAGTGTTTGTTGTATATGATGCAAAATGCAAGATCCGATTTCCTGGGCTCCTCGACGTGCAATGGACTCCGTCCATAGGTAGCAGTAAGCCTCATTCTTGCCTTTGTATGACTCGAAAACCGTCAAGTTCAGAGTAAGGCCTGTACTCGAAAAAAAAAATGCACCAGACAAAAGTGTTCGCCAAAAAAATATTTCGGATTTTCTTGAAACTTTCAGGGAATGAACTAATAAATATGGATTATGTTTCGGCATGATTATTTTATTCAATTTCCTTTCCATCGCTGAAAGCCCGAACCTTTCCCTTAAGACCCCTCATTACATTTTGTGCAATGGTGGAGCCGACCTTTTTGGTCACTTTTATCCATTCTTTCTTCAACTCCAGCTCGTTCTTAAACACCTTGGTCGATTTTTGAACTTAGGCCTTCATTATGGCCCAAAATCTTTCCACCGGACGAATCTCTGGTGAATTTGGGGGGTTGGCGGTTTTTGGTACAAAAACAACGTTATTGTCTCTGTACCAAGCCAACGTCGATCGCGCGTAATGGCATGATGCCAGGTCCGGCCAAAATAATGTCTCGCCTCCGTGGGACCGCAGGAAGGGCAACAGACGCTTCTGGAGGCAATCGGTGCAGTAAATTTCGCTGTTGATGGTACCCGTTGTGATGTACGGTTTACTCAGTTTACCGCATTGGCATATGTCCTGCCAGAGCAAGTATTTTTTGGCGAATTTGTCCATTTTCTTCTTCCTTATGTCTTCCGGAACATCAAACCGTGCTTTGGCAACGTAGAACTCCAGCCCCGGTATCTGCTTTGCGTCTGCCTTGATGTAGGTTTCGTCATCCATAACCACACACGTCAGTTTCGTTAACCACTCTCGATACAGCTTCCTTGCGCGGGATTTGGCCGCCGTGTTTTGTTGATCACGCCAGTTCGGTGCTTTGCGAACCTTGAATACACGAGGCCCAGCTCGTTTCATGGTTTGCTGAACGAATCAGGCGGAACACTTTGCCTTCAGATCCGCGGCCGAATCGAAAGGTTCGGATTACACTTGAAAAAATCCAACACCTTCCGCGCCTTCACAGGGTCAGCTGTTTTCGATTTTCTTCCACTTCCAGCCCGCCGCTCGGTCGTCTGGGACTCCTTAAACGATTTTACCACCCGAGACATAGTTGTTTGGGTGATTCTCAGTTGTCTTTCGATCTATCTCATGGTCGCAGTCTCCGGCGATTTTCTTCTTGTTTCGATGACATCTCAATAGTGTTCAGAGCTGGTGAGGGGGTCTTCCAACTTGCCAATCCAGGCAAGTACGACGATTCATCCATTTCTTCGCTTCCTGAATCTCTTCCTGCTTCCAGCATAGATGCTCGCTCGCTCAGCACAAACTCATCATATGGTCAAACTTTCCAGCCTACTTTTAAGGCAACTCAGTTTAGCAAGATGGAATCCCATGAGCTTTCCAGCACAGTCATGCATCTCCGCAATTTCCTGCCAACTTTACCTCAGAAATCTTCGTTTGACTGCCGATCACTGGGACGCAATGAAGTTATTACCATGGAAGCCCTGGAGCCCCCCGCCTCAGTCGAGCCATCCCTGCCAGCGTTCGTCAGTCGTCCCGGCCCTGTGTGCGGGTGTGATGACAGGGTCTTCCAACCCACCAAAACACTTTTTCTCCGAACAATTCAACTGCTGATGTAATTACCGTTTCCAGTTCTTCGTTCGCTGAGGTGGATGAAATCTGGATCTTTTACCAGAATGTACGTGGTGTAAGAACAAAAATTGATGAACTGTATCTCGCCACCAACGACTGCAATTATGATGTCATCATCGTCACCGAGACGGGTCTAGCTGACTTCATCGACTCTCTCCAGGTTTTTGGTATCTCTTACAATGTGTACCGTTGTGACCGTAGTGAAAAGAATAGCAATAAGACTTTGTTAGAAGGTGTACTCGTTGCTGTTGCCCAAAAGTACTCTAGCTCGATGGTTGAATTGACGAATGGACAAAATTTGGAGCAAGTATGCGTTTCGTGTACTATAAAGGGCCAAAAACTATTGTTACTGGCTGTCTACATTCCACCAGGATGTATCAACTATTGATGCACATATTGCTTCCGCTCAAGAGCTTTGTAACAAAGCTTCGTCCAATGATTTGGTTCTGGTTGTGGAGATTACAACCAGCCACGACTATCTTGGACGAGAGGAGATGATGGGCTTCGCTATGACAACTCTTTTCCACTGCCTACCGCAGCTGCTAGCCTGGTCGATGGTTTCGACTTTCTAAACATGTCTCAAGCTAATCAAAATCGCAACTATCTGGATAGTGTGCTTGACCTGCTGTACTTTCCTTCTGCGAATGTTATCAACGTATCAACAGCTGTTGTCCCTTTGCTGACCGTTGATCCTAACCATCCTCCATTGGATATTTCCGTGCCTATTCCTTGCATGCAAGCTACTGTTCCTAGACGATGTGAAGCAAGACCTTTGAACTACCGCCGACTTGATTATGATTCACTAACTGAATTTCTGTCCAATACGGACTGGAGAGAACTGCTCAATATACAGGATGTTGACGATATGACAGAGCGCTTCTGTTACATCTTGTGCAGATGGCTCAATGAAAACCTCCCTAGGATTCGGTCACCTGTTAAGCCACCATGGAGCAACCCACAACTGCGCAGGTTGAAACGTGAGCGAAATGCTAAACAGAGGTTACTTCGGAAGCAACGTTCCTTAACTTCAAAGCCGCAAGTGACGCATACCGTCTAGTGAATGCTAGTCTGTATAAATCACATGTTATGCGTGTACAATTTGGCTTGCGTAGAGACCCAAAAAGTTTCTGGAGTTTTGTGAATTCTAAGAGGCGTAAGTATGCTCTTCCATACCGTCAAATGTATTTCTAGACGAATCAGAATCTTTTTCAGCTGAAGAATCATGCGAACTGTTTGCCAAGCATTTCACGTCTGTGTTCTCCGCTGGGCTCACATCTCAACAAGAAGCTGAAGAGGCAGCTTCCAATTTATCTGCTGATGTATTTGACCTGGACACCTTTTCCATCACTTCGGACATGATCATTGCTGCTTCTAGGAAGCTGAAAAGCTCGTATTCGCCCGGGCCTGATGGTGTACCGGCTGTTATCTTTTGTCGCTGTGCTGCTCCCTTGGCGACTCCTCTTGGTCACATCTTCAACAAATCGTTTGAGCAACCCGCTGTGTGGAAACAATCTTTTATGTTCACCGTGTTCAAGAAACGAGGTAAAAGAAATGTGAAGAACTACAGAGGAATTACCAGTCTATCTGCGGGATCGAAGCTATTCGAAATAGTCGTTAGTAATGTGATTCTTGGCTGTACCAAACAATACATTTCAGACAATCAACATGGATTTATGCCAGGCCGCTCTGTAACAACGAACCTTCTTGACTTCACTAGTGCCTGTATTAGGCAGATTGAAGCTAAAACTCAAGTTGATGCCATATATAAGGACTTGAAGACCGCTTTTGACGTTATTGATCACAGAATACTTTTGAGCAAACTATCCCGTCTAGGTGCATCAAAGCGACATGTGGTACGGCTGGAAAGCTACTTGACGGGTCGTGTTCTGAGCGTAAAGCTTGGTTCAGCTGTTTCCAGTACGTTTAATAATCATTCAGGCGTTCCACAAGGCAGTAATCTGGGGCCCTTGCTATTTGCGCTGTTCTTCAACGATGCTGCTTTGTTGCTAGGATCGAACTACGTACTCATATACGCAGACGATTTAAAAATCTATCTGGTGGTGAGGTCTATTGATGACTGCTACCAGCTTCAGGAGCTTCTAGACATGTTTTCCACCTGGTGTAATATGAATAAACTCGTGATGAGCATTACTAAATGTGTTGCTATCACATTCCACCGATCAATGCGTCCCATCACTTTTAACTACCAAATTGATGGGAATGTCTTCGAGCGCGTTGATCAGGTCAGTGATTTGGGTGTGATACTGGACGAAAAATTTACATTCAATCAGCACCTCAGCACCATCATCAAGAAAGCTTCACGACGATTGGGATTCATCACTAAAATCTCCCGTGATTTCACCGATCCTCACTGCCTCAAAGCACTCTACTGTGCACTTGTTCGACCGGTTCTTGAAAATGCTGCGGTAATTTGTACTCCGTATCAACTGTCATGTGACCTCAGAATTGAACGTGTTCAACGTAGATTCATACGCATTGCACTCAGAAGCCTACCCTGGCGTAATCCTCAAGATCTCCCTCCGTATCCTGAACGATGCCGGCTTCTAGGACTCGACACGCTGCACCGTCGCCGAAATATTCAACAAGCTAACCTTATTGCAAAGATAGTGAACGATGAAATCGACGCACCTGCACTTCTGTCTTGCATTGACTTTAGAGTGGGAAGACAACTTAGATCGTCATCTCTACTGCTGACCAGATTCCATGTGTTCGTACCTTTTCGTTGTTTGACGACCTTTTCGACTTAGGAGAATCTTCTAGATCTTTTAAAAAAAGAATAACTGCGTCAAGACTGCTATAATCTAGGCTACAATAGTTTTAATACATTCATGTAGACTACGGTCAGATGAATTAAACAAAATAAAAAAAAATAAAAAATAAATAAAAAATAGCCACTGAACCGATTGTTATGAAATTTTGCACATGTTAACAATTCACTTCAAAATAGTTTTACCAAGATTTTCATCAATTTTTACTCTCGGACAAAAAAGTTACATATGGATAACAATGGTGCATTTGTTTTCGAGTACAGGCCTTATACAGCTGACGACGGTAGAAAGCCTGTCCACACTTTAGGAAAGGGGTTGGTAGACACTTTTGTAGGTCAAATGAAGCAACTTTAACTGAATGATCCAACTTTGTGTCACCCATGTCCCTGCGTTTTTCGTCGTACACAGCCTTAGCTTGCTGCTGGTGTGTGATCAATCTTTGTTGTACATCAACCAGATCACAACCGGTAGCTAACTTCGCCTCTGTAGTCAATGTGTCACATTTGTTGTAGGTATCGTAGAGCGGCTTCCTAAATGCCAAATTGAAGCGGTTGAAAATGTTGCGGTAGGAATTGTAGTGCACCGGATCGGTTTCCTCTATGAGGCACTTCTGCTGATAAAGCTCATACATGTTTTTGATGTTCTGATAGCTGGAGAGATATAGTTTCGACGACTTGTCACGTGTGTAGTGTGAGGTGCAAGAAGGGAATGACAGGATATGGTCTTCGTCACGCCTTTTATCGGTTTCCGAAATTATGTTGCTATTCCGATTTTGGCAACGTTGGTCTTAGGATCCAATACCAGTTCCTTTCGTCAGCTTCTGCGCGAGAACTCGAATTTTTTTGGCGGTAATGTCGACAGTTGACCAGAACATCTTCTTACACACTTTTACTTTCTTGCAGTTTATTTTATTCTTACCGTGTGCCTTCCAACGTGTGCTACCGACATATGATTGGATATAAATTGATTCTGGGCCGACACAGTTAGCTGCAGGAAATTCTTCAGAAGCTTTTCCCGGATTTCGTCGGTAAATTTTACGGTGCATTGAAGCTTGGGGCTCTGCTTGATTCGCCGAACAGGAGCTGTACTACCATCGTTTGTATTCCAGACCCTTCGCTTTTAGAAGTCTATTTTTCACAAGCTGAAGATGAGCAGTGTATCTTCCTTACAATATTTTCTTTTTCGAGTTCTTCACATCCTGGCGGGTTTGAAATAGGATCCCCGTCAAAGCTTGCATTGGATCCGCCATTCACGTTCTCTTTCAACGGTGATTTTGAAGCAAGCACTTCCATTTCCTCCGATCTCCGTTTTCTATTTGTTCGTTTCTCTGTAATTGAATGATTAAATTTTATTTCAGAAAATATTTATTAGTATTTTGTATATGCTACTGAAATATACCTTCAGGAAGCATAAACTTGCATGATTCAATAACCTCCTCATCGGACTCTGGTTCAAATAATGAAATTTTGTGGTATGGTTGGAAGTACTCGAATATAGATGGGCATCTCATCGTTAAAAATATCGTCGTTATCATTATCATAGGGCTTGTCCATATCCTCTTCGTTAGAAACATATCCGCTGTTGTAGGTGTCCCTGCGTGCTTCGATCATCGGCACAGCCTTGATGCCCTTCGACGTACTTGGCACACCGTGATCGTTAGCCTTTGAGTCCGTTTCCATTTCATTCACATTCAATTCCACAACGCATTCCCGGGAGGCGCTGTAACTATGATCATTGTTGTTGATCTGCGTCACACTTGACGGCCCTTCGGGCTCGAAAGCACTATCAGGACCAGTCTGGGAAGTGTGCTGACAGCTGCTACGTTCTACGTATTCTTTTTTGACTGTAATGGAATTAGGCCTGTCGACAATAATCAAATTCATGGGACACCCATCTTTAACCGGAACCGAGTCATGAAATTCTTATTTGCGCAACACTAAATCGATTGGATCATCCTTTTTGCCGCTGATGGAAAGATCCAAAAGCTCATCCTCTACGTCTATCTGAGACAGAGATAAATCCTGAAATAAATAACTAACTAAGATAAATAACTTAATTACAAAAGGACCGAATTCAAATCGATGTGAGCATTCAGATAGGCCCTTTTAGTACAAAAGGGCCAATCAGCTTTTTCAAGGAAAATCAGTTAGGCCCTTTTATAAATTATCCAAAAATACACATTAAAGTGAGTATTATGTGTAGATGAAAATAGGTTGGTGTAGATTACATAGATTTTGATTGGAATAGAGTAAAACTCGGTTTGTTTACATTTTGCAGTTAGGCCCTTTTAAAATGTTACGCTTGAATGGTCCATTCGTCGCGGTTGTTAGAGAAAAAATAAATAAAACAAGTTCAAACGAATTTTTGTCCTTTGCGCTTAAAATGGTCCAATAGTGATGGACTGCATACGAAATCAAGGGATTGCGCTACAATGGGAATTTACGTTAAAGGAAGATTTCTAGACTCCCTGGGCAAAAGGTAGGATTTTACATCTAATACAAAAATGAACTGTGGAAGTGCCCTCTAGGACTAGTTGAGAGTATTCTGTAAGCTGATTGTGTGATGCAAAAAGCTTGATAACACAAAAACAAAAATGTAGAAAGAATTGGCAACCCTCGATACCCATAGTAACCAAACTCTGTTTCAACATTCAATATTATTTTTCAATTCATCTTTGTCTCTATTTCAACCAGAAAATACATAATTCAATTCCTGCTTCCATCTATAGCCTCTACCATACTAACAGACCATTTCCCATTGACCCATCTTCTTCCAGGGAACGTCCCGTCTCGTCAGCACCGACAGTGAAGATGTCCACTCGCCCCCTCATGGATCGGCGGTGCAACCACCGGTAACACCGGCACCATCCCTTCAACCGGCGCCACCGGCCAACCAGGAGCCGGTAGAACCACCACCGCCGGCTTTTCCGGCGACCACGACAGCTGAGCCACCGGTAGTCGCTCCCACAGCAGCAGCGGTCCCGACTGCTGCCTCTATTAACCCAGGCCCAACCGCTCCGGAGGAGGAACCCAAGAAGGAGGATTTGAAAATCAAAATCACCCTCAGTAAGAGCCTCATCAGCAACGGCAGTGGTAAGCACAAAAAAGAAAGCAAGAAAGAATTGAGGCACTTCAAGAAGCGGGCAATTGCGAGGGAGAAGGGAAGAAGTAGCAAGAGGGCGAAACGAGGGGAAGAGGGAGAAGTAGAAGGAGAGGAAGACGAGCGTAAAGACGAGGAATTGCTGGGTGGAGTAGCCGAGGATCTGCGGGTGGTGGATCCGATTGTGATTCCGGCGATACGGCCTCAGTTCCCACTGCCGGGAACGGATGCCTACGAATTGTACAGGACCCTAGCCTCTCCTTCCGGTGGGGACGACTTCGACTCGCAGAGTTCTATTTTGGGTAGTGCGTCCTCGAATAATACTCCGAAACATGCTGGGCTAACAGTAGCCGAGGATTGTCGAATTATTCACAGCCGAGGATCGAGCGATTGCGGAAGTGATTTGGAACTATCGCAGAACAGTTCAACTGCAGCAGCACCGCCTTCGGAGATCAATTTTGAAAGCGAGAACACCCAAGATAATAAAGAAGAGGAAGCAAAAGAACAGGCCAAGGTAGTCGAAGAAAAGAAGGAGCCGCCGAGAGAGGAGCGGGTTGAGGTTTTGAAGCTCAGTTTAAAGGGAACCAGAGCGACGAGAACTACGCGAAGTAGCAAAATGAAGAACACTGCCCAAGTAGAAGTTATTTCCAAGCCGGAACCGGTGCCAGTTCCCGCGGCCCTCATTTCACCGGAGCCAGCAGTCAAAAAGTTTGGCCGGGCGACGCGAAATCGAAACAACAACAATAACGTCGTTGTGCCGGAAGTGGAGCAGGCGAAGGAACCTTCGCCTGAACCGGAACGAGAACCTTTACCACCTCCCGCCGCAGTTCAGAAAACCGTCACCCGGCAATATAGCAGACGAAAAAAGAACGTTATTCCGCCGGATTACCAGCAGGATTTGCTGACCAGTCCGAAACGACCGCTACTGGACGTGACCGATTCGGAGCCACCGCCTTTTACCTTGACCTCGGAAAGTGAATCTGCCTTGGCATCGATTAAATCCCCTCGTTCATCGACGATAACCACGGGGCTAGATCTCACGACCAGTTCCAGTTGGTCGGAACCGGCCCCGGTATCAGTCCCCGTTCAGGACGAGAACCAACCAGAACCCACAGAGTACAAAATTAAAAACAAGTTCAAAAAGTCCTACTTCCGAAGTGAAGAACTGGCAAAGCAACAACAGCTCCAGGAAAGCCGACCTTTAGCGGAAACGCCCGGAAACAACGCGATACCATCGGCAACGCCAGCCAGTACCCTCACGGTTCCTCCCATCACCATTCCAATTGGAACGATCAACAGCAGCAGCAGTAGTCAGCAAACGCCCATCACTCCAGACCAGCAGCAACCGGTGAAACTGGTGATCTCCAAGAAGAAGGGTAGCATTTTCAAGAGTCGACCGCTGACGGGAAGTGCCGAAGCAGCTGACAAAAAGCGGCACGTCTACAAACACAAATGGGACGATGACGATGATGAAGGGAAAGACAAGGCCACGATGGCAGAAGCGGACACGGAGCAGCAACCGGCATCCTTCGAGGGAGAACCGTCCGGGTTATCCAGGGTGACCAGGATGCGAAGTTCTGGCGGTGCTAGCAGTGCATTCGATGACGAGTTTGAATTCGATACCAAATTCAAGTGCGATCGGGACGCTAAGCCTTACTACACCGTGGTCCGAAATGTTAAAAAAGCCCACCAAATCCAGGAGATTGGCGAGTTCCAAGAGATGGACGACGACGTGGAGTACATCCTGTCGGCGCTTCAACCGGACAACCCAAGCGCAACACGTTGCCTATCGGCAATGACCCTGGCAACGAAATGTATGACCCCTGCCTTCCGAATGCATGTCCGAGCCCATGGTGTCGTCACGCGTTTTTTCAAGGCCCTCCGCGACGCCCATACGGATCAAAGTTTGGGTCTCTGCACGGCCACAATCATGTTCGTCCTATCTCAGGACACCCTCAATATGGATCTCGACCGGGACTCGCTGGAGCTGATGCTGAATCTGTTGGATACGGACCACCGCTCCGGGTCCGATGGAGGTCTCAGCAAGGGTCAACTTGAAAAGAATCAGCAAAAAGTGAGGGAACTCTGCGAGGAGATCAAAACCGCAGGCAAAGCGAAACACATGGACCTGGACAATATAACGATGGGATCGCTTGCGATGGAGTCGCTCCTTTCGCTTACCTCGAAGCGTGCCGGCGATTGGTTTAAGGACGAATTGAGGAACCTCGGTGGACTAGAGCATCTCATCAAAACGGTTTCCCACTGCTGCCGGGAGATTTCCGACTACGTCGTCGAATGGACTGACGATCTGCTGTCGAAGTTGCAGAAGATTGAACGGTGTCTGCGGGTGCTGGAGAACGTGACCATCTTAAATGAACAGAACCAAAGCTACATTCTCAACTACAACAACGGTAGCTTGATCACGACGTTGGTCAAACTGTTCAAGCTGATCGATAGCGAAGTTGTGCTCTATCCAACCAACGAACGGACGCCCAAGGAGGATCGAGGTGTTATACTGAGGGAAGTCATTCCACCACTGCTCAAGATCTTCATCACCCTGACGCATCCGTTCAACGATACTGGTTAGTCCATTTTCCGGATGAATTTCCTAATAGATTGATAATCCATTTTACTTGCATTCTCCAACAGCTTACGGTGCAACCGTGATTGGTGCCCAGCCGCATGTGATCGCCACCACGCTGCATCTGTTGCTGCGGCTCGGTGACTTCGTGCCGCAGAAGTTTATCTTCGAAATGAACATCTTGGTGCTGCTATTCCTGATCAATCTGACCATGTACACCCAGGCCAATCGGAGCCTGTTGATGACGTCTCGGGCGCCGGATGATTTTGGAAGTGTGACGACGGCGTCGGAAGGAAGTCGAACGCGAGGGGCGAAGACAGCGGCGCCACAGCAGGAAATGGCCGTTCAGGCACTGGTGGAGTATTTCTACCGACAGGACGAACTGGCGAGGTGAGTTGAAAACGTTGGATTTTTTCCTTTTTTTTTTTTGGGATTGAGTGTTGAATGATGATTGATTTTTCAGGTACGCCGAGAAGAACACCGATGCCATCCTGGATGCCAAGTCGAAGAAGAACGAAGACATCGAAGAGACTGTTACCAAATGTAAGTGTGGACTTTATTTTGGAACATTTTTAAGTTACCATCCAGATGCATTTTCGGTACTTTTGATTCAGTACTTAACTTACCTTACCATTGTTGCAAGTAGGTACGCTTTAACCAGTTACTCCAAAAGATCCAAATTCAAACATCAGTTTATCCGCATGTTGGCCCTTTTTTTGGGAAAAAAATTTACTCCGCATAAATTCATTCGTTTCATGGAATGGAAATTGGCATCCATTTGCCATGATTGAATTCTAGACTTCAGTTTCACGCATGCACCCACCAAAGCACGGAGACGCACAAAATTGCGATGTCCACTTGGGACACTACAACGATGTTCAGCTTGTCGGAAAAACCCGCCAAAAACTCCGAAGTACACCCCCCCCGTCCGCCACCAACCAACCATACAATTATTAATCAATTATGGCACAAAAGGTTTTTTTTTTTGGGAACGCCCAGTGGAAAACCCCGCCGAACCGCCCCCCAAAAAACCCCTCAAAAAAGCAAAAAAGAAACCAGTTCAAAAAGCCTCGCTACCGCCCTTAACCAAGGGATTCCCCTTTGGTTGTTCCCCGCCCCCTTGGTTTCTTTTTTAAATACCGGTAACATGTCTGCCGTTTTCCAGCAAAAAGGAAATATGCCGCTAGAAAGGGACAGCTGGAATATCTGATGAAGTGGATACAGAAGATAGGCCATATTCTGTTTAAGAAAAACGGACGGAACACCATCAGGTCCGGGCTTAAACGATGTTCTAAGAAGTGATGCAGCGTTCGAGATCGATTCAAAATCCACATCAACGAGGCTGAGTGTTTGATCTGCCAAGGGAACATTGCCTGCGGCATCGTTAATGGAATGAACGGGAAGTCGCTCGTCGTCAAACACACTAGCAAATTTTGCCGAGAACAGATCGCAAATTTCCTGATCAGTACCAGCGGTTTCGCTATTAAAGACCATGGATGATGGTAAGCCTACTTCCTTGCGTTGTTGATTAACATAGCTCCAAAATGATTTCGGGTATGATTTAAGTCGCCGTTGAACCACACTCAGATGGCGTTGGAAAAGCCCACGACTTAGTCTCTTGTATTCG
Organism: Aedes koreicus; assembly: GCA_024533555.2. Taxonomy (NCBI): domain Eukaryota; kingdom Metazoa; phylum Arthropoda; class Insecta; order Diptera; family Culicidae; genus Aedes; species Aedes koreicus. The sequence goes on along the minus strand of JAHHFK020004351.1, from coordinate 160,691 downwards.
TAGTTGATTCTGCTATAATGGCGTTTAAGCGACAGTGTGCGGTATTTCGTGAATCTTTTGAGAGCCGCCCTTTTTTGGTCCGTCTGAGCGCACGAAGACCGTTAGTCATCCAAGGGAACCGAGATTCAGTCTGAACGATCCTTTTGGCGACGTGCCTGTCAATGACATAAGCCAAGACGTGGGGAAAAGTTTGAGCGGCGATATTAACGTCGGTTGGATCAAGAATGCTCTGCCAATCTAAATTAGACAGTACCTCACCAATACCTCGATAGTCAGCTCTACGGAAGTCATATGATACAGAAACAGCAGTGTCAACGAAGTCTCGAGCAACAAAATCTTCGACGGCAACTATAAGAGAAGGGTGGTGAGGAACATTCTTAACTAGAGGCACGGGGGCCGAAGAGATGACAGGAGCGGTATCTCGGCCACTGGCAAAGCAGAGATCTAGAGAACGATTGTTTTCATTCACCACGTCATTAACTTGGGATAGAGTTGCGGTACTATAGCTGTCCTGAAGCTGAATTGCCCCTGCGTGAAAAGAAGAGCGCTCGTGGTCTGGACGGAGAAAGCCGCTGTGAGTTGGTGTCCATGCAATTTCCGCTAGGTTGAAGTCTCCCAAAACAATCACTTCATCATTGAGGGTAGCCCTATCCGAAGCGGCACAGACAGATTGACAATGTGCATCAATTAAATCCAAGTCTCGAATTCGATCCGGAGGAATGTACACCGCACAGAGAAATAGTTTACGGCATCCAAGCTGAATTGCTACCCAAACTTGTTCCGCGGAGATCCAAGAATCGTCTTCAACTGCACTTGCTTTCAGCCTTTAACTAACTGCAACGAGAACGACTCCGCCGGCCGATTTCCTGCTATTGTTTATGTTCCGATCGCAGTGGAATACTTCGTAACCATCTCCAAAAACATAACTTGAAACAGTCCGACAATCTAACCAAGTCTCAGTCAAGACTATAATGTCATAGCAATGATCCATGATCGCTAACCGATAATCATCCATGAGGCCGTTCATTCCACCAACATTCTGGTAGTAGTAGATGACAATATCCGAATCCCGCATAAGAGGTTTGCTGATTGACAGGCCGTCTTCACGTCGCCGTTTCAATGGTGGCTGACGAGAGAGATTTCCATGATCTAGAATTGCAGGAGTAGATGGCGCGATCTCTTTTGCTAATTGGTCAATCTTTTCTCTTTACTTAGCCATTTCATTCCTGATTTCTGCATTCGCGATTTCCTGCTTTTCAGTAATGGAATTGATTACACTACCGAAAGACGAGACTGCTAACTTGAATCAGGCACATTTCATCAATTTGACGCACTCGTCGCACATCCAAAACAAGTTCGGACATGAGTGGATAACATTCACAAAGGCCTTGTTCAGCTTTATACTTGCACACCGCAGATGAACCATCCGGTCGCAAAAGGCCATGCAAGAGACGTACTCGTCGTCGCCTTTTACAGGTTTAGCGCATTTGTCACCAGCTGAACTCATTATAGATTTAATAGAAATTCTCACTATGGACCGATGGAGGTGGATTCAGCTATGTGTCTGATCACGACTATAGTATGGCATCAACAAGATGTCCGGTACAGCGAAAAAATATCATCAGTTTCACTACGCGGAATATAAACAATAATGACGTTTCTCTCAAAGAACTTCACAACACAAAGATTAACGTTGTATTTATCATGCGGTTCATCACGGATAAAACGGCAAACAACAGTCCGTATGCGATAAATTAACCGATCGAAACAGAGCAAACACAAACAACGTTCGATAGAAGTTCAATAACAATAACAATGCCTTCCGTTGGAAAGAGAGGTCGCAATGCCAGTTGAAGTTTCAGGTGCAAATTATGACAATGCGGTGATCGCGAATTTGCTCTTCGTCCCAATTCGCGATCTCAGAGCTAATGGTCATAACTCAGTGGGTATCTGGGAACACTTCGATTCGAATTATGGAAGAGGCAATAGTGGTCGGTTCATGTTACGCGTCGTGGTGTGTTTTGTGTGGTAATAAACGTTGTGCTAAGATTCGAGGTGAGAATGTAAATTTTGTAAATGTTATAAGGTGGTGAAAAATGTACGTTGGTGTGGATTTTTGTCAGGAATCATGGCTGCGATGAGCAGTGCTTCACACTATTATTAGTCCGAGACTGCTCTTGACTCAACTCTGCGATTTCGAAGGATTCCCGTGGCAAGCATGGTCGGAATTGAGGAGGCGATCGACAACCAAACGCTCCCGTCATCGTGCTACAAGATCCAGTATTCTGAGGTCGTAGATGCCTCGACTTCACATAAGCCCCTGCGGCTAATTCAATGATGAACCGTTTGCAGCAAGTAGCAGCACGAAACTGGAAAATGCGTGGGTGAGCGACTCAGAAGCAACCTCCCACATGTGTGCGAATCTGGATCTATTTATGGAGTTCGATGAGAGCGTACAGCAGGATGTCGTTCTGAAAGCGTCAGAGAATGGGTCGGATCCTCTCATCTGACATTCATTTCTCCCGAGGGGGAACACTCCAAATCGTTTTCGATGCCAGCGGATGTCGCATTTTCAACGGTGAGGAGGTCATCGGAAGTGCCACATGGTCCGGTGGATTTTACTAATTGGCGATTGCTCACGAAGCGTTAGTGACGAGTGTTTCGGTACGAATGGACTGTAGATTACGCACTCAATTCCGACTCGGACTGCCACTTTTTCTGGGAATAAAAGAAAACTGTACATTAGTTTCTTATGCAAAAAACACGTTTATTGTCGTTTGAGGATTGAATTCAACTAAAAAAATAAGATGGCGGATATGATGCCGCGGTTTCTCGTGCTCGTACGAGGGGAGCGTCGATGCCGAAACATCCTCCCCGCCTTGAGGTCACCAAGTAGCAGCAATAGGACGGCAGCACACACAGCTTGTGGATTGGCCGCTGATCCACGTTGAACCTCTGCGCAGAGTCATCACTCGAACTGCTGGTGGGTCTTCTCTACTCGAGCCAGTTCTCACTGCGCCGGTGGGGCGTTATCGTTCTTCACTAATACCAGTTGACCAACTTGACGTTGGGTTGAGCAGTACGCCACTTGCTGTGCGGTTGATGACTTGCCAGGTATTCGTCCTTCAATCTACTCCAAACTCTTTCAGTCTGCTGCTGCACTTCTTGCCACTGGTCCAGCCGGTTGGCTGACATATGCTTCGGACGGGGCCTAGGAACCAGATTGATAGGCTGCCCGATTAAAAAGTGGCCAGGCGTTTAAGCTTCAGCACTGTCGGGATCGCAGGACAACGGGCACAGCGGTCGAGAGTTTAGGCATGACTCGATTTGGCACAAGAGGGTCGACAAATGCTCAATTGTTTATGTCCAGGCAATGTACATAAATTTGCTTCTTCTGATTTGCTTCTTCCTTTTGTCATTCACCTCGATCGTCAGCACTGAATCTGTTTCCGCGTCCTGTCGCTTGGCGGCTTCATTCCAACGTTAGGTCTGCTTCAGCCAGACTCGAGAGCGGCAGTCAAAGCGTCGAATGACCTCGGGAGGCTTCGCAAAATCATTACGACTGCGAGGTTTTCTATCAGCTCCTGCCCGGCGTTGGCAAACCGGGAAAAAAAATCCTCCATGACAAACAAATGCTTATTGTTTCACTCTCAAAATGTTAAGACATGGTGGATGCAATACATTCGATCTGGGTATGACAACATTCATTAAAACGAAATCACGCCCATAAATGGCGTAAAGGGTGCTTGTGCATTTGCGGTACAAATCCCAAATGACCCACCATAATGACCAACTAATCTATAAACAAAATCAACACCGTTTTCCAACCCGAACCTCATGAAATTTCTCCCCCTATCTTTCCAGTACTCCAGAAGGCGGGTCATCACATGGAGCACACCCTGATGGCGAGCTACGTGGGCCTACTGATCGGCTGGATCGTGATGGGCAGCGAAGAAAACGAAACCACCGTTCGGTCCTACATGAAGGACGGCAACTTTGTGACAATGGTCACCTCGTTGGAGAAGTACTACAACTTCCTCAATCTGACCGCCAATGTAAGTTATGCTCAATCACGCTACCGCTATATTCTAATTTAACCCTTTCTCTTTTTCAAACAACCAGTCGGACGCCCTCAGTCTGCAGCATGTCCGTCAGACGAAAAACATCATCGACAATCTGAAGCGGCTAGACTCGGCCGAACGCCAGCAACCGCAAGCATCCACCAGCAATATGACGACGGGTTCATCCAGTCAGCAATCGACTCCCGCCACCCCGCACCGTTATGGATCTCGGTCATCGACCAGGGCACACTACTGATAGAAGCTCGGCTGCGTATTGTAATTTTACTTGTAAAAGTTTGAACTCTGCTACTTCTCATTCTTCTTGTAAGTTGTAACTTGTATAACGAGCTATCCGTTGTCCGGATTGGTTTTTTTTTTAAATCTAGGTACCTTTACTAAAAGCTCTCTTTCCGTTCTTCGTTGTGTCCCAATGAAGAACAGAAGGACATTTTGTAATTAAATTTGCTTTTAACAAAGTCCTAATGTTAGTACATCCAAAAAAAAGCAGTGTAAATTGGGATAATGATTCCGAACCAAAAGAAAATACACTTCAGTCGGTGTATTCTCGGTTTTTTAAATATTTAATCGTATTTTTTTTAGTTTCTCGCGTCCCTATAGTAACTGTTAACGTTACCCCTGCTTAATGAAAAGAAAAACGTCTATGCCTATTTGTGTAAGATTCTTTTCGTAGCGTAACTTATAAGCACTTAAATCGTAGGTGTGTGCGAGCGTCGGTTTTAAGAGTGAGTGTTCGTTAGTGTGGCCTATTTGTAAATTAAAGTTGATTTTCAGTTGCGTCCCTTTAAAAATCATAAATATCATTATCTATAATTCCAACTGGAGTGTGTAGTGGTAGTCATGTCGCAAAGAATGAATTAAAGCTAGATAAGCAACAAATAAAAACTGTAGTTTATAATGTTTCTTTAGACGTTTAGAACGAATCCAAAACATACAAACACAAACAGAACCAGCAGCGGTAGCAGCATTGATTTGAAGCAGCTACGCACTTTTGTCGTTTTAGGATTAAGGCACAGAAGCAGATTGAAAATTAATAAAAACTGAGCAAAAAATAATTAAGAGACGAAAATAGAGGTACAATAGAGTATTAGGCAGAGATAAGTATGTACATATAGCGACCAATTAAGGTAATGTATATTGTTTAAATTATTAAGATGCATAAACAGAGAGAGGAAAGTTCTTTGCGAAGAGAATACTTTTTAATAAAATTCTTTGGAAAATTTAGGCTATTTTTTAACTGATTGTTAGATGACACTTCAAACTTTGCCGTCAAGCTGCGTGTTGCCTTTGAATACCAAGGGAGAAAAGGCAAAATCCCGATTTTGTTTTTTTAAAAGGGTGTGGGGGCCCGGGGAAAACCCCCCCCCCCCGAAAGCACCCCCGCGCCCCCTTTGTTGCTTGGCCGCAAGGAGAAGAACAAAAAGAAAAACACAGTATTTTATTTTTTAAACCAAAAAAAAAAAAAAAATTGAAACCGTCCGGTTTTTTTTTTTTTTTTTTCCCGCTCCCAAAAAGTTCCCATATTGGTGACCCCGACGCGGAAAAAACGAATTCGATATCGTAATCGTCGCGTATAAATCGAAATGGCTAACGCCGAAAACAATCCTCAACAGAATGCAGCACTCACCGCCGGAGTTGCAGTAAAGCTTCCGGATTTTTTGGAAGCATGATCCCGTAATGTGGTTTGCCCAAGCGGAGGCATAATTTATCCTTGCCAACGTAGTCCGCGATCACACAAAGTTTAACCATAGTCGTCGCGAAAATCGACCACCCTCCCAACGAAAACAAGTACGAGGTGGTCAAAACAAGGCTGATTTATCGTTTCCAAGTCTCAGCGCAAGGACGTTTGGAGCGACTTCTCGGAGACTGTGATCTGGTCGATATGTGGCCAACGCATCTCCTCGCCAAAATGCAGGAACTGGCCGCAGGATTGAATGTCACGGACGACTTAATGAAAATGTTTTTCCTGCAACGAATGCCGCCAAACGTGAAAGCAATTCTTGCAATCAGCGATGGAAAGATTGGGAAGCTAGCCGAGATGGCCGATAAAATGGTGAAATATCCGGGTTCGTCACAAGTTGCCACAAATTCTAACAGCATGGAAACATCACCGATAGCTGATCTACAAGGTCGGATTGCCACACTGTCCGCTAAGATCCTCCGACTCAAGCTCTGTCTTCTCGAAGCCGATGTACTTCAAGATCCAGTTGTAACATCAGCGACGACATATGCTGGTTTCACAGGAAGTTTGGTGGTCGAGCCACCCAATGCCGCGAGCCGTGTAGACACAATTCAAAAAACTAATGGGTCGTTCCTTCGAAACGGCGGGAGTGAACGCACAACCAGAAAGTCGCCGTATAATCCTCTACGACCGTACCTCAAACACTAAATACTTAATCGATACTGGTTCTGATGTTTCTATCATTCCAGCTACCAGAGTAAGGACAGAAAAAACGGTGTTGCTCCATTCGATCTGCACGCGGCAAACGGAACTAAGATCCACGTATACGATAAGCGTTTCATCACAACAGACTTGGGTCTGAGACGACGATTCGATTGGCTCTTTCTTGTTGCGGATGTAGGAGTTCCAATAATTGGCGCAGATTTCCTTGCTGCTTTCGGTATCATGGTTGATTTGAAGCACCGTCGTTTGATCGATGGCCTTACTAAGGTGTCCTCTATCGGTGGTTAAACAAACATGCCAGTACTCAGCGTAATAGTTGTTGCATCCGACCATCCGTTCCGTGAACTGCTTTCGGAATTCAAGGAAGTCACACTACCATCAACAATGAAAACAACGGTGCAACATGACGTCACCCACCACATTCAAACGAAAGGTCCACCGGTGGCAACCAAATGTCGGCGAATGGCACTGGACAAGGTAGATGCAGCGAAGGCGGAATTCTAGGTAATGATCGATCTTGGTATTTGTCGACCCTCCAGCAGCTGCTGGACAAGTCCTGTACATTGCGTTCCCAAGAAGAATGGCAAATGGAGATTTGTGGGGGACTATCGTGCCTTAAACAAAATCCCCTCCCCAGACCGGACCCCCGTTCCCCCACCCCCCGACTTACCCAACCCCTTTCCGGGAAAATGCATTTTTACGACCTTGGATCTTGAGAGAGCATACCACCTGTTGGGTAGGATATGTTAAGCTGTGCTTTATCTGTATTTTATCTGTGCGAACTAAATGATTATTACCCTGTTTATGTTAACCTTCTATATGAGTGTACTCTCTGTTCTGAATCTTGTCATGGTACTGTCTTGTAAAATATACGATCGAACTAGAAGGACGTAGTACATTCTTCTGCGTATTATCTCTCCTTAATAGGTTATGGGCCCAGTCATAAACGTTTTTTCGAAGTAAAAAAAACTTTTCTCCGGTCGTTTTTCGCGGAATTTGCGTAGCAATTATGACGGACGGTAATGCAAGCGGTAGTGCAACTGGTAGCGGTGGGATAGTCCACAATTTTTCGAGCCTTCCGGGAATAGCGCGGCTAATCGGTCGTGAAAACTGGCCAACGTGGAAATTTGCGGTGCAAACCTTGTTAGAGTTGGAAGACCTGTGGTGTGCGGTGAAGCCGGAAAGGAATGCGGACGGAACCTACAAAGCGATTGATGCTGCCGTGGATCGTCGAGCGAGAGCGAAAATTATTTTGCTTCTGGACCCCACGAATTATGTGCACGTAAAGGAGGCACAAACGGCGAAAGATGTTTGGGCAAAGTTGGAGAGCGCATTCGAGGACACAGGATTAACACGAAGAGTCGGACTTTTACACAAACTTGTGAAAACGGAGCTCTCTGCCTGTACGTCGATGGACGATTATGTGAACCGGATTGTATCTGCCGCGCACCAGCTGAACGGAATTAACTTCCCGATATCGGACGACTGGGTAGGAACGCTGTTGCTGGCTGGCCTCCCGGAAGAATATCGCCCCATGATAATGGCGCTGGAAAATTCGGGAATTGCGATCACTGGTGATGCAATAAAAACAAAACTGTTGCAGGAGGTGAAATTCTCTGCGGAGGACACGGCGTTTGCTGCAAATCGAAGAGCAAGAGCGGCTGGTGGTAGTGGTAAACACAAACCGAAGAATGAGCCGAGGAGTGATCCCCCGAAAGGGCCAAAATGTCGAAAGTGCCATAAGTTTGGCCACATAGCACGCGACTGTAGGAGTACGAGAAAGGAAGAAGCATTCTGTGCGGTGCTGTCAACGTGTTCGTCGACGAAAGAAACAGGCTGGTTCGTCGATTCCGGTGCTAGCGTGCACATGACCAGCCACCGAGAGTTACTGGACAATGTGAAACCTTCGACTGGAACCGTTGTTGCTGCTAACGGAAATAACATGAACGTGATTGGAACTGGTTCGACTATCTTGAGGCCAGTATGTCAGGAGGATAGCATTCCAGTGTACGAAGTTCAGCTGGTTCCGAATCTTTCAGTGAACCTACTCTCCGTCAACCAGATAGTGAAGAAGGGATACACGGTCGTGTTTACAAACGCCGGATGCAAGGTGATCAACAGAATCGGTGACACTGTGGCTACGGGTAAGCACGAAAACGATTTGTTCCAGCTCGAACAGCAGCGGCAGCAGGATACGAGTAGCGGCTTAGCTTGCTCATCTGCTATTAACATGAAGATATGGCACCAGAGACTCGGCCATTTGAACTTCAAAAGTATTCGTAAGCTGGCCAACGGATTGGTGGATGGAATCAAGTTCGTCGATGCGAAAGCGAGGGATTGTACGGTGTGCGCATTAGGGAAACATTGCCGGCATCCCTTTAGCAAGAAAGGCTCACGTGCTGCGGAGGTACTCGATGTTGTGCACACAGATATCTGTGGGCCCATGGAAGTGAATTCACTCGGCGGCAGCAGATACTACATCGTCTTCGTTGATGATAAATCCCGAAAAATGTGGACATACTTTCTTAAGACGAAATCGGAGGCAGAAGTCTTGAGAACCTTCAAGGAATTTCACGCGATAGTTGAGCGTCAGTCCGAACGGAAGCTCAAGGTGCTTCGCAGTGATAATGGGAAGGAATATGTAAACAAGGGATTCGAGAGCTACCTGAGGCAAAGCGGCATCCAGCATCAGAAAACAACAGCTTATACTCCGGAACAGAACGGCATGGCAGAGCGCGCCAACCGTTCAATAGTGGAGCGCGCACGGTGCTTGTTGTTTGAAGCAGGTATGGCGAAAAACTTTCTGGGCTGAGGCTGTGCACACTTCCGTCTATCTGCTCAATCGATCTCCCACGCAAGGCCATGATTCCACACCAGAGCAGATTTGGAGTAGCAAAAAACCGAATTTGGCTCACCTGAGAATCTTCGGCACCAAGGTTATGGTGCAGATACCGAAACAACGGCGTCAAAAGTTGGATCCCAAATCTCGGGAGTGTGTCTTCGTTGGATACGATGATAATACGAAGGGATATCGACTATACGATCCGCAATCGCGTAAGGTGTTTACCAGTCGTGAAGTCAGTTTCATCGACGAAGGTATGCCAAGCTCATCGGATGATATGCAACAAAGAAACGAGGTTCAGTTGGATTTCGAGTTCGTTTCCATGTCACCAGCTGTAATCTCTCCGGCTAAGGAAGACGAGAAACACGGTGTCGACGATGATGAAGATGAGTTCTACACAGACTGCGACAACGATAGCATTGACGACGAAAGAGATTTCAACGGTTTCGACTTGTCGCAAGAAACGGTGATCAACAAGACCCCTGTGCTCCCACTGCGCAAATCTTCATATTCACCTCGGTCACAGGTGTTGAGGCGAAGCGGTCGGGAGCACAAACTTCCAGGCAAGTTAAATGAATTTGAAGTTTCGATCAAAGGTCTGCCGCATTTGAAAACTTTACAGGTAGCTGAATCGGCCGAGAGCGATGGTCGTGGCCAGGAAAAGGCGTTGATGCATCCCGAGACACCGGAGGAATTCAGTGGAGTCGCAACCGCGATCGACATGGCCGTAGCTAGGAGCCCACTAGCTGACGGTGAACCGGAGACCTATCAGGAAGCTCTGTCCCGGGAAGATGCTGAAGTCTGGAAGCAAGCGATGTGTGAAGAATACACCTCACTAATGGCAAACAATACCTGGACCTTGACCGAGCTGCCAGCTGGTCGGAAGCCGATTAAGTGTAAATGGGTCTTTAAGATCAAACACGATGCGAACGGTAACGTGGATCGGCACAAGGCACGTTTGGTCGTGAAAGGCTATTCGCAGCGAAAGGGGGTGGACTATGATGAAACCTATTCACCAGTCGTTCGTCATAGTTCACTGCGATACCTTTTCGCCTTGTCTGCCAAACACGGACTCTACATTGATCAGATGGACGCGACCACAGCATTCCTCCAAGGAGAATTGTCGGAGGAGATTTATATGGATCAACCTCCATGTTTCGAACAACCGGATCAACGAAAGCTGGTATGTCGCTTGAATAAAGCCCTCTATGGGCTGAAACAGTCCAGTCGTGTCTGGAATGCAAAGCTTGACACGACACTTCGAAGTTTCGGAATGACCCCCTCGAAGTACGATCCATGCCTGTACTATCGAATCGAAGGCAATCGAACCCTGTTCATCGCTATCTACGTTGACGACGTGATTATTTTCTCCAACGACGTTGCGCTGACAAAAGAAATTAAGACGAAGCTAAGCAACACGTTCCGCATGAAGGACTTGGGAAAAGCAAGCAACTGCCTCGGAATTCGGATCACACGTGGAAGGGACACCGTGTCATTAGATCAGGAGGCGTATATTGAATCCATGCTGTTGCGGTTCAGTATGCAAACTGCAAAAGCTGCATCTACACCGATGAATCCAAGCCTGAAGCTGACCAAGGACATGGCTCCGCAAACCGTGGATGAGGTTGAAAGGATGAAAAGGGTACCTTACCAGGAAGCTGTGGGCAGTATTATGTACCTTGCCCAATGTACCAGACCCGATGTTCTATTTGCTATCAACCAACTGAGTCGCTTCAATACGAATCCTGGAATTAAACACTGGGACGCAGTAAAGCATTTGCTTCGATATCTGCGAGGTACGTCGAAGCTCAAATTGCGGTATACGAAGCAAGGTGATTCCGAGTTGACCGGCTATTCTGACGCTAATTGGGCTTCTGATTTGGACAACAGGAAGTCTACTAGTGGCTATATATTTATGCTACAGGGCGCTGCAGTATCTTGGTGCTGCAAAAGGCAACCGACGGTCGCTCTCTCTACATGCGAGGCTGAGTATATGGCTTTGTCCACCACTGTTCAGGAGGCCATGTGGTGGCGTGGTTTGATGTCGCAATTCGGCTTGAAAGAACCCATCGAACTACGCTGCGATAACCAGAGTGCTATATGCATTGCTAAGAATGGAGGATACACACCGCGAACAAAGCATATCGACATCCGTTATCATTTTATCCGGGACGCTTTGGAGCAGAACATCGTTGAGCTGAATTACGTGAGCACCGAACAGCAAATTGCGGATGGCTTGACAAAGTCGCTTGAACGGATTAAACTGGAACGTAATCGAGCTGCTATGGGGATAAATACATCAGCTTAAGGGGGAGTGTTGGAGTATGATATGTTAAGCTGTGCTTTATCTGTATTTTATCTGTGCGAACTAAATGATTATTACCCTGTTTATGTTAACCTTCTATATGAGTGTACTCTCTGTTCTGAATCTTGTCATGGTACTGTCTTGTAAAATATACGATCGAACTAGAAGGACGTAGTACATTCTTCTGCGTATTATCTCTCCTTAATATTTATCTGATTGGTTTATTAAAAGTTAAATTTATTACAAATAAAAAGGAGCACATATGTGAGAGGCCCCGTTAAATGTACTGAAAAAACACCTCTACTACTTGTTTAGATCAAAACAGACTTTCAATCCGTTTCGATCTAAATAAACAATAAGGTGCCTTTTCAGTACGTTTAAACTCCCACCTCATTCCCTGCCAATCACATATGTGCTCCTGTCCTAGCTCCTATCTCTCTACCTATTCCCTATCTCTCCCTTATCTATCTAATGAAAGCTAACTATCTATCAAAAGCTATTCATAACTTATCTCTCTATCTTATCTAATAATAAATCTAAATCTAAAGCCTAGAACTCTATTTCGAAAATTAAAAGATCAAGCTTACATCAGTGGTCCTTCGAATTTCATTACCAAGACAATAACATCTTCAATGAAAGCATTCAGCTACATCGATTGGTTTGCTTGGAAGATTCTCCCAAGCACAGTCCCTAAACGAATTTCGTTTCCAAAAAGGTCCCTAATCAGTGTCAATGGGTTCCGAGGAATCTTAGTAGAAAGGATGGTAGCTCGAGATATTCGCTTGTACCCGGCTACAGCACCACAATTCTCATCAGAATTCCCCGGAGAAGCTAAAAGATTTCGATAAAATTCGTTGGACCACCAGTTAAGCTCAATCCAAAAACAAAACCATTTGCCAAACTGCTTAGAACCAATTTGGAATTTCCATCAAACAGAGGAAAATCGTTGTCACAAGGAAAATCAAGCCAACAAATTTCCAATCAAACACCTTCTTTCCTAGCGTTTGTTTTCGTTCACTGAAATTTTCCAGAATCATCACAGCAGGCTGCTCCGAAAACGTCAAATTTTGCTCCTCTGTTTGCATTCCTCGATTTTGTCGCGAGGTACAACTTTCCCAAGGTCCAGCGTAAATGAAACTCATTTGAGTACGCTGCAACCGGGGTTTTGAAGTCTGCGTAGAAGAATTTGAAGTTTTCGCTTTAGTACTCCATTTGTTCCAGAACGTCATGGTATGTTTTAGCGAATCTTTCAAAAACTTCTGCAGTTGTCTTGCAGTGCTGTACCTCCTCAATACCTGCTGAAAAAATAGAATCTAATTTATTTCTACCATAGCTAGGATACTCACAAGAATTTGGAAAATCATCCAAAAATTCATCCTTATTTCCTAACTCCTTAATCCCTACTCCTACCAAATCATCACCTACATACTCCTTACTGTAAACGGGCATTGAGGCATTTTGAGTAGTCTCATTATTTCGTCTGGGTACCGGAAGAACCTGAAAAACGTCCCCATTCCAAATCCCTTGACCTGAAAGCTGTTTTCTGGAAAATGGTCGACGAAAAGTTCTAACCTTTGACTTGACATTGGCATACTCATCGGTCACCGGTTTCAACTTTGCCGGTTCCCGACGGTTCCGCCCTGCTGGCAACTTGGACTTTGTACAAGCGGTCTTGACACGCTTGTACATAGTCGCAAGCTCGCCATCAGGATCGGAACGAAGGAAACCCGGCCCCCCCCCCCCCCCTCCCCCCCCCCCCCCCTTTTTTTCTTTCCCCCCTCCCCCCCCCCCTTCTCCCAAAAAACAAAAACCCCCCCTCTAAAAACCCCCCCCACCCCTCCTGTCGCCTTACTTACTTAAAATGATCTTTATTTCTTGTGTTTGTTGATGGTTTAACATATTCTTAGTTTAAGTGATTCAGTTTTGTCTTTTCATCTTTGGTTTTGAATATAAAATAATAATTAGTTAAACATTCCTAGTCCTATCAGATTTGTTTATCGATTTATCACCTTGGTGGGATTGGTTTGTTTTGAATTTAAAAAGAAGCTACCTAAAACTACTATATACAACCTACAACTACCTAACCTACTATGTACAACTAACCTACTATATACAGATTGCTTATCAGCTCATGTTCCGATATGTTACATTTATGTACAAATTTGTTCTTAATATCACTAATTTTCATATCTATGTTAAGAATGTCCGCCTCCCGATGAAGGTCGGTTATCCTAGTGTCGAAGGGACGGTTCAGTATCATCCTCAGTGTTCGGTTCTGCGCGACTTGCAACTTGTTCCTGTGAGTTTGTGCACATTGTTCCCACACTGGAGCTGCGTAAAAGATCGCAGGCGCAATTATTTGTTTGTAGACTGCCAGTTTGTTCACCCCTGAGAGGCGGGATCTTCGACAAATCAGCGGATATAGCGACCTAACTAAGGCGGAGCACTTGACTAACGTTCTCTCAACATGCGATCGGAAGAGAAGTTTTTCGTCAAACAGTAAACCTAGATACGTTACTTCGGCGGACCACTCAACCCTTGTGCCATCCATGATTACTGTACACGCTGGCGGAGGTTTCAGTTTGGGTGATTGCCGGTGGAGGAACATAATTGCTTGGGTTTTAGAGGCATTGATTTTAATTTTCCACTTTCCAGCATAATCGGCAAAGGTGTTAAGGCATCGTTGAAGTTTGTTCGTTATTTCGCGAGGCATCCTTCCCTTGACGGCTATTGCGGTATCATCTGCGAACAGGAAAAACACGCAACCATCGCCAAGGGGAGGAATGTCAGATGTGTAGATGCTATACAGCAGTGGGCCTAGCAGGCTACCTTGCGGCACTCCTGCTGGGATCGAAAACCGTTCTGAGAGACAACCGTTCAACGATACCCTAAACAACCTTTGCTGAAGGTAGTTGCGAGTGATTTTCACAAGGTGTGGTGGGAAGTTGAGGTTACAAAGCTTGTACACAAGGCCCTCGTGCCAGACATTGTCAAACGCTTTTTCGACGTCTAACAAGGCCATGGCTGTGGACTTGGATACAGCTTTGTTACTACGGATGTTGTTCATCACCCGAACTAGCTGGTGAGTGGTGGAATGCCCCTTCCTGAACCCAAACTGTTCCGGCAGGAGAATGTTATTTTCCTCGACACACTTGAGCAAACGATTAAGAATTAGCTTCTCGAACAATTTGCTCAGCGCTGAGAGGAGGCTTATTGGTCTGTAGCTTGAAGGCGATGTTGGATCTTTCCCGGGTTTGTGGATCGGAATGATTTTGGCTTCTTTCCAGATGCTTGGAAAGTAGTGCAGTTCCAAGCATCTGTTGAAGACAGCACCCAAGAGCGAGTAGGTTTTGGTGTTAAGCTTCTTTAAAATCAAATTAAAGATTCCGTCAAACCCGAGAGCCTTCATGTTTTTAGTGTTCTTCAGCGCTGAGCAAATCTGTTCGATAGTAATCCTATCCTCCGGAGGAACGGCACAAGGGGAGGCATCTAAATTATTGACGCATTGCTCAACCTGATCTTCAAGTGGACTTGGGATGTTTGAGCCAAGCAAATGCGATGCGGCAATATGATTGCCGATCGCATTTGCTTTCTCCGCTGGGGTCAGTAGAATCGAATCGACAACCTTCAGAGGAGGAACGGGTTTGGGATGCGTCTTTAGGACTTTGGCTACCTTCCAAAATGGTCTCGAGCGATCATCCAAATTTTGGATGACACGTCCGAAACTCTCGTTTCGGAGCGATTCCATTCTGGAAGCAATCTGCCGGTTCAGATCGGCCACTTCTTGTTTCCTATCCAGATCACCTGTCCTCTGAAACTGGCGTCTACGAACATTTCGTAAGCGGATCAAAAGTTGGGTGTGGGAATCAATGGCAATATACTTACCCCTCACAGGAACTTTTCGGACGCACGCCTCGTCAGCCACGGTTATGGCTTGTTGCAGTCCCTCTAGCGCACGGTTGATGTCGTCGGCGGAGTCAAGCGGTGGATTTTCGTCGATGTTCCGGTCCACAATTCGGCCGAACTGTACCCAGTTCACATGGTGGTAATCTTTACGTTGGTAGGATGGAGCAGGAATCACGTTGACACCGACTTCAGCCACCACCGGTTGGTGGTCGGAGCTGAGGTCGTTGTGCGCCACCGGCTTTGACAATGTGATGTTCGTCAGGAAAAAGTCCAGCGTGGACGGATTTCCCGCCGGAGAGATGAATGTCGGTTCGTCCGGAAACTGCACCGTGTACAGACCATGCTGGGAGTGGTCGAATAACAGCCGACCGTTCTGGTTTCGTTTGTGATTCCTCCATGCCTCGTGGCGGGCGTTCAGGTCCCCTCCGATGACGAAACGAGAGCTAGTACGTGTGATGGCGGTTAGGTCGTTCTTGAATTTGATTGACACTTCGTTACTGGCAGCACACTGTCGAGAGCAGTAAACAGCGATAAACCGGATACTTCCAGTCGACGTTTCCACCTCCACACCAAGGGCCTCGATAACGGATGTGCGGATATGTGGCAGAGTGTGGTACTTTATCCCTTTCTTCACGATGGTCGCTACACCACCCCCCCCTGGAGCTGGTGCGATCAAGCCGGATGATATTGTAGTCGGGCAACCAGAAGCTGTCGCCAGACTTTAGGTGGGTCTCGGTTAGGAGGCCCACATCGATGTTTTGCTTGCGGATGAAGTCGGCAAGCTCGATCTTTTTCGTTTTTATTGAGCGAGCGTTCCAGGTGGCAACGGTTAGCGGTTTAGACGCCATATTGAATAATAAACTTACCGAGCACTTGGATCTGCTCTGGCTTGCTGCGGCACTGGCGAAGCGCACCGGTCATGTTGACGAAGATCTCCATCAGCTCGTCTGCGGAGAACAGGTCGGGATTGTTGCCTTGAGCTTGCCCTTGTGTTGGTGGTCTCCAGAATCCAGGGGGGGGTTGGAGCACCAGATGCACCGGGAGTGTCCTGACGGGGAGCTGATTGTGTCCGTGTGGTTGATTGGCTGAGTCTACCAGCAGGGAGTGACGGAAAATCACTTGCTTTGAAAGCCGGAGCAGCTTCCTTCTTCCGCCCCACTTTGTTGGTTGTCGATGCCTGCTTGCGGATTTGTTTGAAAACTTCGCGTTTTGGACACTGCCGATCAGAACCCTGATGGTCACCTCCGCAATTGGCGCATATGTACGCCACGGTTTCCTCCACGGGACAGTTTGATGTGTCATGGTTCTGGGCGCAGTTGCTGCAACGTGCGTTCATGTTGCAATTTCGTGTACCATGACCAAAATCGAGGCACCGCTGACACTGCGTCACGTCACGATGGCCACCACGATATGGTTCCCAGCGAACGATGATGGAGAAAATGGATCGGATGGCTTGCAAGGCATTGAGCGTCACGGTCCCTTTCTTAAAATGCACCAGGAAAAGGCTATCCGGGTACGTTTTAGCATTCTCGTTCCTCCTCTTCATTCGGAAAACATCGGTTGGGGCGATCTTGTACCGGTCCTTAATTTCCTCTTTGATTGATTTTGGGTCGTAGTTCGGGAGACCTCTGATGACAGCTTTGAAGGGTTTCTCACCAGGAATGTCATGCGTAAAAAATTCCACCTTGGAATCTTTTAGGAACGATTTAACCAAATCGTATTCCCCTTTCGTGCGGAGCATCACTTTGGTTCCGATGCGCGAAAGCTTGAACTCGGCGGCTATGCCCATCGATGCGAAATTGCTCACGAGCTTGCTGAGCGGAACGTTTTTCACAACCAGCGGTGGCAGTTTTATTGTCGCTGGACTTGATCCAGTAGCTTGGTCGTGGGTACTGTTTGCTATGGGTCTTGACGGGCCAGCAGCTTGGCGGAGCGCAATCGGAACAGAGGCATCACCAATCGAGTGGATGCCCACTGATCCGTGAGACGAGCGATCGCTTCTGGAGCGAATGGAGTTTCGTCGTTTTCGTCCAAGGCTGCTTTCCCCCTGGAGCGATTCATTGCCTGATGATGCGTCGGACTTCTTCTTCTTCTCTCGTTTTCGGTGCTTCCCCTTTCCTCCCATCTTGCACGATGGACGACGAGCGTACGCGACTGTAACTTAAAAAAAAAAACAAAAAAATTTCCCTTTTTTCACCTCAAGAACGATTTAAATTCCACGAGGTACTAGATTTTCGAGCTTTATTGACATTATGTAACCATACACTCGAAACAAAATAGGCGGTCGAAACGAAACAAAACAGACGAATACTATTATCCTATCGACCGCCATTCGTATCGTGACGTGTTTGAATCGAGTGATTTAAGTTTTATTATTCGTGATATATTGTTTTTAGTAAATTAGCGGTAATTAACTATTGTCATGTAAGTATTTTATTTTTTGTAACATATTTCTTGGTCGTAATTACAAAAACATGTATTTTTTATTCATAGGACCTCTGTGAATTCCAAAAACTCATTAGGCATCAATCCACATTCGGGCTCGAGGTAGACAACCCAATGTACCGATTCGAGACATTTTGGCTGCACGCGATCTGGAGTTTATGAAACTCATTTATGTGTTTTTGACTAACATTAGCCTTAGATTGTAGTTTGATTAACTTACTTGTTTAGGTTAAATTTTTGAGGATTGTGTGCATCGATGTGTGATTGTGGTTTTGTGTGTGAGTGTTGTGTGTGTGTGTGTGTGTGTGTGTGTGTGTGTGTGTGTGTGTGTGTGTGTGGTAGGGATTTTTTTTTAAATTGAAAACGTTCAATTATAAAATTGTAATTTGAAATTCTAGATATAAGAAAACCATTGTTCCTTATGCTTTGTTTAAAATTTCCACCGCAATTTTCCCATCCATAAAATTGTAATTCCTATTAACCTCGAGACGGCCGCGAGTAATCGGTTCCACCCCCTTAACCTTAGTTCTAAGATAACTGATGTATATAAACATGAAAACTTGGCTCTGTAAAGTTGATTCGATTGAGCCTGTACAAATAAATGAATATTTAAAAAAAAAAAACAATAAAAAAAAAAAAAAAATAAAAATGTATTTTGCCTCTATTTCCCGTAATGTCTTTCCATGTTCTAAGGCAAGGATGATCCCTAAGCGCGCTGCAACTACAAACCTAATGTCAATAGTAAAATTCTCAATGTGAGCTCCAGGCACACAATGCTCTGTAGCAGGTGGAAAAACTACTTGATGTGATATTTCCACAATGGAACTGACTCTTAGCTTCGGGTCTTAACCAAAAATCCCTACTGAGCCCTTGCGGCACGACAAGCCGGCCAGTTCAGCACAAGGGAACATAATAATATGTAATTGTGATGCATAAACTTAAAATGTGCATACATAATTAGTCAAATTTTTAACATTTAAATGATTATGATTTTCTATGTTCCCAACCATGGTCTAATGTATTTATCATACAGTAACAATTTGACATTGATATTATTTTCAATGTAAATGTATGGAAATATAGTTGTACATTTTTGATCTGGCATAACCAAACCAAACTTAAGCAACAAAATCTTCTTCTTCTTAAAATGGTGAAAAACGGACTTTTTAATCACGGTAGGCTGCGTTTCCGTTTTCATTGGAATGTCAGTTTTAGCTCGAAAAAACATCGACTGCTAAAGGTAAAAGTGGTGCTCGTTGGTGCTTGATGAGGAAGTTAATAGAATTCAAGAATTGCCGTTTCCAGAACTGATTATGGTTGATCTACCAAAGCCATTTGCATTTTTTATGCACTAAAACCAGCAATTTGGCATGCATGTGTGGTGATCCAGTTGTATTCACGGAACATTTTGTGTGTCAAAGACTTTTGTGGTCCATCTCAGGACCAGCCAAGGAGGTGGAAGTTCTTAAAATCCAAGAGTTTTCGACTGCATCGTTGATTATGGTTGGGCTGACACTGTAAGCTGGAGAGAGCATGGAACTCAGGAACTTTCAATAAATGCCGATTGTTTTTGAGAGATGACAGCTGCTGTTAGCAATACAAAGTTTATAAACAGTCATTTCCTTGGCTGGTCCTGAGATGGACCACACAAGTCTTTGACTCACAAAATGTTCCGTGAATACATCTGGATCACCACACATGCATGCCAAATTGCTGGTTTTAGTGCCATAACAATAATGCAAATGGCTTTGGTAGATCAACCATAATCAATTCTGGAAACTGCAATTCTTGAATTCTATTAATTTCCATCCAAGCACCAACGAGCACACTTTTACCTTTAGCAGTCGATGTTTTTTCGAGCTAAAACTGACAATCCAATGAAAACGGAAACGCAGCCTACCGCGATTAAAAAGTCCGTTTTTCACCATTTTCACCCACTGCGCAAGACCGGTAAGACGCTACCATGACAACGCCATCGCAACAGACTTTTCTCTTGAGAGCGCCCATATAAACAACACTCTGCATGGCAACCGTTAGGAGGCTTTTGAGTAGTTATTCCAGACGGACGTGTTTTCTTTCGCTCCCTTGCCTAGCCATCCAGACGAATCAGGAGTTGGAAAGTATGTTCGCCAAACCGAAAAATGGTCGGAATGCTGGGAAAACTCGTCCCGGTCAGAGTGACAGACCGGTTTCTTTGCCGGGTTTCCTTCGTTCCGATCCTGATGGCGAGCTTGCGACTATGTACAAGCGTGTCAAGACCGCTTGTACAAAGTCCAAGTTGCCAGCAGGGCGGAACTGTCGGGAACCGGCAAAGATGAAACCGGTGACCGATGAGTATGCGAATGTGAAGTCAAAGGTTAGAACTTTTCGTCGACCATTCTCCAGAAAACAGCTTTCTGGTCAAGGGATTTGGAATGGGGACATTTTTCAGGTTCTTCCGGTACCCAGACGAAATAATGAGACTACTCAAAATGCCTCAATGCCCGTTTACAGTAAGGAGTATGTAGGTGATGAGTTTGTAGGAGTAGGGATTAAGGAGTTAGGGAATAAGGATGAATTTTTGGATGATTTTCCAAATTCTTGTGAGTATCCTAGCTATGGTAGAAATAAATTAGATTCTATTTTTTCAGCAGGTATTGAGGAGGTACAGCACTGCAAGACAACTGCAGAAGTTTTTGAAAGATTCGCTAAAACATACCATGACGCTCTGGAACAAATGGATTCTAAAGCGAAAACTTCAAATTCTTCTACGCAGACTTCAAAACCCCGGTTGCAGCGTACTCAAATGAGTTTCATTTACGCTGGACCTTGGGAAAGTTGTACCTCGCGACAAAATCGAGGAATGCAAACAGAGGAGCAAAATTTGACGTTTTCGGAGCAGCCTGCTGTGATGATTCTGGAAAATTTCAGTGAACGAAAACAAACGCTAGGAAAGAAGGTGTTTGATTGGAAATTTGTTGGCTTGATTTTCCTTGTGACAACGATTTTCCTCTGTTTGATGGAAATTCCAAATTGGTTCTAAGCAGTTTGGCAAATGGTTTTGTGTTTGGATTGAGCTTAACTGGTGGTCCAACGAATTTCATCGAAATCTTTTAGCTTCTCCGGGGAATTCTGATGAGAATTGTGGTGCTGTAGCCGGGTACAAGCGAATATCTCGAGCTACCATCCTTTCTACTAAGATTCCTCGGAACCCATTGACACTGATTAGGGACCTTTTTGGAAACGAAATTCGTTTAGGGACTGTGCTTGGGAGAATCTTCCAAGCAAACCAATCGATGTAGCTGAATGCTTTCATTGAAGATGTTATTGTCTTGGTAATGAAATTCGAAGGACCACTGATGTAAGCTTAGTCTTTTAATTTTCGGAATAGAGTTTTAGGCTTTAGATTTAGATTTATTATTAGATAAGATAGAGAGATAAGTTATGAATGGCTTTTGATAGATAGTTAGCTTTCATTAGATAGATAAGGAAGAGATAGGGAGAGATAGGGAATAGGTAGAGAGATAGGAGCTAGGACAGGAGCACATATGTGATTGGCAGGGAATGAGGTGGGAGTTTAAATGTACTGAAAAGGCACCTTATTGTTTATTTAGATCGAAACAGATTAAACATCTGTTTTGATCTAAATTAATAATAGTGGTAACTTTTCAGTACATTTAACGGGGCCTCTCACATATGTGCTCCTTTTTATTTGTAATAAATTTAACTTTTAATAAACCAATCAGATAAATTGAAAAGTTTATTTCGAATTTAGTATCATAGTTCTCGGGTTCCATTCGCTTAATTGACCGTGCATCAAGGTGCAATATTTTTCGTTAAAATGCTTTCACGAAAATGTGTTAAATCTTTTCTAGTCATCAACTGGAATACAGTGAACATATTTTCATGAACAGTAATGTGATTTTAAAATAAATACCTGTTTTTGAATTACAAATAGGGAAGATGTACCTATATTAATCTCATCACTTTGCAGTTCATCCTACTTGAAATAAAACGATATACACGTGACAGAATTAGTTAGTAATGTTTGTTGTAGTTATTTAACGTAAGCAAACATTATAAGAAAACGAAACCGATCCTTCAACTGCCCAATTGTTTGATTCATGGTAGGATGAATATAGGAACAATGAGATTAATATGAAGGCAGTAACCCTATAAACATGTCGTTAAACAATATTAATGCCAATATTTTAATCACATCGATGAACAATACGTTAAAGACTGACAAATAGTTCATTTTATAAACTGAATGTATGACAAATCGAATATTCCTGGATCTTCCTGGATTTTTTTAATGAAAATATGTATCCAGTACCGCGGACTTAAAAAAAAGGTAAGCTCGGTTTTGTGCTCTAATTTTTTAACCATTGAAGTAAAATAGCCGGAAAACATTCACCAGTGCAAATTTCTACACCATATTCTGAATCGAATCGTATACAATCCGGAAAAAGAGAATGTAAAGAGAATTGCACTTCTTCGGTTTAGATTCTAATGGCTGGCCCACAATTGATACGTTGCGGATGCGTTTGCGTGGATATGACAGTTTTCCAAAGGTTTTCTGTCAAATTTACGTCAACGCATCCGCAACGTATCAATTGTGGGCCAGCCATAAGGCTCAACGCTGAGTTTCAAATTTGTTGCAAACTGCTTGCCAGTTTTAAAATTTGGAACTGTCAAAAATAAAACTTAAACACGTTAATCGCAATGCGATGTTTTAAAAATATTGGTCGCTCATAATTTTACGTTTCGAAAATCACTTTCAAAACAAAACAAAAAACGCTAATTTGACTATCATCAGTCATAAGAGCTGGCATAACTACAAAGAAAACCAATTTAAAACAATGTTGCATCCGTGTTTCTAATTTTCATTTTCATTTTCATTTTGCAGCGTTTGGTGGGGCAATGAGAGCGCAAGTCAATCCAAAGCCGAAGGTTAGGGAGGGGTAATGGCGAACTGGTCTATGCGGACTACTTGAACGCCATTGGGTAGGGAGGGGATTGGAGATGTAGGTTATTGAGTGCTTGAGTGCTTTTGAGAGATTTACGCTGCAAAATGTAAATGAGTCATGAAGCCCATTTCCCTTTGAACCACCCTTTACTTTAAACACTTATTCTTGAGCAGAAAATGAAATGGAATCGAAATTACACTGAAATGGAACCGAAACGGAATCGAAACGAAACCGATATGGAACTGAACCAGAAGTGAAATGGAACTACTGTCATTAACACCCCTCTTCTATAGTAAGTCAAACACCAGACCCTCACTGAGCGGACCCTCCGAACTGTTGCTAAAATAAACTACTTGGAAAGGTTAAATCTACTACTCGTGCTTCCTAAGCGGGCCCTCCGCGTCCTATCTCTAATAAACATGCTTGTCATCGTCAGTATAAAGTAACACTTTTCTGTGGCTTTGTGCTTCATTTCGAACAGTCAGATATTTACCATGATCAAAACATTCACCCTTTTCGAAAATTTTGCAATTACTTTCACTTATTACACCATGGGTAAACCAGGTATTTTGGTTATTCATTCCATGAAACAAATGGATAAACAACAACATAAGTTGCCACGAAAATGAAAAGTGTACTTTAAGTCGTTTCCCTTTGATTGAAAGTAAAAAGTCTAAGAGTGAGATGCGGCCAGTATCACACCTGATGTTAGTGCCTTTATATAAACGATCTACGACGTGGCAGTGAAATAAATGTGCAGAATATGTGATACTTTCACTACTGGTCAAATTCTTGGTCGCACATGCATGTTTATAGCATGAGATAAGCCCTCTCACCATCGACAAGGTGACAAATTTGACCCGCGAGAGGGAACAATGTTGCATCCGTGTTTCTAATCGCGGTGAAAATAGAACAGAGCTGTCGAGCAGTTGTTAATCTGTTGCAAAAATTTGCTCGAAAAGTAGAACTGCAATATAGCATTGGGAATGGCTTGTTTCAGTTCTAGTTGTAAACTAAAACAGCCCATATAAAGTAGAACAGCGTTGGGATCGGCCTAACAGATTCTAAACAAGCTCCCTGAACTGGAAAAAAATTGAGGTTAATACACACCCTGCAATGATCAATTGCCATTATCTTAACATTCACCCTTTTCCACCCTTTACCATGAGCAAACCAGGTATTTTGGTTATTCATTCCCTAAATTAAATGGATCAAATATAACGTAAGCTGCCATGAAAAGCGTACTTTTAGTCGCTTCCCTTAGATTGAAAGTAAGAACTGAATTGCGGCATGTCCAGCCAGTATCACACATGATGTTAAATTCTTTGTCTAACATGAATGTTTACAGCTTGAAGTAAGCCCACTCACCATCGGAAAGGTGACAAATTTTATGGAATTTTATCATTTATGGAAATCAAAAAGTGGCGTTTTGTTTTGTCGTAAATGGTGTCTAAAATGAAGACTGAAAAAATATGAATTTGTTACAGGTGAAACTTCAGGTTATTTCTGAACTAAATTAAAGTTTCTAAAATTCCCTGCAGTAACTGGCGAGAACTGGACGAATATCCGGTTCCAGCAATCTCAAATTGGACCAAAATGTCTTCGATTATATTCAGGAGAACAAATGAGCCTCAACTCGGACGATCCCTCCCAGTGTGTTTTGATGGACGACGAAACTTACGTAACAGAGGATTCCAGAACACTGCTGGGACTTCAATTCTACCCCAAATCGATTTAGGAGAGTGTCCCGAATAGAAATACGACTGTTGCGATAGAAAAATTCGATGAGAAGATGTTCATTTGGCAAGCAATTGGCACAAGTGGCTTGCGATCTTCCATTTTGTACACAAAGGGAACAATACAATATGCTCAATTTGACGGAAACGAGTGCAAGCAGAAGAGGAAGATTGGAAGCCTGAGATTCATCTCCTCTCCTGGCCGGATCTGGCCTCTGCCCATTATGCAAGATCATCTCTGCGGTGGTTTAACAGTGGATAACAACATTGATTTCGTTGAACGCACCACAACAGTCCCAAACGCTACTGGGCAATCGTTAAGCGGAACCTCAAAAAGGCAGATGCAGAGGCTCACAACACGTCAGGTTTAAAGAAAAACTGATCAGCAGCGTCCAGGAAGTGCACAAAAACCACTGTGCAGAACATGATGGACGGTATAAAGACTAAACTGTCGTGAAATGCATATCAGTCCCATATGAATAGGAAAACAAGCAAAGGTGGGACTGTTATGCGTTTCACGGCAGTAAAGTAAGATCATATTAGCAATCTTGCAATCTTATCAGCTGTTAAATTGATTTTAAAATTTGAAAATTGTCTTTAGTTTTATATCAATTTGCGAATGTCTATAACAACTTTTCGATACACTCCTTCAAGAAAACTTCGATACTTTTTTAAAGGAAAGTCGAACCGCGGGTGCAGTCTTGGGCAGTTCCGTAAGATTATATCTTTACAGCTCTAAGGTATGTTTAGAGTGAGGTGATTGTCAATTTTTCACGACAACATTTGAAACTAAAATTGATTCCCGGCATCAAATAATCGCGGCGAAAAAATCGCCGCAATGAGATTACATGGCGGCTTATAGGAGCGCACAAACCGGCGCGATGCGTTTTTGAACCGCGTCGGTTTGTGCGCTCCCATAAGCCGCCATTTAAATCTCATCGCGTCGATTTTTTCGCCGTTATTATTTGCTGCCGCGGGGAAAATAAACGTGGCAGTCTGCAGGAACCCTTTCAATAGCTTTGCGATGAATTAAGAAAGTTCCATCGAGAAGGAAATGATCGACCTAAGCCTGAGATTGCATCGCATATAATAAATTGAATCCCTTCGATGCTCAATCTTCAGCGGTAGCTCTATAATATAAATAGTAATAAAAAAAAAAGTCGTACCTTAGATTATCGTGATTTCGGCTGATGGATCAACATTATTTTCCTAGCTTCTGTTTGAGTGTTTTGAATCAGCATCGAATCTCTCCGTTCTTGATTTCGATATCCGAAGACGAATCCTATAGACTAACCTAAATGGAATGGATCACGCTTCACCAGATTTAAAGAGCCTTCCGAATTGATGCCTAAAATAAGACGAACATGAATGAAAGTTCTTCAATAGCAAATCTCATTCGAAAAGTCCAAAAATAAGTTTTTGATTTCCGGAATGTGTTGCTGGAAAAGTCATGTTCCGTGGCTAATCGTACTGAACGGTTCACTAAAAGCAGTTTTGGGATGACTTTCAAGATTGCTAATGTCCCTTCGAAGCGATTCCAGAGTCGTCCATCGAAACATTCCAGAGAATCCAGAGTCGTCCATTTAAACATAATGTTTGGTGATCCAAATGCAGTAGGAACCATGCAGATATGAATTATTATCCAGGTGGGTAAATTATGGATACTCAATTGATGTTAACACTTCACAACCAAACTTATGTTTATCAAGGGAGAAGAAAAACTCAAAGCGTCTCCGCAAGCCATATATTTTTCCTTCATTCACCGGAACACCTCCATCCTCCCCCCCCCTCCCCCCCCCCCCGCCCGCCCCCGCCCCCCCCCCCAGCGCCCGCCGCCATTCCCCCAATATATATTTCACGCCTTTTTTCTCACGCAACACACTCTTTCTTACGACCCCTTCCTCCGAACCCACAAACCTTGTTTTTTCACCACACATTTCTTTTTTTTAAAAAAAAGGAAAGAAAAATTCAACCGTAAATAATTCTCGAAACCATTAGCACTTTCATGCAAACTTGGGCCACCAACACAAGGAATAACATTGCTTTACATGATTGTGATGCTACTTTATGTGAGGGTACTGAGAATTTCGAGAAAATTTACTTTTGACTTCCCCCCCCTTTTTTTTACCAAATTTCTTTATTTCAAATAATTTTCAATAAATAAAATTTTACTTTCGTGAGGGCATCTTCAACGGCGATCCAAACCGTGGATTGAATTTTTTTTTTTTAGACCAAACGCAAAAACATCGCTGCACCGGTGATGTAAAGTTTGTTTTATACTGGATCTATTTTGCATCATTTTAAAACTGGTATATGTTTTGATCTATTCTTGGAGCAATTTGGAACAAGAAAAATACCGTTCCAAAATACTACACGCTACTTGATAATACCAATTATTGAGTAAAATGTCAGCTTTTACTAAACAATAACTCAATTTTATTGAGTATATTCTGAGGTATATTTGCGAGCCGAGAAGTAACCGTGTTTGATGCGTGTGATGCTGGTGGCAGACAGAAAGTTGTGTTGCTTGCCTCGGATGCTGATAATTACCTCAAGTTGCTCCCGGTGCTAGTGAATTGCCTTTTCGTTTCATTCCTAAATAACGAATGCTTGTCTTAGTTTTTTTTTACAGCCACTGCATTTTCCGGAAACGCTGACTAGATCGAAATGCGGAGGTTCCGAGATTCCGAATAGTATTTCGATTGCTAGGAAATGAAAAGTAATGAAGTCTTCAAAGTAAACAATCGGTTTATTGATAGATTGGTCATGATAAGCTCATACAGATAAATTTTGGAGAAGCCTCTAGTTGACTAGTTGTCACATAATGTCCAGGATCACATCCCTAGGCACGCGGAAACGCAGAAAGTGCTTCTCGTTGTAGGTTTGCGTATCGCTAAAGTTGTCCTGGAACAGCTTCTGATCACCGGAACAGTAATCACGGTCGACGTTGGGGCGTCATCCAGGACGTGACCCTCTCCGTTTTGTTGTTGTTTATTCGCTACCAAACTACAAATCAGCATTATCTAATATCGTTTTAATGAAATGCATGCATTCACACACTCACCTTTAGCCAAACGAAAGAACAAGACTTAGTATTCCTTGTCGTCAGCTAACGACGCACTACTGGCATTAAACATTATTTGGTCAAACCAATCAATGGCAAAGCGTGTGTGAAAATCTGCGATCTCTGACAAAAAACTTCTGATCTCTGATGTTGAATAATCGACAGAAAGACAGGTGTTGGAGGGTTTAACAACAAGAAATACAACACCGGTGCAGGGAACGCAAAGTTGGTCTATTTTAGCTAGTTCTATTCAAGTTTCGCTGATGCAAATCAGGTATAAAGTCGATCTAAAAATTGAACGCCGCTGAAGATGCCCTGATGAAGTGTAAACCCAACCGCGGGATTTACTCCGGGAAAAAAATCATCTCTACACACTACTTCTTCGGCGGGAACAAACCATTCCGAATTGTTTCCGAGCGTATTTTGCAAGTTTGAATTCTAGAGCAAATTTTCAATAGGTCGTAAGTAACATATTGCTATCTAGAGCAAATATTTTCATAAGGTCGTTAGTAACAATGTAAATAAAAATGATGTTCTTTCACTAAATCTAGGGTTTTTTTCATTAGGGCGAATCTACAATTGAGAGATTCTCTTTGGGCTCGCTCTCTTTCATTCATTACATCGCCATTATAAAACTTTCGAGGGATTCCAACGATAAACGATAACATACTCGTGTGCTTTTCAGAAATCGCAAACGTAATTTGTGATTGACCCTCGGTCCCTTTCATTGCATGTATCGTAATTTTTGAACACATCTTGAATTGTCAAGATTGACAAAGAGAAACGTCAGTGTGATTTATGTTTCCAACGTATATAAAGTACAAGGTATTATAGTCGCTACAATGTTTATGTAGTGGTAAGAAAAAGACAAAAGCAAAAAAAAAATTATGAAATGTCTTCAGAAATGCATGAAATTTAAGAAGTTATGATTCAAAAGCCAACCAAACGCAAGTTTCTTGCTTGAATTTCTGCATGTAGGTATTAAGTTAATCTTTTACGTTACTTAAGTATACAAATTGATTGGCAGAATATATTATTACTGAATATTTTTGAGTAAAATTAGCGCTGATATTAGAGGTGTTCGAAAACGCGATGATGCTTGTTTCCCAATTTCGAGTATCACACTTATTCAGGCATTTTTTCTGAATAATTTTACGAAAAAGCTTATTTTTTTATATAAAGTTAAAGTAGACCAATTTTATTATTTTAATAAAATCTGCATGCGTACGCAAAAACTTAAGAATTTTGTTTTTATGATTATGATTATCGTTAGAACATATTGTTCGATTTCACTTTAAGCCTGGCTAGAATCACTGTTTCAGGAAGATCCACAACGATTTAAACCCGAAAATTAGATAAAATTAAAGCAACTAGAAGGAACTTCGCGGTTTCTCATTACAAACATGGATGTTTGTTTGCCATCCAATTTCGCTCACATTTGAGTAACATTAACTCAAAAACCGAAGGTACCCTAAATTGAGTTTCATTACCACCACTCAATTTGAGTAATCCCCTTTTTTTTTGTATGAAAACGAGTGTCGGGCCCATTGTTTTTTGAGTATTACTCAAAAAAAGCTTTAAAAGAATTAACGAATAAGAAAATATTATTTTCAAAGTTTTCCATAATTCATAAAATGATTTCTTTTCGACTTATAGCCCAGTATGCAACTGACAGACAAGTAAAGACCAGAAGTAATTCTTGCCATTTTTACTGAACGGAATATTATTGCACGAGAAAAAGAGACAGCTCCATTTAGTTTACATGAGCAGGCGTTACTGACGTTATGAAACCGTCTTCCCTACTTTTCAACTGCATACAAGGTAAGAAATTTACTAAAAAAGTTCAATTCAGTGGACGCAGCGGTTTTTCACCTCAACAACAAAAAGAAGAAATCTCGACAGTAAAAGCATTTCTTGACCATTACTTGTCCTATGCTAATGCACATTACTTTTGAGCTGAATACTGGTCACTACTTATCCAAGAAATTTTCCTCCACTGTGGAACATTTTGCAGGATTTTTTTATGATTATATTTTCCTAATTATTGAGAAAATTTCATAGAAGTTTGGAAAACAAATTGTTCTACGATGAAGCATTTTTGAGTTATGAATTTTTGAATTTAGTGAGGTTCTTGAAAATCGGAAAACTTCAATTTGCGTTTTTCGGACCAAACCTGTACGATAGTAAAAAAAAATCCCCTAATCCTGAAATTTATTCAGTTTCGAGTTGAACTTACTCATAAACATTCAAACAAAAATTTATGAAAATGAGTTTTTTTTTTATTTCGCCGTTGATCCTCAGTGATGCCCGAGTATGCTCTGTAATATGTAAGTTTAATATGTATATTATGTTTTAATAGTAAAGAGTTGGTGGATCGATTATTACATTTGTAAAATCAAACGACAAGGCAAGGGTGATGAAATAAATGCCTGCTTACAATTTTTAACACCAAGAAATTTAACCACATTGTATATAAGCCATTTTGCCAATAAGTCTGGTTTCGATTCATACGCCAGAAAGAGTTTCGAAAATGTTTGGTTTATCTGTAATGTAATATACTACAGTGACCATTCGCTAATTGCAATTTCGTTAATTGCAACGTCTTTTAATTACAAGCTCACTAATTGCAACGTGTTGCAATTAAAAAGCAATTAAATGTCATATGCAAATGTCAAGCAGTAATCTGTCCTTTAACTCAAGGGGTTCACGAGTTTTTGACAGTCAATTTGACGCTGTCAAGTGTTGCAATGTGCGAATGCCATTCGCTTATAGCAATGTAAATATGTTGCAACGAAAATCAACGAATCCCAGTCAAAATAAATCAGCTTAGCTTTTTTAAGATACGTTTCCGCATCTACAGTGGCTGCTATCTGCTCCATGTCGCGACTGGTTATTAATTTTCGAATACGAATTAGATTTTAAATTAACTTCCGAAGCGCAAATTGACAAAAACGTTATCCGACCCATTTTATATTATTGAAAAAAATAATATGCAGCTATCTCCAAATTGAGTTTGGCGCAGTTTTCTTGCGTTTTGAATAACAATAAATCAAATTCATAAAATACAACTACTCAGCGTTTGACGTTTTAGATATATTTATAAAATTGAGTAAAAGTTACTCAACATTGAGTAAGCTCGAATGAGCGTGTATGTGAGAATAATATGACAGCTGGCAATATGCTTTACCTTGTTCTCAAGGTACTTTGGTCTTTGTTTGCAGAACGAGGGAACGGCATGAGCCTAACAAGATCTGTCAATCCGTTTACTAGGGAGTGCTCATTCGAAAGGGACCGATTTTAATTTTTGAAGAGGACACTGAAATGAAAAAATATTTGTACCAACTGTTCCGTCTTAGCATTCTTCTTTGTTGCGGACAGCAATAGTAAAGAATCAAAAGCAGGGACCATAAATAATTAGTTTAGGAAGATAACATAATCTGCCCTTAGCCAATCGTCTAGACGATCAAATAATATTCCCAAAATATACGTATCTGCATACACGAACGTATTTGTCTACTTTAGATATTTTATGACAAATGAGGTAACATTTACCCAGGCACTCTGCGAGACAGAACTTATCCTGTCTCGACAGATCATAGAGAAAAACCCAGAGAGGTAAACAAAGATGAACGACGCCCGAGTACTGGTATACCAACTCCGGGTACACGTTATTACTCATTCCATTTTGTGTTATGTTTATCTTCGACGAGAGGTAGTTCATTAGTTCATAAGAAATCTTTAGGAAAAGGGCAATAAACATCTACCTCACAGACACAGTACGTGTACAGGCAGATAAGAATAGAGAATTTGCAGAACATAGGAAAACCCGACTAAGGCAGACTTCGGGTAAATACCTTTGAGATTTGTAAACATTAGTGGTAAGAAAATCATGTATATAAACCTAAATTTGTAAGAAATAAATCAGTGTTAAACTATAGCTCGACTTGGTTACTAGAGAACTCACATCCGAAAGCTGTGTTATTACGTTATTTCCATCTTTGAAATAGCTTCCCGACTGCGAGGAAGAACTGATCAAGGAAATCGGATCTAATAGTAGTTGACAACTGCCATTTGAGTTCAGTGGCATGTAATTTTGAAGTAGTCATAAATCCGCACCTTCGCCGGTCGACTATTAGCCTTCAAATTTTACATTGGTGGCTCCAGAGAGGAACACCAGTCGAGCTTTAAGAAAATCAGAAAGCGTTTGGCTTCTTTCAAAATAACAAAGCATCAGCCTACTTTACAGATAGTAGCAGCTAAGGGGAAAGGATCAAGATGTCGATCCAACTTTTAACCAACCCCAATGGACACTGTCGTCTATGCACTGACGCAGACTATAAAGATAATATGGTAGCTTGCGACGAATGTGATCGTTGGTATCACATTGCGTGCGTAAAACTAAAACGGTTACCCACGAAAGAAGAGTCCTGGGTATGTCAGAAATGCGTTGCTTATCAGGCAAAATGGTACAAACAAGGTTGTACCCAAAGTCAATCTGAGACTAAGCCCAAGGAGAGCAACGAGAATAACCAACTTCTTAAGCAAATGGCAGATGTTTTAACAGAAGCGTTCAAAACCATGAACGTTGACAACGCACCTGCTGCAAGAGAAGACTGGACAATCTTATTAAAAAGGCAAGCGCTAATGAACTTACCGAAGTTCAGCGGATCGGCCAAAGAGTGGCCAAAATTTAAAAAAATTTTCATGGACACCACCAAAGAAGGAAGATTCTCAAACTTAGAAAACCTGAATCGACTACAACAGGTTTTAGAAGGACCAGCTGCTAAAAGCGTGAACCAATTATTGATCGACTCGGATAATGTTCCAAATATAATGGAAAGATTGGAACTCAACTACGGAAGACCAGAATCAATTTATAAAGAACTGGTAACAGATTTAACCAAAATAAAGAAGGAGAATCGAGCCATAGTAGCAGATATATCGGATGCATTAGGCAATCTGGTTAGCAATCTTGAGCTAATTGAATATCAAGATTATTTAAAGGATCCAAGGTTGATTGAAGAAACGGTCAGAAAACTACCGTATAATCTTCAAATTAAATGGGCCGAGGCACTACAGACCAATAAATCTGTTCCAACATTGAAAGACCTCAATAATTTCGTGTTTCCACATGCAAAAACGTATCGAATAATGCATTCCATGAACGTAAATTCTAATGACAAAAAAGGAAATGTTAACGTACATGTGATAAATCAATGGAAACCTAAAAATTGCGAAAATTGTAAGGGCAGTCACTGGATTACTGATTGCCAATCTTTCAGAGACATGACTGTAAAAGACCGAAACGAGGTAGTAAAACGCAATAAATTATGCGTGGGATGCCTTGGAGCTAACCATTTCCTAAAAAAATTGTAAACGAGCTCGAAAATGTAGTATTAACGGATGCAAGAGGACGCATCATTCATGGCTTCACGAAACAAATCGAGAAAATCAAGGCACAACTACAACGCAGAACAGGGATCAACAATTACAACATATGGAATTGCAGGATGAACAAAATCCAGTTAACCATCATCGAATTAAAAGAAATAAGGCTCTTTTCCAAATAATACCAGTTGTCTTAAAAAATGGCGTAAAATCTGTGCAAACGTATGCATTCCTTGACGCAGGATCGTCTGTAACATTAATAGATGAAAGCATTGCAAACAACTTGTCTCTGAAAGGCATAAACGATCCACTTCAATTGAAATGGACTCAAGACGTTAGCAAAGATGAAAGCAGCAGCTTCAATGTTACATTAAAAATCAGCGGACCATCTAAAAAATGCTTCACTCTAAAGGGAGTGAGGACCATTAAAAATTTACAACTGCCTACTCAATCGCTAGACTTCGACGACTTTGAAAACAAATTTCCATACTTGAAGAATTTACCCATAGCTGGGTATCAAAACGCAAAACCCATGATTTTGATTGGAATAGAACACAGTCATTTGTTAATTCCATTTGAAAAGCGAGCTGGTAAACTAAACGAACCGATAGCTATCAGATCAAAATTAGAATGGTTCATCTTGGGAACATATCAGCATCGGACCAAAATCATTTCACTATGATTCATCACGAAGAAGAAATGTCAAAAATGATGAAGGCATATTTTTCCACCGAAGACTTTGGAGTCAAAATCAGCAAAAATCCACAGATACACAGAAGCAGACAAGAGAGTGGAAACAATCATGGAGAAAAACACAAGGTATACAAACGGCAGATATGAAGTTGAGCTTCTTTGGAAATCGGAAAATGTTATTTTTCCCCAAAGTTACCCGACAGTAAAAAAACGTCTGGAAATAATGGAAAACAAATTGGAAAAGGACCCCGAACTCAAGGACCCGGCGATACGAACTTTCAAGGAGTATGAATCAAAAGGATATATACGAAAACTTACACCCGCTGAAATTGGAAGAACATCATCAGGAACTTTCTATCTACCACAGTTTGGAAGTCGTAAATTAGAACAAAAAGCGAAACCACGATTAGTGTTTGATGCTGCAGCTAGAATCAATGGAATCTCAATTAAACTCAGAGCTCTTACCAGGATCAGATACTAAAAATGAGCACAATTCATGGAGTAGCTTCACAGCTTCAGAGAAGGAAAAACTGCAATCAGTTGGAGACATACTTTTGGAAGAGATGTTCCACCGGGTAAAAATTATAGCAGAGGATCAAGGCTCACAACTGATTCTTTGGAGACAATGTAAGAAGAACCAAGAAATAGACGTTTACGTTTTGCAAGTCATGACATTTGGAGCAACGTGTTCTCCATTTTGTGTCTCAGTATATTAAGAACAAAATTGCGGATAAATTCGGTAGTATGTATCCAGAAGCTACTAAGGCTAGTACACAAACAACATTATGTAGATGATTACCTAGATAGTTTTTCATCAACTCATGATGCTAAAAGTGATCGTCAATCAAGTAATCGAAATTCACCAGCATGCGGGATATTATATTCGCAACTTCATTTCAAATGACAATGAACTACTTCAATCAATTCCGGTAGAGAGAAAGGCACAAATCATTTATAAAACCAATGGAGGATAAAGCGATCCAACAGGCGGAAAAAGTTCTCGGGGCATATATTGGAACACCAAGGGCGATTTGCTTTAGCATATCAAAATAACAAAAATGGAATAAATATGGAGATAAACTATTGCAAAATGAAATCCCAACTATGAGAGAAGTATTAGCCTACATGCACGAGTATCTACATGATCCGTTGGGACTAATATCGGATCTGACGATCCAGGGAAGGATTCTGATGCAAGAACTTCATAAGACTACTGTTAAATGGGATGATATGATTCCAACTCAACTTCACGATCTTTGGAAAACCTGGATAAGGACAATCAAACAAGCAAGAAAATTTGTCAATTCCAAGATGCATAACATATGGCAGCGTAGAGAAAATTGAACTTCACACATTTGTGGATGCATCTGATAAAGCATTTGCAGCAGGAGTGTATGCCAGAAGCACCAATCAGTATGGTACGTGCGTAAGATTAATAGCCGGAAAGGCTAGAGTTGCACCGATAAAAGGATTGTCCATACCGCGTCTAGAGTTACAGGCTGCTGTTCTTGGTAGTCGTTTAACTAACATAATCAGTAAGGAACTACGACTAAAGGTATCAAGAACATTCTTCTGGTCAAGACTCACAGACAGTATTGTCTTGGATTAAAAACATTAATACCAAGTTTCAGCCATTTGTTGCACATAGAATTGGAGAAATCCTTGATACAACAACAAAGGACCAATGGAAGTGGGTTCCTTCTGATAAAAACCCTGCTGATGCAGCGACAAAAATTACCACAAACAAAACTATTTGGTTAAATGGACCAGATTTTTTGAGATTCGATATAACAGAGTGGCCTGAAAAATCTAATCAGGATATACACGATTTTTTGGCGCTTCATTCCAACCGGGATGAGCAAGGATTTATCGAAGAAAAGGATTACTCTAATTGGTGGAGATTAGTTAAACATCTCTGTATACTAAAAAAATTCACTGAGTGCATCAAGGACAAGAGCAGTTTTGTAAGAGGATTTTCAATTGAAACGCGGAGAGCAGCTGAAAATGCACTATAGGAAGGCACAATGGCAAGGATTTCCTGAAGAAATGGAAGATTTATTACTGGATGGTAAAGTTCATTCGCAATCTCAGCCCTTTTTTGGATGAGTTTGGAATTATGAGATCTTAAAGACGCCTGGAGAAGGCACTAAAGTTATTACTGGATACCAGAACGCCGATAATTCTTCCACAGAAAAATCACATCACAAAACTGCTTGTGAGATCAATACATGAAAAGTATTTGCATCAGGGAGAAAATAGTATTATTGCTGCACTACAACAGAAGTATTGGATGATCAATGTACGCACAGTTGTTAGAAACATAAAGAAGTGCTGTCAAAAATGCATAATTACACACGCGACACCAGTGGCACCAATGATGGCAGCCTTGCCACATTACCGAACCGAACCATACATCCATCCTTTCACGAATTGCGGAGTGGACTATTTTGGACCATTTGAAGTTCAGGTGAAAAGATCAACTGAAAAAAGATGGGGAATAATTTTCACCTGTCTATCATCGAGAGCTGTTCACATTGAGATGGCAGAAAAATTAGACACAGATTCATTCCTCGTATGCTTAAGGAGTTTCCAAAATTGACGCGGTAAGATATCGCACTTATTCAGTGATAATGGTACAAACTTTGTTGGAGCCAACAACCAAATGCAGATATTAGTGAATCAAATCAATGAAAAAATGAACAGTGGCGAAGCAGCAAAAATGGAAATACAATGGACTTTCAATCCGCCAGCTGCATCACATTTTGGTGGAGTATGGGAAAGGCTAATAAGAATTATAAAATCTTCACTAAAAGCAATGTTGAATTCATGGGGAAATAAAAATCCAAGATGCGAAACATTCAGAGCATGTTTAATTCAAGCTGAATTTTATTTGAACGCGAGGCCTCTTACACACATACCTATTGAAAACATCGACGATGAGTTATTAACACCTTTCCACGCCCTAATAGGACGCTCAGCAGAATACGTCCCACCATATTCCTTAGATGCCAGCGAATATGATAAAGCGCAGTGGAGATAAATTCAACATGCAGGAAAACATTTTTGGGATCGTTGGAAAGCAGAATATATTCCAACGCTTATCAAAATAAACAAATGGACGAATAAAATCGAGCCTATAAAAATCAACGACATTGTCATTATAACAGAAGATAAGGCCCCTCCAAACGTATGGTTAAAAGGACGTCTTACAACAGTTCATACGGCAGCCGACGGTCAAGTTCGATCAGTGGACATCAAAACCAGTAAAGGAATTATGAAAAGGCCATCAATTAAAGTTGCTGTACTAGATGTGACTGGATCGAGCGAAAAGGATGAAAGTAAAATAATAATCAAACAGGTTCATTACGCGCCATCGCATACATCGGATGAACCTACCCGGGAAGGAAAATCAAGAATCAACTTCCATAATTGGGGTAAAAGAAAAACAATCGACGAGAATGCTGTCAAGAAAATACGCGAAGAAACGAATAAAAATGTTCCAAAACGAAGGAAAACTAGCATTACATCATCTGGATCGTTATCATAAGTGATTGGAGGTAACATTTACCCAGGCACTGCGAGACAGAACTTATCCTGTCTCGACAGATCATAGAGAAAAACCCAGAGAGGTAAACAAAGATGAACGACGCCCGAGTACTGGTATACCAACTCCGGGTACACGTTATTACTCATTCCATTTTGTGTTATGTTTATCTTCGACGAGAGGTAGTTCATTAGTTCATAAGAAATCTTTAGGAAAAGGGCAATAAACATCTACCTCACAGACACAGTACGTGTACAGGCAGATAAGAATAGAGAATTTGCAGAACATAGGAAAACCCGACTAAGGCAGACTTCGGGTAAATACCTTTGAGATTTGTAAACATTAGTGGTAAGAAAATCATGTATATAAACCTAAATTTGTAAGAAATAAATCAGTGTTAAACTATAGCTCGACTTGGTTACTAGAGAACTCACATCCGAAAGCTGTGTTATTACGTTATTTCCATCTTTGAAATAGCTTCCCGACTGCGAGGAAGAACTGATCAAGGTGTGGTGCATACCGCCAACACTGGACTCGCAGTGCGCACCTGATTACATCCCTGTATCGAAAGCGACCATGTTGGATTTTTTAGTCTGTTTTGAAGCAAGAAGAAACCTAAACACGTTGTTAGAAGTAATCAAACGTTTCGATTTATTAAATCACGGAAATCTCCTATCTGTTTTGCCGTTTATTATGACCCCGACGTGACTCCTCTCATATTACGGCAATGAAAATCAACTTGAAAGCAACTCGATTACATCGCTTAACTCGAAAATGACGGACGAAAACGCTGATGCTAACGCCGCTGTTGCTGCAGGAGTTGCGGTCAAACTTCCAGATTTCTGGAAAAACGACCCCGTGATGTGGTTCGCGCAGGCTGAAGTATCAGTTTGCTATCGCTAACGTTGTACGCGACCACATGAAGTCTCTATCACATCGTCGCGAAGATTGACCAGTCTGTCATATGCCATGTAGCAGACTTGGTCACGAACCCGCCGGAGCAAGACAAATACGGAGCCGTCAAGGAGCGTTGAATTTCTCGATTCCGAGTGTCAGCGCAAGGAAGATTGGAGCGACTACTGGGAGCACGTGAACTCGGGGATATGCGTCCACTCACCTCCTGGCAGTGATGCAGGAACTTGCAGCGGGGCTTAACGTTACGGAGGATTTGCTGAAGATGCTGTTCCTCCAGCGGATGCCTCAAAGTGTCAAAGCGGTTCTTGCCATCAGTGATGGTACCATCGGGAAACTCGCCGAGATGGCAGACAAAATCGCTTGAGTCTCCATCGTCGCATATCGCTGCTGCTTCCGCCAGTGCCTCTGGAACAGATGCTGTAATGGACCTGCAAAGCCAAATCGCGGCATTGACGGCGGAGATACGCCACCTCAAATCATCGAGAAGTACTTCAAGAAGCCGATCGACATCGAGATCAAGCCGAGTAACAGACGACGAAATATGCTGGTTCCACCGGAAGTTTGGAGGACGTGCTTTGAAATGCCGCGAGCCCTGCAAGTACAATCCAAAAAACTAAAATCTCGTTCACTCGAAACGGCGGAAGTAAACGCAGCATCGGAAAGCCGCCGTATTATCTTATATGATCATTCAAACAACATGCGATTCGTCATCGGTACCGGCTCGGATGTATCGATAATTCCAGCGACGAATAAAGACAGAAGCAAAGGCGCAACACCGTTCCTGTTACATGCGGCAAACGGATCAAGGATCAAAGTGTACGATAAGCGATACGTCACGGCAGATTTGGGACTACGCCGACGCTTTACGTGGCCTTTCCTCGTGGCAGATGTGGGAGTTGCCATTATCGGGGCCGACTTTCTTGCATCGTTTGGCATACTAGTGGACTTGAAGCATCGGCGCCTTATGGATGGACTAACGAAGTTATCATCGACGGGAGGAGATTTGACCGACGCATCCGTTCACAGCGTTACAGTAGTTGCTTCAGACCATCCGTTCCGTGAGCTGTTGGCAGAATTCAAGGAAGTCACCCTACCGACGATGATAAAAACAGCAGTGCAACATGACGTCACGCATCATATACAAACGAAAGGACCGCCGGTTGCCAACAAGTGTCGACGAATGGCTCCGGATAAGGTGAGTGCAGCAAAGAAAGAATTCCAAGTAATAATCGATCTAGGCATTTGTCGTCCCTCCAGCAGTTGTTGGGCAAGTCCACTTCACTGCGTTCCGAAAAAAAGTGGAGATTGGAGATTTGTAGGCGATTATCGAGCGCTTAACAAAGTGACCGTGCCAGATCGATACCCCGTTCCTCATATACATGACCTGCTTAACACCTTCCAAGGGAAAAATATATTCACCACCCTGGATTTGGAAAGAGCCTATCATCAAATACCGGTGCAAGAGGAGGATATCCCGAAGACCGCCGTAATAACCCCGTTCGGGCTCTACGAGTTTACACGTATGCAGTTTGGGCTATGCAATGCTAGCCAAACGTTTCAGAGGTTCATGCACAGAGTATTCAGCGACATGGATTTTGTTGTGGTCTTTGTAGACGATATTTGTATTGCATCAAGTTCACCCGAAGAGCACTATAATCATGTGCGGGCCGTATTTCAACGACTGAAATCGTACGGTCTAGTTATTAACGTGGCAAAAAGTTGCTTCGCAAAAAGTAGTGTCAACTTTCTTGGGTACGTGGTGAACGGAGATGGAATCCTCCCCTTGTCGGATCGAGTCAAGGCAGTTACCGATTTTCCAATCCCATCCACCGTGAAAGAATTGAGACGGTTCCTTGCGTTACTGAACTGCTACAAGAGGTTTATTCCGCATGCGTCCGATCTACAAGCTGATCTTCGGAACCTTATTCCTGGGAACAAAAAGAACGATTC
Source organism: Aedes koreicus (assembly GCA_024533555.2). Taxonomy (NCBI): domain Eukaryota; kingdom Metazoa; phylum Arthropoda; class Insecta; order Diptera; family Culicidae; genus Aedes; species Aedes koreicus. Next base: position 120,471 of record JAHHFK020004351.1, on the reverse strand, counting down.
TCGGAAGATAATTTGGACCGATAATGCCAGGAAAGCGTTCGATCAATGCAAAGATTCTCTAGCGGCAACTACACTCTTACATTATCCGGATTCCTCGAAACCATTGAGTCTACTCATCGATGCATCGAATACTGCAGCAGGGGCTGTGCTACAGCAATTCAATGGAAGCAACTGGGTTCCGCTGGGCTTCTATTCGGAAAAATTCTCTCCTGCTCAAGTGAAATATTCAACATTCGGCCGAGAGCTGACGGCGATGAAATTGTCTGTTCAATATTTGCGTCATATGCTGGAAGGAAGGAGATGTGTACTGTGATGTGTCACAGAACAAGGTAAGACCATACGTTCCACCTCAACATCGCGACGTGGTTCTTCGACACGTTCATGGTCTGGCCCATCCAGGTGTACGTTCCACTCGTCACCTTCTAGCGGATCGGTTCGTTTGGAAAAACATGAACAAGGATGTAAAATTTTTCGTTCAAAACTGTCTACAATGTCAGCGTTCCAAGATTCACCGTCACACAGTGGCTCCTCTGCGAGAATATCCCTTTACCGAGCAGTCGTTTTCGTCATGTTCATGTCGACCTTGTGGGACCGCTGCCTCCATCGAATGGCAACCGGCTATCTTCTAACAATCGTCGACCGTTTTTCTCGATGGCCCGAGGCGGTACCACTTCAAGACATGACTGCTCGAGACTGGTGGCGCGTGCCATGTGCGTTGCTTGGATCTCTCGTTTTGGCGTTCGAGAAACTGTCACTACAGACCAAGGAAGACAATCTGAATCCGAACTGTTTCGTGAATTAGGCAAAGCGATGGGTTCAAGCACATCCGAACAACTGCATACCATTCACAATTAAATGGTCTAGTGGAGCGATTCCATTGAACTCTTAAAGGTGCTCTAAGCGCTGTCATTGATTCTGTAGCAATTGTGTGATCATTCATCGGTGATGAGGAAGGGATGGTGCACGTCTTTTCGATCCGATTTTGATTGTTCGGTTGCGGAATTGGTGTATGGACAAGCGTTGCGAATTCCTGGGGAGTTCCTAGAATGTTCGAGTGAAGATGTCTGTAGAACGGACTGTGCGCAGCAATTGAAGGTTACATTTAGTAAGCTGAAACCAGTCGATCCTGCTCACCATGCCAAGCCAACCGTTTTCCTTAATCCTGAGCTCAACAAGTGCAGTCACGTCTTCGTCAGGATCGATGCAGTCAAGAAGCCTCTGGTGCAACCATATGAAGGACCATTTCCAGTGGTGAAGCGGTTTCTCTTTACTGTGCACAATATTTCTAATGGAAGAAGTTAGTAATACTTTTTGGCTAAGAAAACATGGCGTTTACAACGAAACCGGTATAAGTGGTATCGGCAAAATTTCGACAAAAATATTCATTATCGTATTTTCAATTGAATACTCCTAGTCGGTACGTGATTTGTCCCATTACCAATAAAACTATCAATTTTCGAAACACTACTGGCAAACGATCTTCGAGTACGCAACCCGCGTCGGACAGCAAGCCGTCGTGCTGGTGGCCACACCGGGCAAGCCAAACAACATTTTCAAAGTATTCGGCGCCAAACCCCTAGAGGACGTGCTGGAAAAATCTCCGTCCGAACGTTATGGACAAACTGGACGAAGCACTGGCAGCGCAGGCCCCTCCTCGGGTTCAGGACGATCCATCGCTGTTCGAACTACCACCGCTGATCATCGACGGTATCCCAACGCCGGTGGAAAAAATGACCCAAGCACAGCTGCGAGCATTTATCCCTCTAATGTTGAAGTACTCCACGGGTCGGGGCAAACCGGGTTGGGGGAGGGATTCCACACGTCCGGCTTGGTGGCCAAAAGAGTTACCCTGGGCAAACGTTCGCATGGATGCCCGTACCGAGGAGGAGAAACAAAAGGTAGAAAATTTGAAACTGGACGATAATTTCAGATGTTGATAAGATTCTGTTTGCATTTTGTAGATAAGCTGGACACATGCACTGCGAAAGATTGTGATCAATTGCTACAAATACCACGGTAGAGAAGATCTCCTTCCGGCGTTCAGTGAAGAGGATGAGAAGGCCAATGCTATCGCTACGGCTAATTCAAATGTAAGTATAACGGTCACCTCTCTCCAGCAGCTCTATCATTACTAGCTCCGTATCTCCGCTCGGTCTATGGTATCGATTAACATGTGGGAATCTCTTTCTCTCTATATTGCTATCCATCCATCAAACCTCCTCTCCCGTGCGTAGGTTGAACAAATCAAGATTCACAACACAAACGTCATAACGACCACAACTGGCAGCAATTCCTTGGCAAGTAGTAGCACAACCGGCGGCCAACAGATCGTCATTCAACACCAACCACAGGCGACGATCACAACCTCAGGGGCCCAGCATCAGACGATCATCAAAGAGGTGTCCGACGGAACGATCCAAATCCAACAGCAGCCCTCGCCCACGCAGACCCTGAATGCGCAGGTTTGCCTCGACTCGATGGCGCTAAACGATGTGGATGTTCGTACTAATCCCTTTTGCTAACGAAATATTGATGTTGTTGCCTTCACTTAGTCATTATTCGGCTTGAATTTCGATGTTTCGTTTCCTTCGCCTCTGTTTCCCTTGCGATATTTTTTGAAGTGTGATTTTGGTTTCTATTTTATTTTGTTGCTGAATTGTTTTTAACCTTTTTTTCGCCTAGTCAGCGTTATTGGTTTCAGGATATTCCTGATGATATTCTTTGGTTCTTCTTTTGTCGACTTAATTTGATTAGCATGCGGTTGTTGAATGAGTTGTTAGTTCGTTCAATTCTAAGAAATTCCGCTATTTTCATTTCAGTATACGCACACAGTACTTCAAACAATCCAGAATCCCGATGGAACTGTTTCCATAATCCAGGTTGACCCCAACAATCCAATTATCACACTTCCAGACGGGACGACGGCACAAGTGCAAGGAATTGCCACGGTAAGTTGATACCATGCTTAGAAGCAATTATATTCAAATATGACGTCCAATCTTGAGAAGACGTCATATTTGAACCTCCTTTGGACCTTGTCAGTAATTTCAAGAGCCTCCAGTTTACGTCGTAACTATCGCTTGCATCTCCTGCATCATTTTTCTAGACTAATTCCTATTTGCAGCTACAAACCCAAAATGACGGCGGGGTGCACACGATCCAAACCATCTCGGACGGACAGGGCGAAAGCATGTCAGTGGATCTGACGGAAGCCACCCTCGGTCAGGATGGCCAGCTCATCATCACCGGCGAGGACGGTCAAGGTACGTTTCGTAGTGTTATGAGCTCTTCGGGTCATCATGATCGTAACTATTCCTCAATATTCTAGAATACTCCTACTCTGGCTTCCCAGTGAGTGGAATGATTACGGTTCCAGTGTCGACGCAGATGTACCAGACTATGGTCGCCAACATCCAGCAATTGCCGAACGGAGATGGAACGGTGTGCATAACACCGATGCAGGTACATAATCCAAACCAGACAGTGAACCTAAACAACCGGACGACTCCCAATACGCAAAACGTGACCATTTCTACCAGCAGTAGCGCATCGTACAATAGTCTACTACCGAACAACGGTAGCGTTAATCTTAATCAGCTAAAAAAGCCTCGAAACGTACAAAGTATTGCCTATGCTAGCGTAGCTAATCTCCCAAGTATAAGTCAACGAAACCAAATCGATGAGCATCATCTCCTTAATCAATTGCTAGCAAACCAAAGCAAAAAAATCAATGTGATAGCCAATAATAATAACAGCAATAATAATAACAATAACAACTTAAAAATTAGTCTCTCGAAAGAAGCGAACGAAGGTTCGGACAAGGCATGCCAAAAGTCCACCCCCGTGCTCCCTCAGAGCATCGTCATTCAGCTGAATGGCAACATCCTGAACAATAAGGATCTGCTGAGCGAAAACCTCTCAGCTGTGATCGAAAAGCAGATCCAACTGGTCAAGCAGGAACGGGAGGAGGCCCAGCTGAGAAGTCAGAACAATACTTCGCCATCGTCGTCGCCCCACCAACAGGGCGGCAACGATGACAACTGCTCACCTCCCACACCTTCCGAACCCAAAATGGAGGAGGACGATGATGGCGAGGAGGAAGACCTTTGAGCCAATCGCGGGCTTAGTAGAATTAGAGCAAAAGATACCAAAAGAATCCCCCCCTCACGACTGCTTGGAACGATCGGACAAAGACTTGGACGTACTATATGGGGCTCTTATCAGCATCATAATCTTTCTTTGTCGAGATTTATTTTCATTCAGTTTTTTAAAGTATGTACTTAGTTGATTTTTTTACAAGTAGATTTTTATTTTACTGTGTTATAACTTATTGTTGGCATGAGATGACAAAGAATGATTTATTATATTCGTTGCGTTAAGTTTCGCTTTTGATGCATCAAATACGATGTCGTCAAAGTGGTCATTCAAAACTGTCAAATCTTAGTGGAAGAGTCAACGTTTACATTTTCCGACAGGAAAGTGTTGATAGATGAGTTGATACTTAGAGCAATTCATAAAATCTACTGAAAGCCAAATCACCATTCCATCCATCCATTTGATGCTTGACACGATGCTGTGGTTTGAGGACCCTATCTAATGTTTTAACTGAGGAAATTCACATGATTATCGCGATCTGAAGTCTAATGCAGTCTTTTGTTTACACGTTGGGATGACTAAGCTGACAGGGCATATAGTCACAGCAACTGGCCCTCCCCTTGAGCTGTCAGCGAATAGCTCAAAGTAGAAAAAAGAAGAAGAAGACTAAGCTGCCGTGAAACGCATATCAGTCCCATCTTTGCTTGCTTTCCTATTCATATGGAACTGATATGCGTTTCGCGGCAGTAATGGCCCAAACACAATGATAACGGAACCTGAACGCAGGGAACCTGTTGCAAACGGCAAAGCCCGATCTGAGTAAGCCTGCTTGTCGGAAAGAAAACAGGCTTGATCCAAGCCGATTCTAATTGGACAAATCGAAGTCATTTGCAGCAACTGTCAAACTTGCCGTTTGGCATTCCGTTTCCGTTATCATTGTGTTTGGACGGTAAGGCTGTGTACCAATTCGCGAATTAATTTTCCTTAAACTTACTGCTGCTCGAGCGGACTTATTTTTGACAGACATCTTATCGAAAGTTTATTGATCAATCACAACGGGATTTTATTCGAATAATCAATTATTTTCCATCTGTCAAGTTTAAGTGAAAACTACAATTAATCCGCGAATTGGTGAATGGTGAAATAATGAACATTGAGTGTTCAATTTTAGGGGGATCGAAGTAAGCGCGTGTTGCGTGCGGGCGTGTTTTTGTAGCTGTCATTTTTGCTCTAACTCTTGGAGTTTTCTCTCCAACAAGAGCTCTCGTTTATTCATATAAATCAAAGATTTGTCCTCCACGAACATCGTACATGTTTCGTGGCCGTAAAGGACTTCCGGTCTTATTCATGCCTTGCAAATGATCCTTCTACTTGATCGATCCACTTAGCTCGCTACGCGTCTCTTCTTATTGTGCCCATCGGATCGTTACCGAGAATAAATTTACGGGCATTCTTACGACATGCCCAGCCCACCGTAGTCGACCTATTTTAGCGGTGTGAACGATGGGAGGTTTCCAATTCGTGGTTACTTCGCCTCCTCCAAGTTCAGTCTTCCATCTACACTTTATCCTAGATCGTAGACGCAGCATCTTCCGTTCAAAGATACCATGGGCTCGTTGGTCCTCCACGAGCATTGTCCACGTCTCTGTGAGAAGGAATTAACCACCACAGCAGAGAACAATACACAGGGAATCGATGCCCGCGAGGGGTAATTGTGATTCGGAGAAAAATAAACTCGCGACGACATGACTTGCGTTTACAAACCTGTTCACTTTAATGATCAAGAGAAAGGTACAAAAACAAATACTCTGGGATCTGACAATCTGGGGGAAACCGAAAATATCTCGAAGATAGATTCAATTCGTGTATCGAAAAGTTCGACAAATCTCTGATTTTCCCAGGAATCGTTTTTAAATATTATATTATTCTATTGCATATTCTACAGCATTAAGACAATCCTATGCACTTTTCGGCAGTTACATGAATTGGTCAGAACTTATTTAGCCTTCTAGACTGAACGAACTCTTTAAAAATTATTTACTGAATTACTATGAACATTGGAATATCTATGAAGATTCGGTGGAAATAGAATGGACTTGACAGAAGTTGATTAAGCTTCTCGGAAGTTGAACAAACTAATTGGAAGTTTCAAGATAATCATGAAGTTTGCTCGCTCTCTTTTGAGAAGAGAAGTGGTGGAACTTCAGAGAAGTCCATTGAATTGCCGAAAAATTCTCAACCTTTGTGGAAACATGGTTGTACCAGGGCCTGGATAGTCAAGAAGAAAATGGATATAGTTTTTGGCTCAGGATGTACCAGCACATCGGTCCCAAGCTTAATGATTCGCCCCTAATAACGTAACTCACACAAATACAAATAACAAAGCGAATTAAAACAAAAACAAAGATACTAGTACTGAATAGAGCAAGAATGTATTGTAAGGTGCAGTCTGAAAGGTGGGACCTCCCTTAGCTCAGTCGGCAAAGGCACATCTACAAAGCAACACCATGCTGGAGGTGGCTGGGTTCGATTCCCGGTCTAGTCTAGGAATTTTTCGTTAAGGACAGTTACTCGACTCTCTGGGCATAGGATCTGATTGTACTTGCCACACAATCATACTAATGCTAAAATGGTACCTGGCATCGAAAGCTCTCAATTAATAACTGTGGAAGTGCATTTAGAACACTAAGTTGAGAGCAAGAAATAAGCTTATTGTGAAAGCAATAAGCTTGAAACGCTAAGAAAGAAGAAAAGAAGTCTGCAAGGTGTACTTTGGATCAAGGGGCTCTACAGCAGTGAACCAATTTCAAATCGCTAGTTTCATATTGATTGTTGGTTGATCTTCCAAAAAGTTTGCTGATCATCCATGAAATAGAAACAACTTTCTGGAAATTACCGGAACCTTGAGAAGCAGACTTAGCTTCACAGAAATTATTTGGACTTCTGGTTGGTACATCTTTCGTGATAAACAGCAGAATATCACAAATATGTCAATAACTTACGATACATTGAAAAAAATCTGGGAAGTTGGTCGATTTGCAAATCTTTTAATAAGTTGGTGGAATTTCTGTAACGTAAATAGCATTTCCGAGATGTTGTTAAACCGTCAACCAAACGAAAGTCGTTGTCTGCTAACGTCGGACTACTGGCAGTAAAAATTATTTGGTCAAACCTAATAATCAACAATCAATATGAAACTAGCGATTAGAAATTGGTTCACTGTTGTAGAACCCCTAGGTCTAAAAGCTGTTCCGATCAAAATTTGGTAAAGCAGTAATGTGTGTTAGTCGATCAAAATTTTTATCAATAAGTCAAATTCTTTTTCATTTTCAAGTTCAGTTAATACGGAATACAGGAGAAATATTCAGCTAAGCTTCCTTTTTACCGAATGCGAATTGCAGGGTCTTTCGTTTAACACCTGCCATAAGATTTTGTACAGTCTCCTTGTCCACTTTATGCGCCGCAGAACGCCAGTTTGCCTTGACCTGTTTCTCGCTCACAACAGCTTTTTGAGTCTTCTTAAGGTTCCGCTTGACGATGGCCCAATATTGTTCGATTGGGCGGAGCTCTGGCGTGTTGGGAAGGTTCTTGTCCTTGGGCACCACTTGAACGTTGTTGGCAGCATACCACTCCATGGCTTTTTTTCCGTAATGGCAAGATGCCAAATCCGGCCAAATTAGAACGGAACAATTGTGTCGTTTCAGGAAAGGCAGTAGACAGTTTTTGTAGGCACTCGCTCAGATAAATTTCCTGGTTGACGGTTCCGGTCGCAATGTAAACGTTGCTCTTCAAGCCACAGATACAGATGGCCTGCCACACCAGTGCTTGAACATATCTGCCACCTTTCTCCGTCCGGTTGCCGTATAAAATTCCTGTCCAGGAAGCTGTGTAAAGTTTGCCTTGACGTAAGTTCCATCGTCCTGTACCACGCAATCAAACATCGTCAGCATCGTCGTGTACAACATTCGCGATCGAGCTTTGGCCGACGTGTTTTGTTTATCTTCGCGATTTGGAGTCACCACTTTCTTGTAAGTCGACAGTCCAGCTCGTTTTTTAGCTCTATCCACTGTTGAAGGCGCCACTCCCAGCTTCTTTGCGACATCTCGGACGGAGAGGTTGGGGTTCCGCTCGAAACAGCGGGCAACTCTTTTTGTCGTCGCTGTGGCATCCGGCTTTCGATTTCCCCCCGATCCAGCTTTCCTGGCTGTCGACAAACGTTCACCGAACACTTTTAATACGTTGGTAACAGTTGATTTAGCCACATTCAACAATTTCGCCAACTTGGCGTGAGAGTAGTTTGGATTTTCGCCATGCACGTGCAAAATTTTGATGCGTTGCTTCTCTTCCTTCGACGACATTTTGATAACTGAAGTGCTAATCTCAAAATCAAAATAGAGGCATGATGCTACACGCACACATCTTCAAAATGAGGGGTGTGCAAATTTTTTTTCGATGCACGATGAAAGGAAATACGTCAAGTTTATGTCGACCAAATTTTGATCGAAACACCCTTTAGTATCTTTGTTTTTGTTTTGATTCACTATGTTATTTTGACAGAATATTAGAGGGTGGTTTGGTGTGAGTTACATTATTAGAGGCGAATCATTAGACTTGGAACTGAGCTTGGGACCGGTGTGCTAGTACTTCCTGAGCCTAAAAGTATATTCATTTTCTTCATGACGATCCAGTCGCTGTAATAATGGCAGAAAGTTGATTGACAAGATGACAGGTGTTGACGGGTTTAACAACTAGAAATACAACACCGGTGCGTGGAACGCAAAGTTGGTATATTCTAGCTGGTTCTATTCAAGTTTTGCTTATGTAAATCAGGTGTAAAATTGTTGCAAAATTATACCACCGCTGAAGATGCCCTAAATGTCCAACTTTGTAGATCGGCAAACTTTGTTTGATCTTAGTGTCCTTCCGAGTCCAAAGTAAGCACGATTGCTAGCCATAATGCGCATTTCTATCTCTCTGGTGGTGTCGTTATTGGCGATCAATGAGTCCAGAAACAAGAATTTGTCTACCGCCTCGATTTCATCACCGTCAATCTGAGCTGCTGGTGAGAGGCTAACATTGTCTTCTCGTGAGCTTTTTCCCCTGATTTATTTAGTCTTTGTGGCATTAATGACAAGCTCAATCCTACTTGCTTCAGCCTTGTTTCAGGTTGTTGTGCATGGACGATTTCGAAACATTCAGATCGGCAGCAATTTGCCGTATCCGACCGTTAAAATTTCCGCCGGATCCGTTCCCTGACGATTTGAATCGATCGCGCATCTCTCACCGAGTGAGGTCGGCCAGATCTCCTCCGGTCATCCAATGAGGAATTTTCACGGCACCTGGGTTTGGGTTCACACCTGTGTTTGGAAATGGCACCCGGGTGCTCACCTTTCAAAAACAACAACCAGAAATAATCTGAATGAAAAGTAGCAAACATGGCACGTATTCATTTGCACAACCCAAGAGAAGAATCTCACCAATACATTCGCATTCTTAGTGGCGTAGTTAGATGACCACATCGAAAAGAATATGAGAATATATTGGACTCGGCGTACGAGGTGAGGCATAACAAATTAGTGGTAATGGAGCGGCTTGCTGAGTTGTGCTATGGGACGTACGTGCCTTGAGCGGTAGTATAAAGCCCAATTTAAAGTAAATTTGGACGCATTCAAGTGATCATAACTCAAGAATTCAACAACATACACGGTTGATCGAAACGTCAAACAAAAGGGTATTTATTCAGCCTTCAAACGATATTTAACAAGTAATTACATTTCACCGTTTCGAACGAACTGTCGCAGTTTACATGTGATCGATGCCATCATGATCTGCCCAGTCGCTGGTGACACTGTAACGGCGAACTTATTCCACCTTAAACGCATTTATTATGCATTTGTCACTTCTTTACCGCATCCTCGAAGTTTTCGCTTGACAATTGCCCAATATTTTTCGATCGGTCTGAACTCAGGGCAATTCGGAGGATTAATCTCTTTGGCGACGAAATTAACATTGTTTGCAGCATACCATTCTAGTACCTCCTTAGAGTAGTGGCAGCTGGCTAGATCCGGCCAACACATAACGTTGGTCTTGTGTTGCCGAATGAAGGGTAAAATCCGCTTTTTCAGACACTCTGTATTGTATTGTATACCTTCGACGTCATTGCGTGAAATGTAATGAAAACCTTGGTTTTAAGGCCACGACTGCAGATTCCTTGCCAAATCATTAGTTTCCGAGCAAACTTATCGGAAAAAACCTGGAAATCACATCCTTTATACCTAGAAGGGACATCCCTATGACCAGCTGCCAGGTAAAATTTTCGTCCGGGGATTTTTTTATAATCCATTTTGACACATGTTTCGTCATCCATTGAAATACAGCCATCAAAGTTCGTCAAAACTCGTTCGTATAGTTATCGTGCTCGCTTTTTGGCCACTAAATTATGTTTCAGGGAGCGATTCGGATGTTTACTGGCACAAAAAGACTTATATCCTTCTCTTGAAAGGATGTTACGCACGGTGGAAATTTTGGAATCGTATTTCTTTGCCAACTCACGTATGGAGACACCTGGGTTGCCTTTCACGTACCTCAACACCTTTCTCCTCAGCTCTTTGTCCCTAGTGCCACTTTTATAACTGATGCGCTGTGCTCTATCCTCACTCAGAGTATCCTTGTAACGTTTGATTACAAGACACACCGTTGACTTTGGGAATTTTATCATTTTTGCTATTTTTGAGGCAGACCACGAAGGATTCTCCAGATGTTTGTGCTCAATTAGTTTTCTTTTCTCAAGTTCCATGATCCGTAGTTTCGAGATGCGTCGATCAATCGAGAAAAACTTTTCACCAATTTCTGCGTCAATGAAATATCAACAAATGCCTGCAAAACTTTTTTTTTTCAACCACAGGGACGCGGTGGTGTATTGAACCGTTCGTCCAGATTTACTTTGAATCGAGCTTTAGTATACTGCCGTGAATCGCATGTCAGTCCCATTTGGATAGAAAATCAAGCAAAGATTCAATTCAATTGGAGCTGATATTCAATTCACGGCAGTATAGTAAAAGTATTTAATAACACATAAGCAGTACAAACAGGGCGCTTGGAGAGTGGGCAGCTCAAAAACGATGCTCAAAGTTCAATGCTTCCCTCTCTTGGTTCTTCATGAAAAAACTGTATTTTGTATCCAACGCAGGATCCAACGAGTCGAGGCGCATTTGTACTTGACAGAAATCCCGCTCAGCTACGAAACTTTAACAAACTTCAGCGATGTTTTCCAATCTCGTCCGGCTGGGTTGACAAACTCTATCTTCCGGACCTTGAGTCAACAAACGATTTACAAACTCTTCTTTCGAATGAACATAATCTCTCTAACAAGCAAATGATGACTGTATCATTCCTCAGATGAAAAAAAAAACATGTAGTTAAACCCCGACTTAAACTCGTCAAAATTCGAAACATCCCGAACGGCGACCGATAGTCGTCCAAAATAATCAATCACAAAAATGAGTTCCAAGTGGAGAAATCCCTGGCTAGTCTATATATATATATTTCTTCCAAGATCGCAGTCTGGCCACCGGAGCGATCAGCCATACTAAACCTACCTTTAAACACAAGCAAATGACAATCTAGTCGGCTGAGATGCCTTTTATTTGATCTGCGAATACAAAGCTGTTATTCTTTATTAATTATTAGTACCTCTGCTTGTCCGACGGCGTTTAAACGCGAAACCAACGTGCAATCTATATTGCAAATAGATAATCTACTTATAGAGTTAGAGAAATTTGAATCATATATTTATGCAAACAAAAAAGTCTTATCAACGGGAACATTGGACATGATTTGTCCACTTAGGAAAAACGAATTTCGTTCTGTTCTCTTAGTCAACGTTTTTCAACGGATCCCAGTTAGTTCTTAAGTTAGATTAACTATTTTGTTAGGTTAGTTTCATGTTTGTTTTTTTTTCAGTTTCGTGCCATTTACTATGTTTTAGTATGCGTGTTTGTAATTTGCCTTATTTATTTTCCATCTATATCTAGTTATTTCGTGTGTTTATTAGTCATCTGGTATTGTATAAGTTAATATTATTAGAAGAAAAAATACAAAATTTGATTTGTATCGAATAAAGCGTCAAACTTTTTATTTACAGTCTTTTATTTAGCCATTTTTATCATTTGACACATGGTACAGTAGACCCACTTTAACGAATTAGACCAATGCCTAATTGAATTTTCATTATCTCTTTCCAGATGTGTGATCTAGTGAGTAGATTGTATTTGTAAAAGTTGAGCCAGTAGTAAAAGTTTGATTCGCGTTAATTCGCGTTTTGTTCTGCGTACAAAATCTAATTGATCTCGATTGCCATGACACTTTCCTTCTCTAGGTTGAAAATGGCGAAACCATGGAGACAATAACAGTCGGTCCGGGAATGCACCAGATGATGATCCAAGGGCCGCCGGGTACGGAACCGCAGGTGCTGCAGGTGCTAAGTCTGAAGGATGCTTCGGCACTGACCAAGGCGATGGCAGCCATCGGCGAGGTCAACAAAGAAGAGGCAACAATCATCGAACACTGAAAACCTCTCAACCCAAAACACCCTTCGTCATCAGCATATCTAGTCGTATAATTTTACTTGACCATCAAAGCCCCAGGAAAGTAACCCAACACTTGCAGAAAGTTCGCTTCAATGATAGTATTCGTACTGTACATAAATCGAGATTTGGACACAATTCAAGAACAATACTAAAAATAACTTCAAAATGAATAACACAATCACCATTCATTCATTCTAGTCTGGGTCAAAGGGAAAACATTAAATTTTCTCTCGCTTAAACAAAGCAACCCATGTAAATAGATAACAGTCATTTTTTATTCGTTTAGGATAATTTCTGGAATGCTGTGCAAGCGTGAAAACTCAAGAATCGATCTTAGTCCGAATTTGCATTCGTGTTTTGTCCTTGTTGTTAGCTTCTGTACTTTTGACAGATATTATTCGTCTAAGTCTCAAGCTTTAAGAAATAATGATAGTTCTACTCTAGTCAAATGACATGGCGTGCAACATTAGTTTTCATAGGTTAACAATTATTATTTAACTCCAACCAAAATTTGTTTTCGAACCCTTAGAGCAAACTAATCCCTCACAAAAAAAAATAATTGCTGTGAAAAAAGTCTCCCTTTCAAAAACAAAAGATAACTGCAATATTAATGTGTACACTTGTAGAGTTCAGATCTTTGTAGCAGCGAATGCATTAAAAAAAACTAGAGGAAAAGACTGATCCATCCCGAGGGATTAGACAACAACTTGACACACTCCAAAAACGAGAAACTGTGATTAATGGAATGTACTAGTTTCAGTTTATTTTCCTAAATTTTATCATTCGTTTTTCTCCATATATTACTTTATTATTTATAATATTTATTCCTTCCGTATTTATATATTTATTTCCTTATTTATTGTATTTATTTAAATGTAAAAGATTTTCAACTATTTAAATGAACGATAAGTCTATCGTTGGAAACTTATTTGTAGAAGTCAGAAAACAAACAATTAACAGAATGGGTATCGAGCAATCAAAGCGAAGTGCAAAGTTCAATCTCCCAGATGATGGATTAATGTTCACAAACAATAATACTGATTGTTCCTTGTGTAACCATATTTATAAAACATAAATCCGCGAAATGTGGTCATGAGATATGTAGCTCATTCGAACATTCACAAATAGGTCCGCATCGGTGGTTATTTGTATTCGAAGATGGGATATTTCAGATTTAGACGGCAAGAAAATACTATTTTTCTCTGTAATTTATGTGCAGATAAATCATCAATGTAAAATAAGAAAAATCATCCAATGACAAATAAACTACTAGCGCAAAAATCACGACAAGCCGATTTAAATGGACAAATAATATCACAGGGCCAGTTGTTTGCTATGCGGGTTAAACCTTTTGTTTTGAGACAATAAATACAGCAAGAACCAACCAACCTGTGCTTTTTTAAATTTTTTCATTAATCATATATTCTACACACTACCAAAATGTCATGTAAATTTCAGTCCCCTGAGACCGACACATGCAAGCGTCCTTTAGCACAGAAGAATGAGTTGAAAGAGATGAGAAAATAAATTCAATCAAACACATCTTTCATCGAATTGCGTATGTGTCAGTTTCATGAGATATAATTTTACACGAAATCTTTCTTTACGTTCCCCGACTTTTTACAAACATAAGTTACGTCTCCTGTAAAGTTCATAATTTCTTAGTGTGTATGCTTTCAAACCACCCCTTGATTACCCTAATTGTTTTTAATAGTAGGAACAAACACTGAGCCAAGAAATATAGCAAAACCATAATAATACCTTATGATTTTTTGCAATAAGAACCAGCTGAAATCTTTCTTCGATTATCTTATGATTCATTCGCTGTGTGAACGAGAATGAATGTCAGCTACTAACGTTATTTAAAGGTGTTTTTATTGAGTTCATCATTATACAATTTTGATTAATCATATTTCTTCTTTGCAGATTTCATTTGAAGTACCTTACAACTGCAGCATTTCATGTTCATGTTTGGTTTATAGTTAAGCGTGTTTTCGTAACGGTATCATCAAGGCGATTTAGGGAAAAAATATTTAAGAAAGTCAAAACAAAAACCCTTGAATTAGAAGTGTGCTTAACAGGGTTGCCACTCACCCGGGAATTCCGGGAAAACCGGGAATTCGATTTCACCGGGAAACCCCCGGGAATTTCGCTTTGCCACCGGGAAATTAAACCGCACTTTTGAATTTCATCTCTGAAAAAAAAAAAACTCATTTTAAGTGATTCTATTTATTAGTGTACTGTCAACCCTATCGTAATAAATTTGATGGTTTTAGCAACACGCTTGTTTTCGGTTCAAATGTCATCCTACGCATACTAGGCTTTCTGACGTCTATCATCTTAATGCT
Organism: Aedes koreicus; assembly: GCA_024533555.2. Taxonomy (NCBI): domain Eukaryota; kingdom Metazoa; phylum Arthropoda; class Insecta; order Diptera; family Culicidae; genus Aedes; species Aedes koreicus. The sequence continues at coordinate 105,440 of JAHHFK020004351.1, read as the reverse complement.
TGCCAGTCTGTTATCATCGAATTTAACGTCCGTTGTTTAGACAGTGATTTCGATTAGTTGGTGTTCGTTTTGTACATTTTAGCGTGTATTTTCGTCGGTTTCGTTTATTTTGTGAACCTTTACTATTTTTATTTCAAGTGATTAGAAATAACTGAGAAAATACAGATCAATTCGACATGTCCATCCGTTTCTCCGATCGCTATAAAGAAAATTTTCCGCGGTGTGCCGTTGATCCCAAAGATCCCAAAAGCGCGCGTTGTAGTTGGTGCAACAAATCATTCAAAATCGATACTATGGGAAAAATGGCATTTACCAGCCACCAAAAAATCATCCGGCCATCAACGACAAACGACTTTGCGCCAAACAAACTTGCCAATCAACATATTCGCCAAGGGTAATATTTTGATTCGTGTTTCATTAATGAACTGAATTAATGTTGATACAATTTTAGGTTCTGTTACGATTTCGTCTACGAATACATCCATTGCCGCTGAAATTTGTGGTATGTTCTGTTAAATTAGGGGCCTCAAATAGCTCAGTTGGTAAGAGCACGGATTGCCAATCCTAAGGTGGCGGGTTCGAATCCCGATCCGGTCAGAGATTTTTCAGGTTGGAAAATTTCCCGACTGCCCTGGGCATAAAAGTATGATTGCACTTGCCACACAATTATACCGATGCAAAAATGGCAATGGCATAGAAAGCTTTCAATTAATAACTGTGGAAGTGCAATTAGAACACTAAGTAGAGAGCTCGCAATAAGCTAATTGCTAAAGGCACTAAGCTTGAAATGCGAAGAAGAAGAAGAATACTGTTAAATTAACTGATGAAATACTTAAGTTTACTGTTTGTGCGTTTGTGTTTACAGAAATCACTCCGCAGTCATCCGGCGTTATTGATCAATCACAAAACCCTGACGCCAAAGTTAGCCGGCAACAAGAGCTTCCCGTCATCAAACGCTATATGCTCGAGGAAAAAGTAGTGAGAGCTGAAATATTGTGGGCGTTGGAAACGGTTCACACCCATAGCTCATTTCGCAGTGCTGGTGCAAATGTAGCGCTATTCAGGGAAATGTTTCCGGATAGCCAAATTGCGGCCAAAATGGAGATGGGCCGTACGAAAGCTGGATACATCGTGACGCATGGACTGGGCCCATATTTTTCCAACCAAGTTTTAACAAGCGTGGAGCATTTTTCGGAACTTGTAGTAGCATTTGATGAAACGCTGAACAAAATTTCTAAGCGCCAACAGCTGGACGTCGGTATCCGTTTTTGGAGTGCAGAGAAGAATCAAGTTGAGGTTGCGTACGTCGGATCGACTTTCCTTTCGTCTACTCGATCGGCGGATCTATCGGAGGGCTTGAAATCATGTTTTTCTCCAAATCCAGCGTTGATTCCAAGAATTTGTCAGATCTCAATGGAATGTGAATGTGAATCTCAAACTTGCCAAAGATTTGTGTCACGAAATCAAAAACCTTCGCAACAGCATTTCTTTCGATCTTTTGAACATCGGAAGCTGTGGTCTTCACGTTGTCCACAAATCATTCAAAAATGGAAACAAAAGAACAGGTTGGAGTATTGATGATTTTTTGCAGTCATTGTACTACTTGTTCAAAGACGTTCCTTTAAGGCGAGCGGACTATGCGGCAGTAACCGGCAGCGATGAATTTCCCTAAAGTTCTGCTCTGCTAGGTGGGTTGAAAACCAGTCCGTTACCCGGTGTCTCCACTAGCATTTTCTGTCTTAAATGTTTTGCGACTGTCAAAGAACATGGCAAGTGGAGACACATATGTTAGATGTTAAGACAGATCTGTTCAAACATATTTCTTGACAGAAATTTTAGACTTTTAAGCAGATATTTTTTTAAATAAATATGATTAAATCCAAAATAATGCTTGTTTTGGTTTTCAATTCCATAAATATGTTTTTAGAGTCTTCATCAATGCTCTAGATCCTAAAAAAATCGGAATCGGGTACTGCAATTGTTAAAATTTGATGAAAATGTCTTAACAAATCTGTTAGAGCTAAGCCCAGCATCGAAAAAATGTCAGGTTGCTTGTCATTTGTTAAGACAGATCTGACAAGACAGAAAATGCTAGTGGAGACACCGGGTAGAAGAAGCTGGAAAAAGCTGACGAAATCAAGGTGAAACAAATGAAACGGGAAGCCGAAAAGGTACGGGACGAGCTGGAAGTAAAACGTGCGAAGCTATTGGCAGATACTCAAAGAGAAATTGTGATCCTTGACGAACAAATGAAAGAACTAAAACGTTAAATGAAACGTTGGACAGCTGCGGTTTTAATCGTTGTTATTGTTGTTTTTTTTAAATAAAAAGCTAGTTCAAACTTTTTTCGTTTTTTTTACATTTGGATGAATATCACGTATATTCATTATTTTAGCAGTTTGTGACCCTTATGTCCCATTTTCCACCAAATAATGTACTGAACCTTGTGGAACTCCGAAGGGAATGTTGTGATTTCCAGAGAGCGTTCCACGCACTGACACGCGGAAAGTTCGCTTTGTGATGAAGGATTGTACGAGCTTTACCAAGTACAATGGTCAGTTGGATCTATGGAGCTTATAGACAACTGCTTCTCACCATACCGAATCATAGGCTTTCTCCACATCAAGCAGCACCATTCCAGTTGATTTCTTTGCAGCGAAACCTTCTTTAGCAGTGTTTGTCACGCGCAGAAGCTGGTGGCATGTTGAATGTCCAGCTTTAAATCCAAACTGTTCATTTGAAATTATTGATGTTCTATCGAGGTGAACGACAAGGCGTTTTAGTATTAACCGTTTCAGTATCTTGATGAGACTGCTCAGCAGGCTTATCGGTCGATAATTACTCGGTAACGTGATGTCTTTACCCGGTTTGGGGATCGCCACAACAGTTGGACTTCTTACAGCAGTCCGGGAGTCAAACATGCTTCAAACATGCACTGAATATTTTGCAGAGAAACGCCAAACCTTTGCGTGGAAGATGTTTAAGCATGATATTTCGAACACCATCGCCACCAGGTGCCTTCCGTGCCTTTAATCTTCGAATGATATTTTTATTTCTCCCGGTAGCAGGGTCATCGTTAAATTCACTCATTCCTGCAATCTCCATAATTGAGTGATTTACTTCAGCGGTTATGGAAGGGCCTCCGTCCAGAGTATTGTTGTGCGAATGGGCAAATGTTTCGGCTAGCACGTTAGCATTTGCGGCATTTGATACCAAGAGTTGATCTTGGTTTCGCAGAGGGGGCTGATACTTTACTGAGTTACGTACATGCTTGCTTATCTTCCAGAATTTTTCGCTGCTGTTTGTCAAGTCTCGTAGAGTTCGGTCAAAGTGTTTGTACTTGTGCACATTCTTCTCGAATCTTGAGATTTAGTTCATCAACTACTGCCTTGATAAAGGGATCCTTTGTTCGACAGTATTGGCGACGACGAATATTTCCCAACCGTATTAGGAGCATCACATGGTCAGGTAGCTGTTGTTTTTGTGGTCTATGCGTGACAAGAGGAACAAAGGCATTGACTGCTTCGGCAAGTGAAACTGTGAAGATATTTATTGCTTCGTCGAATGCACCTTTAGAACTGATGATTTGCTGATGAGAGGAGAGGTGACAACCAATTTCCTATGAAAAATTTCGTCAATTTTTTTTAAGTTAGTAGGATCTCGGCTCCGGTAAAAGCACAAATTACACTGGAACCCGGAGGTGACGTGCTCGGTGTCTATGTGGACCAGAAGCACACTGTTGTTTGCCGCTATGATGTCACAATAAGCGCATTCAAGCCAACATTTCCATCTGTTAGTATTAGTATTATGGAGATTTTCGCGCAGCTGCAGATGTTGCTCGTTTCACAAGCTCCTTATTCAAATCAAATCCGCCTTGTACCGAATCTGCAGCGTCGGTACGATTGCATCCGCTTCCGAGCATAACATCGGTTCTTCGGTAGAGGGCATCGGTTCATGTGACATAGACGATTCACCACTTGACGAAATGTTTCCACCTTGAAGTTCTTGTTCAAACCTGAATGAAAATGGCTGATAAAATAAAATCGCCTGATACACCTGCGGATCCTAATACGAACCGATTGCAGATGAATTTCTGTTCGTCTTAGAGGGATGGATGGCAGCAGATTTTCAGTTTCCACCATTTCGTCGTCATCCATATACGGCGGATTGAGCTTTTCGGATGCAACGGTATCATGATTCATGACCGTGATGGTTGACTTTGTTTTGACAAGAAAACAGTGTGAAACATCCTTTACAGTTGCTTACGTTTTGCAGTACGTTTGACACTGGTTTTTTATCGCCTTCTTTGTTCTTCTTCACACTGCTGCCTTTTGACAATTGACCGAAACAGTTGCAACTAAAACAATTCGGTACGTCTTTTTTTCTGCGGACACTCGTTCGCAACGTGGAAACATCACCAAAATTAAAACAATTCCTGTTTGGTTCTGACTTGATGATATGCTTCGTCGAGTCTGGTTTATGACATTCTCTTCTCCCAACTGCGTGTTACTGCACCTACATATAAAATTGCAAATGAAATTGCTAGTGACGAAGGTTATAATGTCGAGTACTACGTCTACATCCCATCTCGAGATGTGGAGATAGATGGCGTGGTTTCTGCAGCGAGCCTGACATGTGAAGACGTTATGGAAGGTAAGGGGCGACTTCCAGATTCCGCTTCGTCTACCATTGAGATTCTGGAATGCAAACAATTGCATGCAGGATCAATAGTAGATGGAAAAAAGACGTATTCACCGTCGGACTCGCTACAAGTGACCTTCGCCGGATCAATTCTCCCAAAATTTGTTGAAATTGATAAAGTTTTTTCCCCAGTGCGCCTTTTTGTACCAAGGGGTATTTAATTGTACCAAGTGCAAACAGTTGGGTCATACGGCTACTTTTTGCGACAACAAGCCCCGTTGTGGCAAATGCGGCCAAAGGCATCTAGAGGATGCTTGCCAACAGGAAGCAACAAAGTGTGCTTACTGTGGCAAAGAGCCTCTCCACGATTTGCAGAACTGCCCCGTGTACAAGAAGCGCACTGGTAACGTGAGACGTTCCATACAAGAACGCTCCAAGCAGACGTATGCAGACATGTTAAAGTCGCAAAACGGAGCGTCTGCATCGTCTGTATCAGCCGCTCAAAATGAAAATCCTTTTTTGATTTTGTCTTCCGATGAACTGGACTCTGACGAAGCCGATGAGAGTGGATTTCCGGAGGTACACGTCCCCGGTAAAAGAAAGCCAACTAGTTCTCCGGGTGTGCGCCGGAAACAAATAAAACCTACTCTCAAAAGCTTGCAAAAAATTGGAGGTAGAGGGGGTCAATTTAAAAAACCGAATAAACCGGTAATAGCTGATGCATCCGTTCCTAGCTGTAGCTATACCAACCCGCCGCTACCTAATAACAGTAACCGTAATTCTAACAATATCCCGTCCAAGCGAGGTAAGATTAATTTTTAGGGACATTGTGGATAACATTTTAAATGCTCTTGGCCTTTCGGATGCTTCACCGCTCCGAGGAATTATTGACCTGCTTATTCCTATAGTTGGAAACTACTTCAAGCAATTGACTGTATCATGGCCCCTCATTGGTGAATTCATATCTTTCGATGAATAATTCGTCGAGTGAGGATCAAGATATGATCACTGTATTACAATGGAACTGTCGTAGTCTAATACCTAAATTAGACTCGTTCAAGTATTTGATTCACAATTCTGATTGTGATATATTTGCTCTCTGTGAAACATGGCTTTCATCCGAGGATGAATTAAACTTCCACGATTTTAACATTATTCGCCTGGACCGAGATGATTCATATGGTGGCGTCCTTCTGGGGATCAAAAAGTGCTACCCCTTCTATAAAATCTCACTCCCAATAATCTCAGGCATTGAAATCGTCGCTTGCCAAATTAATGTAAAGAATAAAGATCTTTGCATAGCTTCCGTCTATGTCCCTCCGAGGGCATCAATAAACCGCCGTCAACTTTGGAGTTCAATTACATTACTTCCATCTCCAGTTCTTATTCTGTGCGATCTGAACTCCCACGGTACTGCTTGGGGCGAACAATACGATGACAACAGAGCGGGTATTTTCTATGACTTATGCGACGATTTCAACTTGACCATCTTGAACACTGGGGAAGCGACACGAATAGCAAAACCTCCTGCCAGGGAGAGTCGACTTGACATATCTTTGTGTTCTAATTCACTATCATTAGATTGTCTGTGGAAGGTAATCAATGATCCCCATGGTAGTGATCACTTACCAATTATTATCTCAATCACAAATAGTTTTAATAAAACAGACCAGTCAATCCATGTTCCTTTTGACCTCACGAAGCATATTGATTGGCAACATTTTGCATCGGCGGTAACCCTTGGTATTGATTCTACCGAACCTCTTCCACCATTAGAAGAGTATCGTTTCCTTTCCGACCTGATGTACAAAAGTGCATTAGAAGCTCAGAAACGACGTGTTCCAAGTGCATCCCTCAAAAGAAGACCCGCCACCCCTGGATGGGATGATGAATGCACTAAGTTGTATCTTGAGAAATCCGATGCGTTTAAAGATTATCGTAGACATGAAACATGTGAGCTTTTTGATAAGTACCTCATGCTTGAAAAAAAGCTTAAAAACTTACTCAAAGCAAAGAAACGCAATTACTGGCGTTCGTTTGTAGAGGGATTATCTAGAGAAACCTCGATGACAACGCTTTGGAGAAAGGCTCGCTACATGCGAAACCGCTCATCCTCCAATGAGAGTGAAGAATACTCCATGCAATGGATATTCGACTTCGCTAAAAAGGTTTGTCCAGACTCTGTCCCAACACAACCGAATTTACGGGATACTACCCGAAATAACGGTTCTCTGGCCGAACCATTCGCAATGTTGGAATTTTCAATGGCACTTCTTTCATCGAATAACTCTGCTCCGGGAAGCGATATGATTAAATTCAACCTTCTAAAAAATCTTCCTGATATCGCTAAAAGACGATTACTTAACCTGTATAACACTCTCATGGAATTAAATATAGTTCCACCCGCATGGAGGCAGGTTAAAGTTATAGCTATTCAAAAGCCTGGGAAACCAGCGTCTGATTACAATTCTTACCGTCCGATCTCTATGCTATCATGTTTAAGGAAATTGTTAAAAAAAATGGTCCTATCAAGACTTGACCGTTGGGTTGAATCAAACAACCTACTATCAAATACGCAATTTGGTTTCAGAAAGAGCAAAGGAACAAACGATTGTTTAGCGTTACTTTCATCTGATATACAACTGGCCTTTGCACACAAGGAGCAATTGGCTTCAGTATTTCTGGATATTAAGGGCGCATTTGATTCAGTTTCCATAGATATACTGGCAGATAGTCTGCACAGTAGTGGTTTACCAGGAATTTTAAATAACTTTTTGTATAATTTACTGTCAGAAAAACAAATGACCTTTAATCTAGGTCAACTGACAACTTCCAGAATTAGCTACATGGGCTTATCCCAAGGCTCATGTTTAAGTCCCTTGCTTTATAATTTTTATGTTAAAGATATTGATAACTGCTTGGAAAATAGATGCACGCTAAGACAACTTGCAGACGATGCTGTGATCTCCTTTAGAGGTCCACGTGCGGAATTCTTGCAAAGACCATTGCAAAATTCCCTAGATAATCTGTCCATCTGGGCCAGAAATTTGGGGATCGAGTTTTCACCGCATAAAACCGAATTGGTAGTGTTTACTAAAAAGCGGTTCCCTGCCCAACTGCGTCTCAAGTTACCCAATCTTTGACCTTCAAATACCTTGGAGTCATGTTTGATTCAAAATGCACTTGGAGTTATCACTTTGCGTATTTAAAACAGAAATGTCAACAAAGGATCAATATCCGGGACATGTTGGGGTGCTCACCCGGAAGACCTTATTAAACTCTATAAAACAACTATTCTTTCAGTTCTCGAATATGGCTCTTTTTGTTTCCTCTCGGCAAGAAATAGCCACCTCATCAAATTGGAACGCATTCAATATCGTTGTCTACGTATTGCCCTTGGCTGTATGCATTTAACGCACAATATGAGCCTGGAGGTTCTGGCAGGAGTAAAACCCTTACAGAACCGCTTCTGGGAGCTCTCATCTAGAATACTGATCAAGTGTGGAATCAGTAACAACCTTGTGATTGAAAACTTCGAAGAAATGCTCGAATTGAGAACCCAGTCTAGATTCTTACGAATCTATATTAACTATATGTCATCTGATATTAGTCTTCCATGCTATATCCCTCCTAGTGTACGCTTTCCTTATCACAGTTCCTCCATTGCTTATGATCTCTCCATGAAACAGGCTATTCAAGGAGTTCCAGATCAACTTCGACCTATTTTAATTCCCATATTTTCATCGAAAAGTACCAACATGTCAATTGCAATAGAAGAATTTTCACTGATGGGTCGCGCATTGATGGATCCACTGGTTTTGTTGTTTACAATGAATACTCATCTGCCTTCCGGAAACTTCAGGAACCTTGTTCCGTATATGTTGCTGAGCTGGCAGCAATCAATTTCGCATTGGGGATAATTTCCGACATGCCCATAGACCATTATTTCATCTTCTCGGATAGTCTCAGTTCTATTGAGGCCCTCCAGTCGATGAAAACAGTTAAGCACTCATCTTACTTTCTTTCAAAAATAAGGGAGCAGATGTGTGCGTTGGTCGAAAGATCATTTAGAATTACCTTTGCATGGGTCCCCTCACATTGCTCAATTCCAGGCAATGAGAAGGCGGACTCTCTAGCAAAGGTGGGCGCAAAAGAAGGTGAGATTTTTGAAAGAAGTATTTCACATGATGAATTTTTCCCATTAGTACGTCAGAGTTCTCTTCAAAGTTGGCAAAACGATTGGACAAGTAATTCTCTTGGGCGGTGGTTACATTCCATTATTCCTAATGTTTCGTCGAGATCGTGGTTCAAAGGTCTGGATGTAAGTCGCGGTTTCATTCGTGTGATGTCAAGACTTATGTCCAACCACTACTCGCTAGACGCACATCTCTACAGAATTAACCTCGTCGATAGCAATGTATGTAGGTGCGGAACCGGTTATGATGACATCGCTCACGCAGTTTGGCATTGCCCGGGTAATGATGCCTCCAGAGCACGACTATTGGATACCCTTGTGGCCCGAGGTAGACAACCCTTCCGCGAAGTAAGAGATGTTTTGGGAATGCGTGATCTTCCCTACATGCAAGCGATTTACGAATTCCTTTGTTTGTCTGATCTAAGAGTGTAATGTCATCACCCCCTCCCTTTCACTCTAGTAAATTCCCTGCCATTGTGTCCCAGTTATATTATCCTTTTGTTTCCGTGCTACTTGTACCTGCCCAGCAAGCTGTGGTCACCCATCTGCAGCTTAGTTCCTGTAAGGGACTACAGAGACCGAGGATTTGGAAGATGTCGCAACCATGAGCAGCAACAAATACCTGAAATAAGTTACCTGCCTAGCCCCTTCCAAACAATAATGTGACCCATTAACCTCGAGCTAGCCACGAGTAATTGGCACCCCACTTTACTAAAATCGAAAAAGAAAAATTGTTAACTACACAGTTAACAGTTATCTGTTAGTGACAGATATGTTGAAACACAGAAACATCATCCGACACCTTCCGACACACTGAAACACAAACATAACGTGGCAGAGTGACTAACCCCCTGGGGCAAATTAACAATATGCTGAATAGGCTGTTAAGTTCAGTTACCATAAAAAAATGGCAATTATCACGAACAAATGTTTTGCTGTACTCTATGCCAAACAGTTGGTATATAATCCAGACCGAGTACAGACAATAAATAACCTTTCAATGACAATATGGCATACATTAACAATTTGTGTTAATGCAGAGGTTATATGGTGAAAACAAGATTACTATTTGAAAAAATAACATAAAATGTGATAATATATCGTACATACGAAATACAGTGTTGATTATATAGCAAATAATTGTTTTTCGTTATTCGGGTAGCGTTTCATAAAATACCGTATACCTCTTCATCAATATACGTTGCTTTTAAATTTGCCCAACCGTGCCGCTGTAAAATTGCGCACGGGAAACACAAAGTCCCCACTTTTCATGGCTGCCAATCGGCATCATTGGACGTTTCATTGAAAAATGTTCCACAACTAATAACAACTTATTTTGGTCTTTTACTAATGTGTTGTTTTACTTCCAATGAATTCATTCCAATCATAAATTATTTATCCGCATAAATCACCAATCCATTGGACCCTTATCGCAGCCAAACCATTCTAGGTCAAATGTTGTTCGCCCTGTCCCTACAAACTCATCTGGCCACCCTGCCACGAATTGAACGCCGCTTTTTTCAAGCTGTCAGATTGTATTTAGAAAAACTCTCGCCAGACTTGCTTCTTGCTGCCTCCGATCGGAATTAAAAACCGAAATATCTCTAGCTATATACCGAGAGATAGCAAAAAAAGTGAATTCTCCGCCATTACAATTGCACTCGGTGTGGAACATCCTGGAAGTGCCGTAATCCGAAAGATAAGTGTTTCTTTGCAAATCTGTGCAAACAAAAGCGCAGAAGGAAGACCCCAAGCCCTCTTCCAAGTAAAAGATATCTCCTCGTCCATTGGATTGAAGGGCCGAGGATAGATTATACGTGTGTGTATGGTGATTTTTGTTTCGTGCCAGTGCTACTACTCAGCGGGGAAAAGCAGCTGAGGTTGGTGCTTTCTGGATCCAGCAGTGAAAACGGTAGTTAACGAGTCTCTTCGTTTGGGGGTAGTTACGGAAAAGCGCGAATCACCCTAGGTTGAACTGGACAGTCGATCCTCGCAGTCTCAGGTAGGTCGAAACGGGAATCATACGGTTTGTTAGGGTTCATGTTTCCGCAGATCAGTTTTCAAAATTTGGTTAGCCGTATGCAGCTACTAGCATTTACTTGATACTTGTTACGTTTCTCTTTCCCATTTGAGGGAAACTTATGGCTATTGGTGAGTTTTACCTTCATTGGCGGGTCTAACTAATGCTAGGATAAAATAATAAAGAGTGTTTATGACATACGAAATTCAAGTTCGATTATGAGTTGCTTTTCTCAGTTTGTTAATTTGTGAAGGCTCATTTGCATTAGCTTTACGGGGCCGAACCACTATTTTGATTAACCATGTAATTTACAACATTAGATAGTTAGAGCAAGGGCCAATTAATCGCGGCTTCGTCGAGGTTGTTGGTAATAATTGGAAAACAGATGGATAAGATACACACTGGGGACGCATTGCTGTTGTGGAGAAATACAGCTTCAACGATCATCTAAGTACAATCATCTGATTGACATTAAAATTTAGCATTTGTTTTGGATATGGAATATTATTCATTATATATTGACATCTTACCAATTCAGTGATAGAATTAACTGTGATGTCTAATTTCAAGTTTATCAGCATGATATGCGATTCAATTAAATCTGCTTATAAATTCCAAGATGACACCTGCAATCAATAATTGACTAAAACCGAAAATTGTATCATGTATGTAAACACTAATAAAAAAGTGCACATTATATTTAAAAGCACGGCACATTAAATTTGATCAGATAATGATGCATATGAAAAGTATGTGCAGCTCTTTTGAAATGTTCTCGGTTCAATCAAGATAATTTAATGTGTGTAATTTTGTGTTTGTTTTTTAATGCCAATCATATGATTTTGTATACAAACATTAAATGATTGTTTTGAGAGGTTATTGCGAGATTTTTTGTATTATAATGACGTTTTAGCAATACACTTCAATATTTAATTTGATTAAATTAGAACTGTATTCATTAATTTTATTATATCATGCGAAGTATTTCTGACACTATTGTCTTAGTGAAGATGGACAGAGAAAAGACAGTTTACGACGGAAGGGGCTCAAATTGGCAAAAAAAACCTGTGTTTTTCTTAAATATATATAACAAGAAATACAAAACAAACATAGACATAAATATAACAATGAAGGAAGAGAAAAATAACTGCACTATACATCGATTACTAGTCACAAAAACAGGTTAAGACGATAAAAAAAGTCAAAATCAGTAGTTTGTTCAATTGTCGATTAACATCCAGTGATCATCAAAGCTTCTCGGTCCATAAGTCCATCGCATTTTATGTCAGGTTCTCAGATAACGTTGCAGAACGGCAGTAGGGGCGTGAAAATCGTAATGATTTGAAACATCGTTAAAGCGAGACGCCATGAGCGTATTGGGTCGTATTGGCCGTATCTAGTATTGCGGGTTGCCAAATGCAAAAAAAAATACGCCGACGAAGGGAGCGTCCTGGTACGTATATATTAATATCCGCAAGAATAGCAGGTACATCGACTTCTCCGGCTAGGACCTTGGCTACAAAAACCGCTTGCATGTCAGTCGTCCTTTTCTCCAGGGTTTCAATTCCCAAAAGCATACAGCGATGTTCGTATGGCGGCAGGTTAAGACGATCACGCCATGATAGATGACGAAGAGCTAGGCGCACAAACTTTCTTTGGATCGATTCAATACGGTAAACCCACATAATGTTGAACGGACACCAAACTAATACAGCAGATTCCAGAATCGAGCGCACCAGAGCACAGTACAATGATTTCAAGAGAATCAGTGAAACCATCGGTAAGCTTCAATATGAAACCGAGCTGTCTGTTCGCTTTCGAAATCACGTCGTCAATATGAATTCGGAAGTTAAGCTGGGAGTCCAAAATCACACCAAGGTCTCTAACCTTTTCCAGTCGTTCTAAAATATGACGGTAGCGAAAAATGATCGGTTGACGTTTTCTAGTAAACGAAATATTGTTGCACTTCGTTACACACAGCTCCAGGAGGTTCCGTTTACTCCAATCCACAAATAAATCCAACAGTTTCTGCAGGTATGCACAGTCCTCGATACACGTGAACACCTTGGAGATCTTCAAATGGCGTAGAAAGAATGAGTTCCAGATGGTAAAATGAATGCCGCATAGACCGCCCAGACAAGTATGACTTGAACCAGCCTACAAAGGCTGTGGATACTCCGAGTTTTTCGAGTTTTCGAAGCAGAAGATCATGGTTCACTCGGTCGAATGCAGCTTTGAAATCAGTGTATATAGCATCTACTTGCATGCCAGCGTCCATCGATCGAATGCACACAGAGGTGAATTGCAAGAGATTTGTCGTCACGGATCTCTTCGGATAGGATCCATGCTGAGCAGTAGATCTACAGTTCTTGGAGGCAACGAAAAGTGCTTGATTGACAATAATTTCAAAGAGTTTTGAGCAAGCACTCAACGATGTTATTCCACGGTAATTAGCAATGTTACAATTGTCGTCCTTTTTGTAAACGCGGGTCATGTCCGAAGTCTTCCACGCGGTTGGGAATATCATTTGTTGCAGTATACATACCATTTCAGTTGACATTCTTCACATAACAGCAGATGTTAAGCATTCTCATGATGCAACAAAACCTTGTATGCTAATTTTAATCTCCTGGAGGATTCGAAATGTTTATGATAGGTCCTTGTTTTACAGCCTCCTCGTAAATTTCGATGGAAAATCTCATTAATCTTTTTAAAAGGACACAGGGAAAAAATAAGCATGAGCATATAACACGGAACTCAATGTAAGCGATCAACAGCCGTCCCGGCCCTGCGTTTGAGTTAGGTGATGGTTGCTTCCGAACTTCTACTACAGGCAAGTACTCTGTGAATTCGAACAATTCGTTGCCTGATTCGTTCGTCGTTTCCAGTTCATCTTCTAGCCAGCTTCGATCAACGTTTGCAAGCACACACAAATGCCGCTAGTCTTGAGGAAGCCCCTATTCCGCTCAACGCAGTCGAGCCCTACCTGCCAGCGACCAGCAGCCGTCCCGGCCCTGCGGTTGAGTTGGGAAACGGGGTCTTCCAGATTCCAAGTAACGGCAAGTATGGTCAACAAACGGACACTTCCCGCTCTGATGGTATTTCCTTTCCCAGTGCTACAAACCTCGAACGTCGGAATTCGGACCTTTTAATTTATTACCAGAATGTTGGTGGAATGAACGGCCTTATTGATGATTATCGGTTAGCGTTCATGGATCATTGCTACGACATTATAGTCTTAACGACCCGGAATTTTCCCGCGTTTTTTACTATTTTTTTTTGTGGTGATGGATAGGATTTTTTCCGCTGGGAACGGAAAAAAACAACAAGAAGAAAAGAGGGGGGTGGGGTGGTGGTGGTGTTGGTAGTGGGTTGTTGAAAGCAAGTGCAGTAGACGACGACTCGACGACCACAGAAGAACAATTGGGGGAAGAACGAAACATAAGAGGCCGTATTCTATTCCTTTGTGCGGTGTACATTCCTCCAGATCTAACTCGAGATTTAGACCTAATTGATGCGCACTGCCGTTCTGTTTCTGCTATTTCGAATACGGTTGCCCTCCATGATGAAATGATTATTTTGGGAGACTTCAACCTAGCGGGCATTGCATGGACTCCAACTCACAGCGGCTTCCTCCGTCCCGACCATGAACGTTCCTCTTTCCACGCAGGGGCTATTCAGCTTCTGGACAGCTACAGTACCGCAACTCTATCCCAAGTTAATAACGTGGTGAATGAGATATCGCTCTCTAAATCTCTGCTTCGTGAGTGGCCGAGATATTGCTCCCGTCATCTCTACAGCTCCCGTGCCTCTAGTTAAGGATGTCCCTCACCATCCTTCTCTAATAGTTGCTGTCGAGGACGTTGTAGCTCGAGACGTCGTCGACACTCCTGCTACTGTGTCATATGACTTCCGTAGAGCCGACTATCGCAGTATCGGTGATGTTTTATCTAGTTTGGATTGGCAGAGCATTCTTGATTCGACCGACGTTAACATCGCTGCTCAAACTTTTTCCCACGTCTTGGCTTATGTCATTGACAGACACGTCCCAAAAAAGATTGTTCAGACTGACTCTCGGGTCCCTTGGATGACGAACGCTCTTCGCTCGCTAAAACGGATTAAAAGAGCGGCTCTTAAAAGATTCACGAAACACCGCACCATGTCGCTTAAACGCCACTATAGCAGGCTCAACTACGAATATAAACGGATCAGTCGTGCGCATTTTCAACGTTATCTGAGTGGGGTTAAACGGCGTCTCAAATCTCATCCGAAATCTTTTTGGAGCTATGTTAATCAACAACGTAAGGAAGTGGGCTTACCTTCATCCATGTTCTATAATGGCGAAACTGCTGGCACTCAACAGGAAATTTGCGATCTGTTCTCGGTAAAATTTGCTAGTGTTTATGAAGACGAGAGACTAACCAGTCATTCTGTTCACGCTGCCGCCGGCAATGTTCCCTTGGCAAATCAAACACTCAGCCTAGTTGATGTGGATTCAGAATCAATCTCGAACGCGGCATTACACCTTAAAACATCGCTTAAGCCCGGACCCGATGGGGTTCCGTCGGTTTTTCTGAAACAGAACATGGCTTGTCTTCTGTATCCACTTCATCAGATATTCCAGATGTCCCTCTCTAGCGGTACATTTCCTTATTGCTGGAAAATGGCGGACATGTTTCCGGTATATAAAAAAGGAAGCAAGCGGGACGTGAACAACTACCGAGGAATCACATCGTTAAGCGCTGTATCGAAGCTTTTTGAACTGGTCGTTAAGAACTCACTTTTTACACATTGCAAGCAGTTGTTAAGTGACGACCAGCACGGATTTTCACCAGGGCGTTCCACAACTACAAACCTATTGTGCCTTACGTCGTACATCACTGATGGTATGATCGCTCGATGCCAAACGGACGTGATCTACACAGATTTAACGGCAGCTTTCGACAAGTTGAATCATGATATCGCGATCGCTAAACTTGACAGACTAGGAGTTGGTGGTAATCTTTTAAGATGGTTTCGATCATATCTCACAGGGCGTCAATTGACAGTTGCCTTGGGTGACCTTCGTTCAAGGAGTTTCTGCGCCACGTCCGGGATACCGCAGGGTAGCCATCTGGGACCGTTGATATTTCTTTTATACTTCAACGACGTACACTATGTTATCGGAGGGCCCCGCCTGTCGTTTGCTGATGACCTGAAAATCTTTATGCGAATCTGTTCAACCGCCAATTGTCATTTACTCCAAGCGCAGGTTGATGCCTTTGCTGATTGGTGTACTCTAAATCGGTTGGTGGTCAACCCGGCCAAGTGCTCAGTGATAACCTTCTCACGTCAGAAACAACCAATTCTGTTCAACTACCATCTTCTCGGTACGACCATCGAACGAACGCAGTGCGTTAAAGACCTAGGTGTTCAGCTGGATTCGAAACTGACGTACACGCAACATTTATCGTATGTTGTTGACAAAGCTTCAAGGACACTCGGTTTTATATTCAAGGTTGCGAAGAACTTCAGCGACATTCACTGCCTAAAATCGCTCTATTATTCTCTCGTTCGTTCGACACTGGAGTACTGTTCAGCGGTCTGGAGTCCATGCTATGATAATGGCGCCGAGCGAATCGAATCTATTCAACGCCGTTTTCTTCGGTTCGCACTTCGTAGACTTCCTTGGAGCGACCCTTTTCGTCTTCCTAGCTACGAAAGTCGGTGTCAGTTGGTCGACATGGAGCCTCTGCGGGTCCGTAGAGATGTCTGTAGAGCTTTAACTGTTGCAGATGTGCTACAAGGAAGAATCGACTGCGGAAGGATCCTTCAACAGATTAGCATCAACGTCCAACCAAGGCCAATGCGTCACAACTCCATGCTCAGGCTTCCTTTTCGCCGCACCAACTATGGGTTGAATAGCGCTATTCACGGGTTGCAGCGAACCTTCAATAGGGTGGCGTCCATTTTCGATTTCCATCTGACGCGGAACGCACTTCGTCGGAGATTTTCTACCGTTTTTAGATCAATTGACGCACGTAGTTAAGATAGTGTATAGCTTTAATTATTTAATTTTTACTTATTTATTTTTGTGTCTTGACTCTACTTAAGAGGTTATGTAATCGTTTCTTATTGTAATTTTTTTCTATTTAACATCATTTGGACCTAAACTTGGTCTGTTGATGTATACTTCAAATAAACAAATAAGACTTTCGATTCGTCATCATTGACCTTTGGTCTACAAGCTGCCTGAAGTCATTTTTTCCTTTTTTAAGGTTCGACCTCTATTCTCTATCTTATGTTTGGTCTTATAAATCCAGCGCCCTTAGGTACTTCAGTACAGCTAGTACGGCCGTAAAACAATACTTCGCGTATTGAGCCTATAACTCCCGTGTCGACCCTCAATTGTGCCCTAGCAGGGCACTCCACTAATAGATGATTTACATCTAATTCCGCTCCGCATCCTTGGCAGTAGGCCTTACTGCCGTTAAGTGGAGGTCCGTGAGTGAGCCGAGTGTAACCTATCCTCAGCCGAGTAAAGCCCTCGCTTTAGGCGCGTACCCCTTCAGCTGGTACTCCTCTATCTGGCGGCACATATTATTTTTCAACGCCTGACTTCGTAGTAATTTTCGATCAAGCCACGGGTAGCTGACGGAAAATTGTCTCTCATCCTTGCGCCCCAACAACCTCGTTTAGAAACGGTTGCCTACTTGCTTCATTGTCGCCTTGAGGATCTCTCGCGCTCGTTTCTCCTATACAGCTTCCGGAATGGTAAACCATGTAATCGCCATCTCATCCAGCATGTATTGCTCCCGCATCAGATCGTGGATTTCTTGATACTCACCGGCATGACAGAATGCAGATTTAAATACGTATGCACACATACCTTCTGTTTCTCGGATCCGTGTATTGCCCAAACCCATGTTCGATGTAGGATATCCACCACAACGAATATAGTAGGAAACCCATTAGGAGAAACTTTCTCCGGCACTCCCGCTTGGTGTGTATCGCCTCACCACGTCTGCGTATCGCACGTTCTGTTTTGGCAACTTCAACTTGATCACAGTTCGCGTGTTGAGCATCGGAAACTTGTCCTTGGAGCCCTTCGCCGACATCATCATTTACACGCTCCGGAACCCTTCAACGTTCGCTAAGATCCTTCGCCAAACGCAACGGTATCGTATTGCCGATTCCCAACGTTACTGGCATCATCCAGAAGCTTACCGTGAAATCCGATTTCGTTTCCTGCAGCTGCACTGATTCTTCGATCCTTTGCAACAAAGAATGGTGACGTCCTTGGCAGTCCTTGGCAACGAATTTTTGTACAAACACCGATGTCCATCGATGCAACTCGTGTTTCATTCGCCTTCTCCGCGTTCCGTCTTCCATCTGCACTCCACCGTAGATCGTATACAGCATTGTAAGATTAAACTGCTGTCATTTTATTTTATGGTACTTCGGTTAACCAAAGTCAGTGACTTCAAATGATCGTGTATGTATCTACGTGTTTTCATCGAGCGTGTATTACTCGTATGACAGTTAATTAACCGCCAATTTTGTGTGTTCGTATATGTGTGTTTGTGTACTCTGTATCTGCGTTGAACAAGGTAAAAAAATATATATACGCCATTTTTAGTTATTGGGCAGTACCGGTTGTGTTCGGTCGTGAAAAACTAACGCGTTTTACTGCGATCCGAAAATTACTCGCTACAACTATCAGAAGTGGGATCGGTCGTCCATTTTCTGTTCGTTATACATGGATGTGTCAGTAATTTCAAAATCACTGCAAATGGCTGGACGAATGAACAAAGCGGAGCTGATTGAGTGGCTTCGCCATCACGGTGTCGAATTTCCGGCTTCCGCAACGGTGGTACACCTTCGTGCCCTTTATGCAAGCACGGAGGGAGCAGAAAACCATGATGGCGACGAGCAAGAGGACGGCGATGACGAAGCAAGTAATCAAGATGACGGAGGGAATCAAGATGAGGAAGGAGAACATGCCTTGGATGCAGAGATACGGCTGCTGCAGAAGAGGAAACTGATTGCGGATCTTCGCCGCGAAGTTGCTGCCTTGGAGACCACTATTGACAAACAACCAGAGTTTAACGATATTAAGTACGTGGTGCGCAAATTTTCGGGAGACGATTTAATTGACGCAACAAAATGGCTGAATGATTTCGAGCAGGCATGTCAGTCAGTAAACGGTGACAATGCTTTTATGCTAAAATGCATTCGCCGCCTTATGGAGCCGGGAACGGAAGCGGAGATATTCCTACACATTGATAAATCGTCCACGTATGCTGAGTTTAGAAGCAATTTCATTGCCAATTTCGGACATACGTACTCAATCACCGAAATAATCGACAAGTTACGTAAAACCACTTTCCGAGCATCCAAAACTTCCGTGACGGGGTATATTTTGAAAATGGAGGAAATCGCATCAAGGGCAACCATCGATGAAGTACAAGTTGTTCAACATATTATTGACGGATTTCAAGACCATTCTGCCGACATCGCAATTCTTTACCCGGCGGGAACAATCGCCGAATTGAAGCGGCTTTCACGACGTTACGCTCAACTGCGGGAAATGCGATCTTCCCGCAATTCCGCTCCATCGATGTCATCGAATACAGCTAAGCCAAGGACCAGGAAGGCTGAAGAAATAAATGTTAAGATTACCGACTCCGAAGTACGATGCTTCAATTGTTCTGGCGTTGGACATTATTCCGCTAACTGTTCCGAACCTCGTCGGGAGAAGGGATCCTGCTTCAGATGTGGCTCAACACAACATAAACTACGAGATTGTTCCAAACCAGCGCCCTGCAACAAGAACCAGGTTGCGTTGGTCGATGAGTTCCGTGCCAAAGAGGAAGATCCGGCTGTTGAAGACTTGAGTGGGGTGCTCTCCGAAATGAATACGGTAAGTGTTGCCTTTTTCTCTAAGCGAAACGTGCAGCCTTTCAAAAGCTTTCTATCTCTTTTTGACACCGGTAGTCCGATTAACTTGATACGGAAATCAGTGGTTCCGCACAGTTCTATTCCATCGGAAGAGAAGCATTCAGGATATCGAGGTGTCGGAGGATTCCCTTTATGTACTTATGGTATCATCCCAATACGAATTAAATTCCATGATCGCACAAGGACCGTTAAAATATATGTAGTGCCAGACCATTTCATTGCACATCCTTTGTTGTTAGGTCGCGATTTCTTGAAGCATTTTAACATTAGTTTGGTTGACATTTCTTTTTTTACGAACACACAAATAAACAAACCACAGATTGAAGTTAAGAGTGGGAATAAAATTGAAATTTCTGGTAAAGTACTGCATTGTATCTATGACGTCATTAAAGGAAAAATCAATATGATTCACGCAGCATGCGACCAGTGCAGTCAGATTGTTTCACAAATTAGTCCCGGCAATCTCGCTGATCCTAGTGATATTGTTCCTGACATTTTTGGAATCGAGTTCAGTGGAAAATGTTCTGATGAGTACGATGTGAACCCTGAGTTGAGTAGGAGTACTCAAGATCAGATCAGAAAGATAATTCTGCAAAATTATGTTGATTGGGGTGCTATTCCGGAAATTGAGCACCAATACGAAATGAAACTTAGATTGTCTTCCGATGTTCCGATTAGCTTTGCTCCTCGCAGACTTTCACATTCCGACAAACGAGAAGTAGATCGACTTGTTGACGAACTTTTGTTTAATAAGGTAATACGACCTAGTGATTCTCCGTATTCCTTTCCGATTGTCTTGCGAACCAAAAAGTCCGGAGAAAAGCGTATGTGTGTTGATTATAGATCCCTGAATAAAATAACGATACGTGATAGTTTTCCGCTTCCGCTTATTGACGACTGCTTAGAACGACTGGAAGGGAAGAAGTATTTCACTCTTTTGGACTTGAAACATGGTTTTCACCAGGTAAACGTGGCCGCTGATTCTATTCCGTACACTTCCTTCGTGACACCAAATGGGCAGTATGAATATCTAAAAATGCCGTTCGGATTACGCAATGCCCCAGCAAATTTCCAGCGATTCATCAATAAAGTGCTTGATCCATTTTTGAAGGAGGGTTCCATTACGGTTTATTTAGACGATATTACCTTAGCAACTTGTACTATTGAGGAGCACCTTACATTGCTGAAACGAGTTATGCGACGCTTAGCTGAATATAGGTTGGATATTAACTTTAAGAAATGTTTATTCTGTTATACCAATATCGAACTTCTTGGTTTTACGATCAATGATCAAGGAATACGGCCGAATAACTCACACCTTAAGGCTATTAGAGACATGCCATTTCCGTCTGATGTAAAAGAAGTAAACAAGTGTCTTGGACTGTTTTCGTATTTCCGCCGATTCGTTCCGTCTTTTTCCAGTATCTCACAACCTTTACGTATGTTGACTAAACCTGGTACAAGATTCGACTTTAACGAAAAGTGCATGGAAGCATTTTTGATTCTGAAGGATAGTCTAGTTTCCGCTCCCGTCCTCGCTCTGTATAATCCTGAACGAGAAACTGAGTTACATTGTGATGCTAGTTCAGATGGGTTTGGTGGCATATTAATGCAGAAGCAAGGCGATGGTAAATTTCACCCTGTTGGATATTTTTCGCGGCGTACTACACCTGCTGAGTCTCGCTACCATAGCTTCGAACTTGAAACGTTGGCCATCATTTATTCTCTCCGTAAATTCAGAATTTATGTAGAAGGTATTCCATTCCGCATCATTACCGACTGTAACTCCTTAACTATGACATTAAATAGGAAAAGTATAAACGCAAGGATAGCTCGTTGGGCTTTAGAATTGGAAAACTATCACTATACAATCCAGCATCGTAGTGGTAAATTGATGAACCACGTTGATGCCTTAAGTCGATATCCTTTTGTGTCTGCTTGTACTTCCGATTGTTCCGATCAACTGATCTCCGCTGTAAATCCGGATGACGTAAATTTTCAACTGCAAGTTACACAAAACCGAGATAAAGAAATTGTAGAGTTGCGAGAGAAGTTAGAGCATAGTTCAGTTAAGAATTTTGTACTGGAGGACGGGCTAGTTTATAAGCGTAGGGGTGGCCATAAGCTCTTGTTGTATGTTCCGAAGGAAATGGAAATTAACATCATCCGTCAGGCCCATGAGAAGATCTGTCACATGGGTGTTACAAAATGTATTGACCAGATAAAGATGCATTATTGGTTTCCGAAGATGAAAGAAAAGGTTAATCGATACATTCAGAATTGTATACGTTGTGTTATATATTCCGTTCCGCCCAACAACAATAATCACCGAAGCCTCCACAACATTCCTAAGAAACCTATTCCGTTCGATACAGTGCACGTAGATCATTTTGGCCCACTTCCGTCAATCATTTCTAAAAGGAAGCATATATTTGCAGTAGTTGATGCTTTTACAAAGTACGTGAAATTGTATGCCGTTAATTCTACGAGTACGAAAGAAGTGTGTATATGTCTCGATAAGTATTCCGAACATTATAGTCGTCCTCGTAGGGTGATCAGTGATAGAGGAACGTGTTTCACATCTTTAGAATTCAGTTCGTATTTGCTAGAGAACAATATCGAGCATGTAAAAGTCGCTACAGCTTCCGCCCAAGCCAATGGACAAGTTGAGAGGGTAAACAGAGTTATAAAATCTATGCTTGCTAAAATATCCGAACCTATTCAGCATTCCGATTGGTCAAAGATGTTGGTTCAGGTTGAGTACGCTATCAATAATTCCATACATTCCTCTACTCAACAAACACCCAGTATGCTCTTATTTGGTGTCAATCAACGTGGTCGTGATGTAGATGCACTTTCAGAGTTTCTGGAAGGTCTTCATTGTTCCGATTCTGAGAGAGATCTAACTGCATTGCGGGAGGTGGCTTCCGAGAACGTTACAATTTCGCAAGATCGCAATTCCGTCCAATTTGAGAAACACCATAAATCTTCCGTTAAGTATTCCGTAGGAGAATTCGTCGTTATCCGAAATATTGATACCACAATAGGGACAAATAAGAAATTCATTCCGAAATATAAAGGTCCATTCCGTATACATAAAGTCCTTCCGCATGATAGATACGTTGTCAGGGATATAGAGAACGGGCAAATTTCCCAATTACCCTATGATGGTATAATAGAAGCTTCTCGAATGAGACGTTGGGTTGACTGGCGTGATTCGGATGAAACCCATAATGAGTTAGAAAGACTGCACAATTCCGAATAATGGCAACACTTTCCGTATTGTTAGGCTCTGTCGTCTGTGTTTAGTGTTTTGTGTTACGATCAATGTCCAGTACTAACCCTCGTAAATTTGAATGTCATTATCTCTACTAACACTTGTATGCATAAGTTATATTACTCGTAGCCTCCGATAGATCGAGTCGATCTTTTGTCAGTATGGCCGAGTTGTAAGATTAAACTGCTGTCATTTTATTTTATGGTACTTCGGTTAACCAAAGTCAGTGACTTCAAATGATCGTGTATGTATCTACGTGTTTTCATCGAGCGTGTATTACTCGTATGACAGTTAATTAACCGCCAATTTTGTGTGATCGTATATGTGTGTTTGTGTACTCTGTATCTGCGTTGAACAAGGTAAAAAAATATATATACGCCATTTTTTAGTTATTGGGCAGTACCGGTTGTGTTCGGTCGTGAAAAACTAACGCGTTTTACTGCGATCCGAAAATTACTCGCTACACGTATGACAGTTTTACTTTTTTTACACCAAAACTGTTCGAAAATGAAAATTAGAACGCACCGGTGAAAATGGAAAATTTGGTTTGGTCTATTTAAATGTCAAAATTTAGAGTAGACCGCGACCGCTGAAAACAGTCTTATGGATCCGGGTAAGTCGACAGAAAATAAAATATTTTCATAGACTGGGCAGAAGACGAGCAGGTGTTCCACTGTCAACCGGCACTGGCAAACATCGCATTTGGGAGGGTTACGAGTACTTCCTATGTAGTGTGAATCAGTTAGTTTGGTGTGTCTTACCCTTAGGCCGTTTTCAGCGGTCGTGGTCTATTCTAAATTTTGACAATTAGATAGACCAAACGAAATTCTCCATGCGTTCCAAATTTCATTTTCGAACAGTTTCGATGCAAAAAAAATAAAACTGTCATATGGTTTGTTTTATTTTGTTCCGAATTTGGAACGGAATCCAGAGCGTTCTAAATTTGTTTCGGCAGCTGAAAAAAATGGTGTAAAACAACAACAAGGGCAAAGTGCACAACCGCGTCGATCGCTCGCTCGTTTTTTGGTAAGTCTGAAAACAGTATTACTGTATTACCAACAAGATTACTGCTCAAGTACTCCTTTTTTTCTCTTAAGCTCTTTGAACTTTATCATAGCTTTTTTTTTTAAACATTATGGAACTCTGCTGGCAATGGTGGAATGCTGAACACTGAAGTTCTTTGAACTGAACTGATATTTTGAGAAATATGTAAGCTCAAACTTTGCAAAAAATCTGTGAACTTTGCAGCAGCTCTAAAAAGTTTGAAGAATTTCTGCAAACTATATTATGAAGTTCTTTGATGATTGATGAAGTTTTGTGAATATGGCTAAAGTTTTACGATCATTTAGGGTAACTTGAAAAGGAAGGGTTAACTTTTAGCGGAAGTAATCCATCCCTATGATTATTTTTTTCAGTATACTAGATACGTAAACACATATTGTCACTGCTATGACATGTTATTAAAACACGCCTAAGGTGCTTTCACAGCTTTCTTTATTTTTATCATGCATGATTTTGCTAACAAATATGTTGTACGCTTCATTTTTTTTTAAAAACACTTTTTTTAGAAAACATTTTTGCGAGCGTATTAGTAGAAACAGTACACGTTGCTTGAGTCCTCCTCCAAAAGTTTTATTTCTCATATATTGAATTTTGTGCACTATGGAAGGCTAGCAAGAGAGATGCTATAGAAAATCCCAGTTACAAATGTGATTTTTCCAAGGTATTTGCAGCATTTCCACTAGCACCACAAGTTTGCACACCTTGGGGTAGACTGAAATAAGTATACAAGAGGAAGAGTGACATCTCACACCTTACGCAATCAACTAAAAAGCCTAAAAAATGCTTGTGAAACCTATGCAACCTTTTTGGGGTAGCGCGAGTTTGGGTGCGGGATATTAGTGATTTTTCAACTCGGCAAAACGTGTATCACTTCTTCTGCTGAAAAATTACTTCCAGATCCGGGCGTTGGTTCACGAGACAGTTATGAGGTAGACAATGTTGAAAATCAAAACGGAAGTTTTGAAAGGTTCCATCCTCTGGATCGGATTGTACAACAGTGTGCTGATGTTGGCGTAGTGATCGTTGATTTTGCGGATGGTATATTCTCGTCGATATTGAGGTACGGAGGCCCAGCCTGGATTGCTGAGCTTGACACTTAACAGAATCGAGCGTTGCAGAACAGTACATACCGGTTCATGACCATGCGAGTAGTGAGTGCGTACAAAAATATCCCATCGCTGAAATGATACTTATCGGAATCACCTTAGCGGAGGACAACGAATGTGATTGCTAGAGTGGAATACGGATCGTAAGAGCGATTTCGATGACCAAGTGCCAGCAGAATAGTACATGGAGACACCTCTAATACAGGTTCTCTCGGCCTGGGTGAACAGAAAACATGCAGAGGTAAAATTCCACCTAAAATTGTTCCAGTTCTATTGATTGTATTGAAATCCAGCGCACAGGTCCAGGATATTACATACCTCTCGTTTAATCCTGAATAATGTAACCCTTCTAAATTTTAAATCGTTTAGTATTGTTCCAGTTCAAAACTGGAAAATTCAACTGAGAATTGATTTTACTCCTGGGTTGAACGTTATACACAAAGTTGCTGTACAGCTTTACAGTGCACTAATTCTGACATAAAGTCATATCAGATACTCAGAGATACCTTATCTCCCTATCTATATTCCTCATGCCCCTCACGTGTATAAGATTACAAAATAACCTCAAATTAATATAATTGAGGTTTCAAAACGAATGATATTTATTAAAAAAAAAAAAAAAAGGTACGAAGTTCTAAGTCTAAATCGTCAACAACAAACATTTTCTGGTGCACCCTGCAACGGTGTTTTCTCTTTCAATTTCATCATCTGCACTTCCTCCTGTGCCAATCAGGAAGAAGAATAAGTTATGTTATACTGGACGTCTCAACATCCAGTCTTGTTGTTCGGAGTATTTTGATTTCAACGTCGCCTTCCAGGGTTTTCAGACTTTTATTCCACTTGCTGTATCGTTTCACGGAACTGATGGAATATATTCTGATGGGTTTTTGATGATCGTCTGCGAGAAACCATGAAGTTCGCTTACTTTTAATACTTTCGTCCCGGACAAGTGAAGTACTTGATGACGCGATGCTCAACTGACTAAGAAACGCGATGCTCAACTGACTAAAAAACGCGAACCTCTTGCTTTGGGACTTGTAGAAAGTCCTGTCGTAGGAAACCTGTTGGCAATGGAGTTTCAGGGGTTTCAATGCTTTTTTTCAGGGTTGGAATGCTTTATTCAGGCTCGAAATCGTTGTTAAAATAGAGTTGAACTGGAGTTGCAGGTTACCCAGCTCTATACCGATCCTTTATGTCACCTAGTGCCGTACTCTCATCCAGTCAAATATACATAATTACGCGTATGAGTGCTTCCTCCTAAAAAGGAAATTTCCGTGGAAATTAATTTCCATTTTTGACTGATTCAGCAAGACGGAAATCCTCCACATCCTCTACCATAAAACAGCACGAAACAGTCGCGGAGTTCAATACTGATGGTTATTCCGAGAGTCGAAGTGAGGTTTGTCTGTTGGTGAAGTGAGAAAAGTCACCTGCAGTGACGTGATTCAGCAAATCAAATGGAGAGTCACGTCACTACGAGTGACTTTTCCACTTCACCAAGTGACAAACGTCACTTTGACTCTCGGAATAACCCTCACTGTCTGGAATCAATCATTCATCTTAATATTCACCTAGCGCCAACAAAAACCGGCACCTTTTGACTCGTGAATCTCGGAAACTTTTTAGAATTATTTCGAAATGTCGAACGAGTTGAATCTACACAAACCAAATCCAAACGAAGCAAGCGGAATTCCAAAACAAAACACACACGTGGACTTCATCATACAAAATTTAGAACAATGCCGGTGAAAATGGAAAATAGTTGATCTATTTTTGGTGGTCTATATTTCTGAAACTGTTATAAAACTAGACCAAAATAATAGAACACCGCTGTAAACGGCCTTAATCGGGATAACATTTTTTATTCTTTTCGCTTCTCTCTATCATCCCATTTTTGTATGGTTACTTTCAATTTTCTCAGGAACAGTTCGTTTTCATTTGACCACACAAAATCCCATGACTGCTTCAAAGATGACTCTAAGTGTTTTTTTATGTCACCACTTGGAACATTTGTACGCTGACTGGTTCTACCGGAAGCTGCAAGTCGATCGGCCTCTTCGTTGCCAGCAATTCCTTTGTGTCCAGGGACCCAGCAGAATGTAATGTTGGAGTTATTAGATCTATCTATACATTATATCCACGGGTGACGAGATTTTCCGCTTTTTGAAAATATATATCTTAGTCCTTGAAGTGAACAGGGCTTCCTATATCGATAAACCAATAATAAATAAAACAAAATTTATTCCTTCAAGAAACCACTCACACCACCATTAATCATCACCCAAGCAAGTCGGACTTCTTGACAAGTTAATAGAAACATCGAATGGTCTGTAGCACCACCAAACGTAAAACGCCAGAAAATCCATCTCCCAGTTGAACAAATCTTACACGTAACCAACAACCTGATTGATCTCGCAATCCTACGCTTCTGACTCCATTTTCGTCGAAACCGAATGCAAGAAAAATAGTTTCGATTGAATCTCCTCAATTCGGGTCAATTTGTTTTCTTTGATTCTGTTTCTCTCACTCTTTCAGAGAAGAATAGTCTGCATTGTTCTGTTTGTCAGATCGGATGCTGTTTATTGTTCGCTTTGTTGGGTCGTATCAATCATCGATTGAATTCCTTCATTTCCCCAAAAATAAAATAAAAAAACGATAATTTCCTTGAGTTCTCGAAACTATCGCAACATTTTCAACGGAATGCATAAACCTCTTCCATCAAACCGATAGCAATCAGTCGCCTTGACTCGTAAAATCCGCTGCATTGTTATTGAAACACTCAACGAAATCATCCCCTCTTTCATCGGCAGCCTAAGCCGAGGGACGAGCGTCGAAAACGGCTATGGCACCCTTTTCCCCGACCAGGCAGGACAACGCCGAGGGAGGGTGGTAAAAGTTAATTGTAATTACAACAGTTACACAAATTGTACTTGTTCCCTTTCCGTCACCAACGCCGGGGCGCCACGGTGCGACATGAGAAAATCACAAACATACGATCGGAAACCGTCAAGTGATTTTATTATTTACTCTAATCTGTTTAATTCCTTAACCCCCTCCTGCTGCTAACGTTGCCACCGGACGGACGAAGCTAGTTGTAGGTAGATGCGGGTAAGACTGGTGTTGCAATTTGTGAAACCAACACTGGAACTGTGATAACATCATCAGGAACCGAAACTCTGGCAGCGGGAGATCTGCCGGGTTAGACGAGGGTAAATCCTCTTATTGTTCAATATCACTTCATCCCCTAAAGATTCGGCTAATAATGTTGTTTTTATTAGTGCGACGGGTGGTTGCTTGTAGAACGAAGGAAGGGTGGTAGCAATGAAGAGTCAAACGGATGCTACTCTGGAGAGTGCTTCAGTCGGGGGGTTGCCAGACTGCTTGGAAATGGACGACCCGTTTTCATGATAAGCCTAGGACACATGGTAACCCTGGCATTCCCGTTCGTAGCTCGGAAACGGGAAAAGATTGAGACCATGCGTTTAGGATTGCATCGTCCCCAGCGAAAGCTGGCAATTGCATCCACCGAAATAAGTGTGATTTTGTTTAATTTTATTACCTTTCGAAGTTATAAATTGAAATCGGATTCGGTTCGATTGCCTGTGCCAGGGGCTGGCGAACGCAAGTTGCCGGGGAAAACGACGACGATTCAATCGAGCAAGGATAACAAGTGCGTGTGCGTGCTTGGCACTTGTTCGTCTGCCTTTCTGCTTCAGTTAGACGGTAAAATCCACAGACAAATACGCAAATAAAATGCTCGTTAGGTTCGGAGGACTGCAGCAAACTGCAATTTCCACTTTCATCCAATCCATCCCTCGGGCAAGAAGCGAAAGAGAGAGAGAGAGGTGGATTGCCTAGAGCATACTAAAGCACAATCAGCCGAGGGAAGGATCGAAGCGGCTCCGAATCTTATGTGGCTTAAGGATAATAGAATGTCGAAATTTATTATCAATTATTTTGCTTTGATAAACCCAGAAACAAGTGTAACTAATTTTATTGCCCCTGTTGTTGATCCGTTTGCACTGCAGGGGTTTGCAGTTTGCCTAAGGTATAGGCCATCGAAAAATTCGATACGCGCTGCAGTCACTGCAAATTGTGGTTAGATGAAGATGTTTTTGATAGTGCTTTGAAAAGGTGTAGCGATAGCTTGGTCAGTCGTTGGTTCTGGGAGATGCGTGTTCGAGTTTGAAGGTTTCGGGGAGTTAGATTTCTTGGTTTGAACTTCCACAGGTAACCTAATCGTCATGTTGGAATTAAAATTTTCATCGTTTTGGTGCTTGTTAGGAAGATTAGTCGGCAAGTATGTAGAGCTTGTAGAATATAAAAGGGTTGGTGGGGGTGGGGGGTTAATCGATGAAATACAGACGAATTGTGAAACCGTCAATCCACTATGGACTGAATAGAGAATTTAGATAGAAATTACAGCTAAGCTTCGTTACAATGTACATTCCGATATCCAACATAACGTTCTGTCCAGTTAGAATCCGGAATCACTTATAGTGTTTCAGCGGCACGGAAAGTGTCCGCTGCAAAAATTCTTTTACAGCGGTTTGTTAATCTAGGCGCCCACTTTCTGTGGTATAAATTTCAAGGTGTTTCGTGCTGTGAGTCAAAAGTTATTCCAGATGGAAGCCGGGAGGAGAGAACAAAATCTGCACACCCACGTTGATAATCCAGCGTGTTCCGCAATAAAAATCGCAAAATCGTTGTAAATCGCCAAATCAGCCGTGTATGATGTGCTCAAAAGTTTCAGGGAGCGAAAAAACGTGCATCGAGTGCCTCAAGGTAAGCGTCGTAGTGGAACATATGACCGCAAGCTGAACCAGAAGGTGTTGAGAACCGTCAGAGCAAACCCTGGACTATAAGATAATGAAATCGCACAAAAATACGCTGCTGTTCGCAGTACCGTTCGAAAAATTCATTTGCGAGCAGGATATCGTTCTTATCGAGCCAGCAAGCAATCAAACAGAACGTTGAAGCAAAGATTCGTCACCAAAATTCGAGCTCGGAAATTGTACCAACAGGTTTTGACGAAGTACCAAGGATACTTGCTCATCGACGATGAAACCTACGTCAAAATGGCTTTCGGACAGCTTCCTGGCCAAAAATTTTACATGGCGACGGCACTAGGAGATGTTCCTGCGAAGTTTAAGTTTGCTTTTATGGACAAATTTGCCAAAAAAAAACTGATGATTTGGCAAGGGATATGCAGCTGCGGAGCAAAGACCAAAGTGTTCGTGACGAATAAGACGATGGACTCGAAGCTGTACAAGGAAAAATGCCTCAAATCCACGTACTACCTTTCATTAAAGCCCACAAAGGTCCCGTTAAGTTTTGGCCAGATTTGGCGAGTTGCCACTACAGCAGGGAAGTCATTCAGTGGTACCGCGATAATAACGTAGATTTCATCGATAAAAACATAAATCCACCCAACTGCCCGCAGTTCCGGCCCATCGAGAGATTTTGGGCAATAATGAAGCGGAAGCTTAAGAAAAGTGGAAAAACGGCTCGGGAAGTGCCTCAGATGACCAAAATATGGATCAAATGTGTCAAGGAAGTTGACTCCGGAGGTGTGAGGATGGGAGGAATAAAGAAGAAAGTGCGAGTTTTCATTAGAAACAAAGAGAAATGATTTGTATTGATATTTTATCCTTAACGTACAGTGATTCACCTTCTTTTTGATGTACTTAACTTATTTGTACGTCAATCAGTTACCGAGATACAGATGATTTTATCATTCTGGATTTTAAATGGACAGAGCTTTAACCGAGTATGTTATTTTTAATTGAACGGTTAATCGAGCATGGACATCTACAGTATAAGTTTACCCACCCCTACCGCCAATTCGCAATTTTCCTTTTATTTATTTGAAAAGTTAGTTGTTTCTATGAATGTTTTTTTATTAAATTTTAAGTGCTTGTCATTTTGCCATCAGATTCAATATTTGTCCTCCTTTGAAAAACTATGGTATGTGTGTGTGTACAATCTAACACCCATTGGCCGGCAATGGTATTATAGAAGAAATCTGTTTACAACAATCCTTCAAGGGACCATTGGAAGCAGCTTTAATCCGGGAGCCAGAAAGTGGTAGCTCTACCAACGATGAACGGTTACATACTCGTGTGCTTTTCAGACATCGCCAACGTAATTTGTGATCGACCCTCGGTCGCTTTCATTTGATCTATCGTAATTTTTGAACACATCTTGAATTGTCAAGATTGACTTAGAGAAAAGACAGGGTGATGTCTGTATCCAACGTATTTAATGTTATTTATTTGATTTTATTTATTGATTTACATGGCATAACGTCGCAATACTATAACATAGCCTGATACACAATATCCCTCCATAATTCCCGATTCGTGGCTGCTCCTCTCCAATCCCCTGGGTACCTTGTACCCCCTAGGTCTTGCTCCACCTGGTCTGACCATCTTGCTCGTTGCGCCCCACGTCGTCTTGTACTAACCGGATTCCCGTCGAACACCATTTTTGCAGGATAGTTGCCCGGCATTCTCGCAACATGTCCTGCCCAGCGTATCCTTCCAGTTTTTGCCACCTTATGAATTCTGAGTTCGCCGGCGAGTTGCGTGAGCTCATGGTTCATCCTTCGCCTCCATAGTCCGTCCTCCTGTACTCCACCAAAGATGGTTCTTAGCACCCGTCGCTCAAAAACTCCGAGTGCTCGCAGGTCCTCTTCAAGCATTGTCCACGTCTCATGCCAGTAGAGAACAACCGGTCTTATTAGCGTTTTGTACAGGATGCTAAGTCTGTTTGACCGTAGTTGCTTGTGGAGCCCATAGTAGGCACGACTTCCACTGATAATCCGCCTCCGGATCTCACGGCTGTTATCGCTGTCTGCAGTAACCAGTGAGCCGAGATAGACAAATTCATCGACTACCTCGAACTCATCGCCGTCGATCGTTACACTGCTGCCCAGTCGGGTCCTGTCGTGCTCGGTTCCGCCTGCCAGCATGTACTTCGTTTTGGACGTATTTATCTTCAACCCAATCTTCTCTGCTTCGCGCTTTAGTCTGGTGTACTGCTCTGCCACCGCCTCAAATGTTCTGCCGACAATATCCACGTCATCGGCAAAGCAGATAAATTGACCGGATCTGTTGAAAATCATGTCTCGCATGTTAAACGCCACTCGTTCCATACACCTTCTAGAGCAATGTTGAACAGGAGGCAAGATAGATCATCACCTTGACAAAGCACCCTGCGGGATTCGAATGAACCCGATAATCCACCCGATATCCTCTCACAGCACTGGGTTCCATCCAACGTAGCCTTGATAAATCGGGTCAGCTCATTTCGGTTAATTGTATCATATGCGGCTTTGAAGTCGATGAATAGGTGATGCGTTGGGACTCTATATTCACGGCACTTTTGGAGGATCTGCCGCAAGATTTGGTCCATTGTAGACCGTCCTTCGATGAAGCCGGCCTGATAACTTCCCACAAATCTATTTGCTAGTGGCGACAGTCGCTGGAAGATGATTTGGGATAATACTTTATAGGCGGCATTAAGGACAGTGATCGCACGACAATTTTCACTGTCCAGCTTGTCGCCTTTCTTATAGATTGGGCAGATAACCCCATCCTTCCACTCCTCCGGTAGTTGTTCGGTATCCCAAATCCTGACTATCAGTCGATGCAGGCAATTTGCCAACTTGTCCGGGCCCATCTTGATAAGTTCTGCTCCGATTCCATCCCTTCCAACCGATTTGTTGTTCTTCAGCTGCTTGATGGCATCCTTAACTTCACCTATCGTCGAGGGTGACACATCTCCGTCACTTACTGCATCGACTACGTCTCTTCCATCGCTGTTTTGGCCCTCTTCCTGTATTCCATTCATCGAAGTGCTGCTTCCACCTTTCGGCCACCTCACGATCGTCCGTCAGGATTTTCCCATCCTTATCCAGACACATTTCGGCTCGCGGCACGAAGCCTCTGCGGGATGCGTTGAGTTTCTGGTAGAACTTGCGCGTTTCATGTGAGCGGTGCAGCTGTTCTAGTTCCTCACACTCCTCCTTCTCCTGGTGGCGCTTTTTCTTCCGGAGGAGTTGGGTCTGCTGCCTGTATCGTTCCACACTATGACGGGTAGCTTGACGCAGCATACGTATAAAATGTACAAGGTGTTATATTCGCTGCAATGTCTATGTAGTGTTACGAAAAAGACAAATTCAAAAAATAGTTATGAAATGTCTTCAGAAACAGAGACGTAGTTAGAGTTGGTGGCGCCCCTGGCAATCCAAGAAAATGACTTATATTGCTTTGGGCATGTTTTGTTTCAATTAGTCATTTTATACACTCTTGGATAATTTGTGACAGATTTTGACGTCATTATTTATACTATTGTAAATATTGCACATAGTGAATTAACAATATTTTATCTACATTGACTGATTTTTATTGTTACATATACACGTTTATGCTGTATCGAGTCTAATAGATCAGTACAGCAGTAACATTTATGGTTATCTATTGAAATAACTTTTATATACATTTATATTTACTGAAAGTTTAAATTAATTTAAAACTTTGCCTAACGTGCCTTAGCTGAAGCAAACTGATCAACAATAAAATCTCAATCAAGATCTGGTAGCGATTCCTTTTCTATTGAAAGAATGGTCAAGCCAGAGAGTCTGTCTTGCGTCATTTTAGAACGAAGATAGTTTTTTTAATATTTTCAGTTTACAGTTCACACGATGGCATTGTAACTGGAAGCGCCAAAAACATTAGTTAAGCAGTTTCGATGTTAGGATAAACACCTTGGAGAGAATATCCGAGGATACAACTTAATATGTCTAACGGAGTAGAAGAGCTCAGGTCAGGAAACATCTCACCAATTTGCCGTTTAAAAACTTCTTCTTCAGATACAAGGTCTACTGTATCAATATCAGTAGCATACGTTTGTCTAAAGTCTGCTGCGACCTCCTTTAATTGTGAAGTAGTCATAGATGCGAATCAGTGTCCTGTCAAAAATGAGAATTCCGATGCTATATCCGCCATTGCGTCTCCACGCTGCAGTATTCCATTTGTTGCAGTATTTTGTCAAATACTGAGCTTACTTCCCACGTAAACTTCACTCGATTATCTGTGGTGTCATCGATTTTTCTCATTTTCCGCTGTCGTATTACTTGGAAATCGTTGCGATGCCAAGTGCAATGCATTTTTCTTTCTCATACTTTATTGCACGGTCAACTACATCAGTTTTCATTTCATCGAATGATGTTTGTGAACCTCTGATTAATTTACTGGCCACGTCTATGGTAATGGTTTTTGACTGCAGGGATTCGTTCACTTTGTTGATGTTAATCAAGATTCTCTTCCATGTGTCAAGAAGACAAAGAAACTTAAAATCAATTTGTTTTAAGAGAACTTGGGAACCGTGTACCATTCCACTATTATATTTTTTCAGCTCAGTTAAGTCGGCCAAAATGTTAAACACGGAACATATTGATCTCTTAAGAGCAGACATTGCTTGTCGTTTAGACGACCATCTTGTATCAGAATGGCCTTTCAATGATACTTCCAAAGACTCTTTAAGAGCACTCCATCGCGTAGTTGAATTACTAAAATATTTGAAAATTTCTTGTACAGTTCCAAAGAAAGCATAAGGTGAAGAACTGGCTGCATGAACTCCGACAAGATTTAAGCTGTGGACAGCGCAAGGAACAAAACGGGCTAGATTGTAAATTCTGGTTTGTGCTCCATTCTTAGCTCCCGCCATATTCGCACCGTTATCATAATTTTGACCGCCGTGGTCAGCAATGTTTATTCCGTCGTTTTGCAATTTTTTAAAAATATCATTCGATAGACCAGATCCAGTCTTTTCAGCCGTGCTCATAAAATCGATGAAACATTCTTTGATTTCGTATTTACCATCAGAAAAATCCAGGAAACGGATTATCTGGCTCATTTGCTCCCTATGTGCAAAATCAGGAGTGCAATAAAAAATAATTGAATAATATTTGGCTCGGTTGACTTTTTGCCAGATATTACTTTTAACCGATCTGCTCATTATGTTGATAAGCTCGAGGAAAACTAGCTAAGCGTTTTTTTATGCTGTACATATATAGAGCGCTGGAGGCAATGCTTCTAGAAAGTAGCCTAACTTTAAACATTGATGGGCAAAGAAAAGACGTGAAAATGAAAGAAGGAAATGACCGTGTCTTCCGCAGTTAGCATGTTATGTTAATCTCGGTACCATTAATTTTTTAAAGCAAATTGAATAAATTTGTGCAAAAGTTTTTCACTACAAAATTTTGGTTTTCAGCGCCCCTGTGGTCTTACGCCCCTGGCGTGGGCCACTTTCGCCACCCTGTTCAGAAATGCATGAAATTTAAGCAGTTTCGTTTCAAAAGTCAGCCAAACGCAAGTTTTTTGCTTTAATTTTTGCATGTAGGTATTAGGTGACTCTTGTACGTCATTTAAGTATACAAACTGATTGGAGGAATACGCTATTCCTGAATATTTTTGAGTCAATAAGCGCTGATATTTGAGGTTTTCGAAAACGCGATGATGATTGTTTCCCAATTTTGAATAGGTATCACACTTTTTCAGGCATTTTTTCTGAATAATTTTGCGAAAAAGATTATTTATTTAAATTAATTGAACCAAAGTAGACCAATTTTATTATTTTAATGAAATTTGCATGAGTACGCAAAAACTTAGGAATTTAATTTTTATGATTATGATTATCGTTAGAACATATTGTTCAATTTCACTTTAAGCCTGGCCAGAATCACCGTTTCAGGAAGATCCACAACGATTTGAATTCGAATGTTAGATAATATTTATACAACTAGAAGGAACTTCACGGTTTTCCATAACAAACATGGATGTTTGTTTGTCATCTGGTTTCACTCACATTTGAGTTACTGTAACTCAAAAACGTTAAAACCAAACGTACCCTAAATTAAGTTTCATTGCCACAACTCAATTTTGAGTAATCCCCTCTTTTTTTATTTTGGTATGAGAACGAGTGACGGGATCATTGATCCAGTATGGGTGAAATGTCAATCATCCTTGCGAAATAATCGAACGGAATATTATTCCACGAGAAAAAGAGACTGCTTCATTTAATTTACATGAGCTGGCGTTACTGACGTCATGAAACCGTCTTCAGTTTTCCCTACTTTTCAACTGCATACAAGGTAAGAAATCCCGACTGTTAAAGCATTTCTTGGCCATCACTTGTACAATGCAAATGCGCATTACTTTTGAGCTCCATACTGGCCTTATGCAAGAAATTTTCCTCCGCTGTGGAAAATTATGCAGGATTTTTATAAAGATTTCATTTTTTCCAAATTCTTGAGAAAATTTCATTTAAGTTTGGAAAAAAATTGTTCTATGATGAAGCGTTCTTGAGTTATGAATTTTTGAATTTAGTGAGGTTCGGGAAAATCCGAAAACTTCAATTGGCGTTTTCCAAAAAAAACTGGCAATCCTGACTTTGAAAAAAAAAATTTTTTTTCATTTATCTATGAACTCTACGAATCGACAAAGTTTCGTAACAATCTGAGAACCTTCGCATCAATCCTGTACGATATTTAAAAAAATCCCCATAATCCCGATATTTATTAAGTTTTGAGTTGAACTTACCCGTAAACATTAAAACAAAAATTTATGAAAATGAGTATTTTTTTTTAAGTCCTTTTGAAAAAAAAAAACATAGAATTTCATTTTATTTAACAACCAAAACAAAAAGCAAACAAAACGAAAACAAATTCAAGAGTCAATGGGCTGGCCTTCATCGGTTCCGCGACAAAAATAATATGTGGGTGGGTAATCGTTCAGTTCATTGATCGCTGGCTGCAACATTGAAAAAAATAATTAGAAAATGAGAAGAAAGATTAAAAATTTCCATATAATTCCATCTTCTTTTATTGCTTGTCTTGACAGATACGCATATTTCGTCTACAATGTGCAGACTTCTTCAGTGTAGTCGAGTATAAGTACAAGACACTGAAGAAGTCTGCACATTGTAGACGAAATACGCGTATCTGTCAAGATAAGCAATAAAGTTAGTTGGAATTAAATGGAAATTACTAATATTTCTTCTCATTTTCTAGTTACAGGTATTCCACTAAAAAGCTGACACTCTCCAGGATTCTTTGAAAAGAATCTCAATACTTAATTTGGCAACTATTTGAATGCAGAAATAACTTTTGTCCATCGGATCAAATGGTCAATGGCATAGGTCCTATCCATAGATGTAGCTCCGCTGATGTTGCGGCGGTGTTCACGAACTGGCATTTGCTCGTTGATCCTCAGTAATGCCCGAGTAGATAGAGTTAGATATATTTATAACATTGAGTACAACTCACTCAACATTGAGTAAACTCGAATGAGCGTGTACGCAAGAATAATATGACAGCTGGCAATATACTTTGCCTTGTTTTCAAGGTACTTTGGTCTTTGTTAGCACAAGGAGGGAACGGCATGAGCATAACAAGACCCGTTTACTGGGGAGTGCTCATTCGAAGAGGATCGTTATCAATTTTTGAAGAGGACACTGAAATGAAAACATATTTTACCAACTGTTCCATCTTAGCATTTTTCTTTGGCTCTACTGCAGATCCAGAAATCTATTTCAGAATGTCTGGAGAGTCACGCTCATTCCGAGGTTACTTTCGCATACAATAAGTCCCGCATGTAAACATTACCAATATCATTTGGATAAGGGCACTGCAACACACTTCCAGTTTTGAAAATGTAAAATTTCCAAACCAGGTACGTATTTAGTATTATTTGGATTAGGAGTCTTGTTATACAGTTCTAATCAGATAGATCTCACCCATGGCCGCCTCCTTAATGACACTAGCTTGTTCATTCGTCGAAAATTTCGACGTGGATTCCTAATTCATTTCATGCACTCGCGACAAAATAAGCGCAAAAATTAACGTTGATAAACCGCCCGTTAAATATGCAACCGGCATAAAAAAAACTCTGTACATCACGTGGTGAATTCATCTGAAATTATGTGCCAGCCTTTCACACGCCCATGTGCGTTGTCTTCGTTTGTTGCTTCTGAGCAGCAAATGGCCGTTTTCTACATTGCACTGGTTTTTTTACTCCACACTTTGCCAATAATCAAAATCCCCGCTTTGAGGCGACTCTATATCGAAATTCAAAACTGCCAATAATCATCTATTCACAACCGACAAAGCGAAAAATGACTCTAACTTTATGATGTATGTCCGGGTATCACAATACTACCACTAATGAACAAAACTAAGCTTATGTAACTGTTCTTCCGCGTGCGGGGGCGAAGCACAAAAAAAAACAAAAAAAAACGAGGAAATACTACCGACCATCACACATTTCGGGAGGGAATCGATTGCATTCACTACGTCTTACACAAAGCACGTAGTGGTTTTATGATTTCACTTTTAGTTTAAGTTAAATAACGAATTATTGTTTGATTTTTTTTCTCGCGAAAACGACGCAGCAAAAACAAAACAAGTCAGTTTCCAAGCACGGCTTGCTGCGATCCCTCCTTTGAAAAACTACACACTACCAAAATGTCATGTAAATTTCTGTCCCCTGGGACCGACACATGCAAGCGTCCTTTAGCACATAAGAATGAGTTATAAGAGATGATAAAATAAATTCAATCAAACACATCTTTCGTCGATTTGCGCATTTGTCAGTTCCAGGAGACATAACCACCCTTGGCTTCAATAACAGCTTGGCATCTTCGCGGCATTGATTGAACAAGCTTAGCTGTTGTTTCTGGTGTGATTTTGTCCCATTCAGTTGCAATTACTTGTCCTCATTGCTGAATGCTTGTTGGATGTTGTTCTTGAACCATAATTTTCAAAATAGACCACAGATGTTCTATTGGGTTAAGGTCAGGTAAATGTGCTAGCCACTCCAAAACGTCGATTTTTCGTTCGTTGAACCATTGCGATACCAGTTTTGACGTATGCTTTGGGTCTCCATCTTGCTGTAATGTGTATCTTCAGCCCATTTTCAGTTTTCGGACAATATGTCCAGATAAACATCCTTTATCATTATTCCGTCAATGAATTCAAGCTCTCCAACACCAGACGATGCCATCGAGCACCAAATCATGACCCTACCTGCATAGACAAATAATGATGTTACAACAATTTACCTCCACCATGTTTGACTGTCGGCTTTAAACACTCGTTTTTCAAGCTTTCGCCGGTCTTCCGCCATTTTCTTGTGATACCATCAGTCCCAAATAGCATTATTTCAGTCTCATCTGACCATATGATCTTCTTCTAGTCATCAATGGTCCATGAAATGTGCTCTTGTGCCCACTTAAGCCGTTTTTTAATGTATAACCGCGGATAACCAGAGCTTCTCAACCCAGCCGATTTTACGCTGTTTGAGTTGTCACATGAATTGAAAACGCATTTTTTATTTGTTTTGCAACTTTGGGAGCTGATAAGCCTCGGTTTTGCTTAACTTTGTTTACGATAGCCCTGTCAATCCAAGGACTTGTCTTCGATAGACGTCCTGATCATGCAGCTGGAAAGATGGAACCGCATTCTGAAACCTTTGAACTATTTTAGCAACCAGTTGTTTCGCAGTTGTTTGATGGTAGTCTTTCGGCGATTTCGCTAACCAGCTGGTAGGTCGTCAACGTTTCTCCAGTAATAAAGGTTTCGTTGATTCATAGAAATGCTTGTAATATTTATACGATTGCTTGTAGTATATATACACTATTATGTAACTATGTCATGGAAATGGGAGGGACCATCAGGGCACCCGATTGTAGCTCTCTGCATGGGGAAAGTGGGAATGCCAACACCCCATCGATAACAGTTTGTGAATAGAGGGCGGGCTCTTCTTCCTGCTCATTGGGGCATCCTCATGTTAGATAGCTTGCTCTTTAGACCAATTGTTCAATCTTGTTGTTGGAAGGAGATTCTTTTTATCCCTGTGGAAACGAGTGCTGTTGCCTATCGATCCACCCAACCCGTTTTTGGCCCTTCATACAATGGCATGATCAGGATAATCAGTGGTTATTAAAGCTTGATCAAGTCTAACAGAGAGGAGAGCCCATTGCTGTCGAACTTAGTTTCCGTGCTACAATGGGCACATAGCATACATCATACAATAAGAATCTCTTCTTGTAAGATTTATGGTGAAAATTTCCAAGTTGTTCCATTGTCCATTGTCCATTGCATAGATATATCGTGAATTGAAATGTAATGCCATGCTGAATAGAATTAACAAGTTCCTAGGAATGCATTCAATTTGACTTTTTCAAAGTTGAAAAAATATGTTGACGAATCGCTGCCCCTTGATAGCGTTTGAAGGGATGGGTCATAATGATTTAAGACTTGACACTTCTTTTTCATAACGATTTCCCCTCTCTTCTGATGTTACATGTTCGGATTAATTGGGTAATCAAGAAACAACTAAATTCTCACATATCTTTTGTCTCTTCTCGTCTCACGTGAATTGAATGAAATAATCAACTATACGGTCATCTGAAGCAGTTTATTTAAAATATAGCCGAGCAAATATTACAAGATGTAATTTCCAAGTCATATATGATACCTGAATTTGATGTTATTTGCCTGCATCTTTTGTGTGCATATATAAACGAAGATTAAAATTAACAGAAATTTTTTTTTTGTGAGTGATCAAGTGAAGTTAAAATTTTCAAAGTTGTTCAATTTCCTACATTTTGACTAATTAATATTTTTATTACGTCAAATCAATGCTAGGGAACACCTTTACCTCAGATGATTTTCAACCCAGCATGAGATGAAAAAAGCATTGCGAGTTAACCTCCAAGCTACCTAGCATCTGATTACATTCTACCATTCTTAATTCACCAAAACACTCAAAACGATATTCCCTTTCAGTCCAAATGATCATATCCGTTGGATTGTATGATGCTAAAGCATAATTTTTTTTTCAAATGAGCATATTATTCGATAAAGATATCAACGCCAGCAAACGAAAAATAATTTCTCTACTGATAATCATCAAGTGACACATAACAAATGACATAAACACACACTGGCCTCAAACCTCTCGATCGCGCCACACGCACGTTCTCAGCTGCCACCGCCTCTCGCACGTTGAGGAGCAAAAAAAACAACAAAATAGAAAAACCTTCCCAAAAGCACACATAAACACACTCGAAGATCGTTATCAGATAATTATGATATGCCCGGATATCAATTTCTCGATTCCCGAAAAGGTGGTCCGGCTGGAGAGGAGAACCATAGAGGTGTATCATTATACATCCACCGATGACAATCAGCAAAACTCACTGCGTTTTACCACTCAAATGCTCCACTCCCATGGTGCCTCTCACGGGATGTCACCGCCGCCGCCGCCGCCGTCGCCGTCGTTTTCGTCATCCCCAGAAATGGCCACACGGACACCACATTATAATTGTTAATTGTTATTATGTGAAACTATGGCTTCCGGTTGGTCTCCTTTGCCCGTTTCTTCCTCCAAGCACTTTGAGGCCCGGGTGGCCATCAGCTCAGTCCCAGAACCTGGTGGTGATAGTCATTATCACTCGAGCGACATCATCAAATCGGTTTGCGCGCGCCCAGCCTATTTGTATGACCCTGTGGCCACAGAAAAGTGACCTCGCAAAAGTGCACTGTGCCGCGACCGAAACTAATAGAAAATAATTTTGTGAAATAATTGTTCTTCGCGCCAACCGGAGCAGTAGCAATGCGGAACTGCGCTTAATGCTTAATACGGGCAAAAATGGAGCTCAGGATAAGGATACACACACGCGCTGGTCCATTTTATATCGATGTACTGCAGTGGTGGTGCACTTTGGGATAACCGAATCGAATCCCTCTGGGGCAATCGAAGAAAATATGAGCTGGGAAAAGCGCGAAGCACATGTTTTGACACTCGGACCAGTCGGTCGGTGGATCTACCGCAGAGCTCGCTGGGTCTTTATATGGGAGCATGGTTCGAGCACCGGTCTGATTCAATTGACGCTGCTGCTGCTGTTGGGGGTATTCTGATGGTGAAGGATTTTTCAATTACCTCTTTCAGCCGCTCCTTTGAGGATGTCAATCAGGTTGACGGCTTGAATGCAAATGCTCGGCGAGTTGAACCGGGGCTTCTGCGCTTCGAATCGCCGAGGCGTGTGGTGTGAGAACGTGATCCGGAGATTAGCTGGGTGTTGCACTCGGTGGTGCTTCAGGTCTTGGTTCTAGAATGGGCAGGAATGTGGTTGTGCAGAGTTCCTAATGAAGCGCAAATGACAACCGTAGCAAATTGAGCCGTCTGCGAAAATGTTATGATTTTCGATTTCTACTTCTTGTCTTATAATCGGTTGGATTTCTGAAATTTATGCTCAACGAACATGCCATATAACAGGCCACATACACCCAAAGATGCTGAATCTCGACATTGACACTGATTTTTTTTTATTTTTTATCTAGATCGTTTATTTGGGAGGTTCAATCACGTTCGCTTTTACGGAGACAAATTTCAACTCTTTTTTGATAACATAATCTAATTTAATCTAGTTTAATCTTATCTAATACAAAAGCAGCTAGTACGAGAAAGTATCCTGGAAATAAATGGGTTAGATCCAATTATTTATATTCGTCAATATTGATACTTGCGGCAAACCAAAGACATGATACAAGCGTCAAATTGGCCAGGCCTACTGCGTTGCATTAACCGCAAAGATGATTCCGTAAAATGAATTGGATTCAAATGAACAGATTGGGATCACAACGCATTTTGTGAATCTACAAGGGAGGAAGCATGCGTGGACATTCCGCTACATACGCTCCAAGTCATATCTAGTTGAATATAATAGAAATTTTAAGTATTTGTTTGCTTCGAGTTTTCTTGAAACAGAATTTAATATAATTTGTAAACACTAGAAGTTGAAACAATATAAGGCCTGTACTCGAAAAAAATGCACCAGACAAAAGTGTTCTCCAAAAATTTAGTCAGATTTTTTTGAAACTTTAAGGGAATGAACTAATACATATGGATTATGTTTGGGCATAATTACTTTATTCAATTTCCTTCCCATCGCTGAAAGCCCGCACCTTTCCCTTAAGGCCCCTCATTACATTTTGTGCAATGGTGGAGCCGACCTTTTTGGTTACTTTCATCCATTTTTTCTTCAACTCCAGCTCGTTCTTAAACACCTTGGACGATTTTCGAACTTTGGCCTTCAGTATTGCCCAAAATCTTTCCACCGGACAAATCTCTGGTGAATTTGGGGGGTTGGCGGTTTTTGGTACAAAAACAACGTTATTGTCTTTGTACCAATCCACGTCGATAGCGCGTAATGGCATGATGCAAGGTCCGGCCAAAATAGTGTCTCGCCACAGACGGGCACAGACGGGCAGAACGGGCAAAATCTTGGACAAAACCTCGTTTTTTTTTCTCAGGATTTCAATTCAACTTGATACTCTACAGAAACTTAGGCTATTCACCATGAGGAATCAAGCATAAACTTATTAAAATTTAATTGTTTTTGCATAACGTCAGGTACGGGAAGTTGGGGTTCAACTCCGATTAAAATTTGATGTAATATTTATAACATCTGTTTTTACCATAAACAAATACTTTTTCCCTTAAAATGGAGGGAATAATGATTGAAATACCTTTGTATGAACCTATTTTTCCAAAAAAAGGGATAAGTAAAATTTATTAATCAAACTAGGCTTTGATTTGAACACTACGCATTTCACGTGAAAAAACCTGATTTTTCTCTATTTTTAAATGTCTGTAAAAAAATGCTCCACGTTTCTCCACTCTTCTATTTTTAAAGGGTGATACGGTCAAAATTTGGTTTATTTAAAAAATCAAATTAAATTTCTTTTTCAAGTTCAAGTAGTATAAAATTCAGGAAAAATATTCAGTTAGGCTTCCGCTTTTCCAAATCCGAATTGCCGGGCCTTACGCTTGACCCCTGCCATCAGATTTTGTACAGCCACCTTATCCACCTTCTTCGCCGCAGAAAGCCAGTTTTCCTTGAACTGTTGCTCGTCCTTAGCAGTTTTTTTGGTCTTCTTTAGGTTCCGCTTGACAATAGCCCAGTATTTCTCAATTGGGCGGAGCTCTGGCGTGTTGGGAGGGTTCTTGTCCTTGGGAACCACCTGCACGTTGTTGGCGGCGTACCACTCCATGGCCTTTTTACCGTAATGGCAAGATGCCAAATCCGGCCACAACAGTACGGAACAACCGTGTTTCTTCAGGAAAGGCAGCAGACGTTTATTCAAACACTCTTTCACGTAAATTTCTTGGTTGACAGTCCCGGAAGCTATGAAAATGCTGCTTTTCAAGCCACAGGTACAGATGGCTTGCCAAACCAGATATTTCTTTGCGAACTTTGACAGTTTCGTGTGCTTGAAAATATCTGCTACCTTTCCCCTTCCTTTTGCCGTATAAAACTCCTGTCCCGGAAGCTGCTTGTAGTCGGCTTTGACGTAGGTTTCGTCGTCCATTACCACGCAGTCAAACTTCGTCAGCATCGTCGTGTACAGCCTCCGGGATCGCGCTTTGGCCGTCGTATTTTGTTTATCATCGCGATTTGGAGTCACTACCTTCTTGTAAGTCGATAGTCCGGCTCGTTTTTTTGGCTCGATGCACGGTTGTAGACGATACACCCAGCTTATTTGCGGCATCTCGGAGAGATAGGTTAGGGTTTCGCTTGAAACTACCGGCAACTCTCTTTGTCGTCTCA
Source organism: Aedes koreicus (assembly GCA_024533555.2). Classification (NCBI taxonomy): domain Eukaryota; kingdom Metazoa; phylum Arthropoda; class Insecta; order Diptera; family Culicidae; genus Aedes; species Aedes koreicus. The sequence continues at coordinate 60,519 of JAHHFK020004351.1, read as the reverse complement.
GCGGCTTCCGGTTTTCGATTTCCCCCCGATCCAGACTTCCTGGCTGTCGACAAACGTTCCTCAAACACTTTAATTACATTTGTAACGGTTGATTTGGCAACTTTTAGTGATTTTGCCAACTTTGCGTGCGAGTAGCTCGGATTTTCGCGATGCGCGAGCAAAATTTTGATACGCTGCTCTTCTTGCTTGGACGGCATTTTGACAACTGAAGAGTGAATTCCAAAATCAAAATAGGAGCAACATTCTACACATACACACCTTCAAAATGAGGGGTGTTCAGGTTTTTTAAATGCAAAATTGAAAGAAATACGTCAAGTTGATATTGACCAAATTTTGACCGTATCGCCCTTTATTGATTGATTTATTTTTGAGATTTTTGCTTCGATCAACTAGATTTTTTTACAATTCATCAATCGGTATTGAAAAATTATAAAAAATGTTGCAAGTATCAAGCAATTTCCTACGTTTGATTTTCGAAAAGTATATTCCGAAGTAATATTCTCTGTATACTGCAATTAGTACAGTTATGAAGAGTTATACTGTTGTTTTAACGATTCGCGTTGGATAGAGTTTTACTTCTAGGAAGAAATAAACTTTGAGAAACTGTGAAAGTGAGAATAAGTACGATGCCTAATCGTTTTGATGCCAAACGTATGCGCAAATTTCGGAAGTGCGTTAAAATCAAACATTTGGAAAATACTCCGACCATGTACCGATGCCGAGTGAACTCGTGATTATCAGGCAAAACTTAAACGTTGCCAACTGTTGGTTGAGATGTTGGAGAAGGGTCTTCAACTTGAGGCCGTATCATAATTTAAACCTTTCTTAAGAGTGTACAATAAAATTTTCTAATTTTCATAATGCATACTAACAAGCAGGGTCTTCCCTTAGCTCAATCGGTATAGGCGCAGCTACAAAGCAACACCATACTAGAGGTGTCTGGGTTCGATTCCCGGTCTGATCTAGAAATGTTTCGCTAAGGAAAATTTCTCGGCTCTCTGGGCGTATAGGGTATGATTATACTTGCCACACAATCATACTAATGCAAAAATAGTACCTGGCATCAAAAACTCTCAATTAATAACTGTGGAAGGGCATTTAGAATACTACGTTGAGGGCAAGCAATAAGCTAATTGCGAAAGCAATACGCTTGAAACGCTAAGAAAGAGTAAGAAGAAGACTAACATACTTGCTCGCTAATGCTAACCCAACGTCCGAATAGAACAGTACTTGCGTTGCTACATAGTTTGAAATAAATAATTTATTTTCCGCATTATCTTCTGCGTATAAAGAAAATGCTAGATTTGACACGAATTCATGAAAAAATTCATTTAAATATATAACTGATACCACTGAAATCAGGTCTGTTGTATGAAAGATTGCAAACAATTTCATTTTTTTTAACGCTTGTTTTGGCCTTCAATTCAACAACGGAGAATTTTACGCGTCTGTTAAAATTTATTATTATTTTTTCTGTGAATGTTCCGCTACGAAACTAACGAAACTAATCAAACGGTTTAACGTAGTCTACGTTAACCGGTCGTGTGTTAAACACAACTGATTATTTTGTCTTTAATAGCTTCACTCCATTCAGCAGAACGAATCGAAAAATGGAATCTTCGAAACATATTTATGACGGACTGAAAGTGTTCTTAAAGAGGAAAATTATGAAACTATCAAAACTTGTGGTAGTTTTATCAAAGTCTTAAGCATAACTTGAGTGTCATTTCAAGTTTGTACCGATAAAACTGTCAAGTTTTAAGCGAAACTTGGGAAATAGTCTTGAGAACCTCCTGTAGTATGGGCCTTTTGGAACTTATGAGGGTTTTATGGCTGTTTTATAGATTTTATGTAGAATATCTAATTTAGTGCGTGGTTTTATCAAATGAGTCTTGAAAACTTCTTCAAGTGTACCTTAAAATTGAATGTGTTACTTGGGATGGCTAATCATGCACGCATATGACCGGAATTTCAACGCAATCCCTATCGACGATGCAGATATCGTTGCTGCTGCAAACAAGTTGAAGACGTCAAGCAGCGCTGGACCAGACAGTATTCCATCAGTGTTTCTAAAACATTGCATTGCTTCGCTGACTGGACCATTTTGCCACATCTTTCGGTCATCATTGACGACCGGTAAGTTTCCAACACCATGGAAGGAAGCTTACATGTTGCCCGTGCACAAAAAGGGAGTTAGGAGAAATGCTGATAACTATCGCGGAATTTCGAGCTTTTGCGCAGCCTCTAAGCTGTCTGAACTGACCGTTTTGGAACCCGTATTTTTCCACGTGAAGCAATTGATCAGCGACGATCAACATGGATTCATGCCGAATCGTCAACGGCCACAAAGCTTCTATCAATCACTTCCTTCATCAAGGATGGGATTTTATCTGGTTCACAAACGGACGTTCCCAAGTAACACTGCCAAAACCATTCTGCTTTATTAAGTTTTATTAAGGTTTTATCGAAGCCACTAGAAATCAATTTGACACCACGAGCTGCCAATAGGTTTCATATTTTAGTCGGGTTTATACGGTTTATCCCAGTTGGTTGTAAATATAGTTGGTTAATATTAAAATGTCTTTATTATTTTGCTTGACCCGTCCTTTCTTATGAAACTCGGTTCAGTTTAATGAAAAACAAAAATCAGTTCGGGTTTGATGAAAAATCTCTGCCGAATTCACCACTCTCGACTGAATGCCTCAAACAATCTAAAATGTACTAGTTTTGATAATATGCACTGGTTGTTCAGGAAAAATCACGAACATTTCACTTAAACACTAACTCTTTTATTGCAAATTAAATTGGTCGTCCTGAAAAGGACGATGGTTATGATACGCCTAAGAAAATAATTTCTATTTTCGGTTTATTTGGCCAGAATGACACCATAATGTGCTGTATTCAATCCGAATAGTAGTGTATTACACTCCTCGTCGCTGTGAATGTTGGGATAGTTGGGATGATTGTATTAATCTAGTTGTCAAAAACATTGTTTTGTGCTGGGAGGTGCCCGGCTCCGGAAAGGCTTCGAAAGTGGATGGCGCCCGCGCGGATTATCAATTTTTCGACTTTCAATTCGGGGAAAGTTGAAAAGCTTTGCAGCGCTTCCTTCTGGTTTGTAGCTGAGGAAGCGCAGGCGATAATTTAGGAGACAGATGCGCAATCGCAAGAAATCGGATGAGATAAAGAAAACCCGAGAAAAGATCTTCGTTACGAGAGAGCGAAAAACACAACCATCGATCAATCGACCCTGAATATTCAAATGAAATCATTTTCTTCTTCTTCTTCGTCTTCTTCTTCTTCTTTTGCGAGGGATTTTAACCCTTCGGGTCATTCGTCCCTGTTCGCGGGATTTATATTTGTTTGGAAAGGCCAGTTTGGGTAAGGAATTCTATTAGCACTTCCTCATTTGGTGGCGATAAAACTTCCTCAAGTAATTACTCAAATTGAAAGTCAAGCGTTCGGTGGTATAGGTAATGCAGTCTATTAAAATATGGCGGATGGATAGTGAGACTCCACAGGTGGTGCAGATTGGGGGATCTTCTCTATCTAAAAGGTAACTATGGGTGAGACGGGTATGACCTATTCGTAGACGAGAGAATGCGGCGGTTTTTGGGATTTTTACTGTCGGGCCAGGGAAGAGTGGTGGGTTTGAGGCTTCTCAACGCGGAATTCCTGCTGTTGAACCACGAAAGACTACAGCAATCGCGAATCCTCCCCTTTGTCCATCTGACAGCATCAGGAGATGGAATTGAAACATCCTCTGGATCCAGTCCGCGACCTACACCAGCCAACCGGTCCGCCTCCTCGTTACCACGAATGCCAGAGTGGCCTGGATCCAACAGAAGGCGGCCCATTAGCCAATGCAGATCTCTCAGCCTCTTGGAGCCAGGGATGTTTCAAAGTGGAGGAATTCATTTCACGGAGACAACTGGCGGAATCGGTAAATATAACAGAGGGACAGTTGTGGGTGGAAGAACAAAAACTAGCGGCTCTCATCAGAGTATATGCTTCGGCACTAAAGATGGAGCAAGAAGAAGGGAGGGAGGAACTGATTCTGGGGAGCGTTGAATTAAAAAATATGCCATAGCCGACTTTGTCGTCGGAAACTGAACCATCGGTGTAAATATGTTGATGATTGGGGTATTTCCCGAGGAAAAAAAAAAAAGAAGCTTTTTTTAAAGGAAACCCCCCCCTCAAATTGGAGGGGGGGGGGGGATTTTTAGGGGGGGGTTGGCCCGGGGGGGGGGTTGCATCCGGGGAGAAAACCCAGTGGGGGGGGACAGGGGGTTAGGGAGAGGAGGGACGGCGGGTTTTTTTATCAAGAGGAACTCCTTGCCGCCCCCCCCCCCCCCCCCCCCCCAAGGCTTTAGTCATCATTGATGCCGCCATATAGTGTTCAAATGGGAGTTGACCACATTCAGCCATTATAAAGGGCGATACGGTCAAAATTTGGTCAATATCAACTTGACGTATTTCTTTCAATTTTGCATTTAAAAAACCTGAACACCCCTCATTTTGAAGGTGTGTGTGTGTAGAATGTTGCTCCTATTTTGATTTTGGAATTCACTCTTCAGTTGTCAAAATGCCGTCCAAGCAAGAAGAGCAGCGTATCAAAATTTTGCTCGCGCATCGCGAAAATCCGAGCTACTCGCACGCAAAGTTGGCAAAATCGCTAAAAGTTGCCAAATCAACCGTTACAAATGTAATTAAAGTGTTTGGGGAACGTTTGTCGACAGCCAGGAAGTCTGGATCGGGAGGAAATCGAAAACCGGAAGCCGCTGAGACGACAAAGAGAGTTGCCGGTAGTTTCAAGCGAAACCCTAACCTATCTCTTCGAGATGCCGCAAATAAGCTGGGTGTATCGTCTACAACCGTGCATCGAGCCAAAAAAACGAGCCGGACTATCGACTTACAAGAAGGTAGTGACTCCAAATCGCGATGATAAACAAAATACGACGGCCAAAGCGCGATCCCGGAGGCTGTACACGACGATGCTGACGAAGTTTGACTGCGTGGTAATGGACGACGAAACCTACGTCAAAGCCGACTACAAGCAGCTTCCGGGACAGGAGTTTTATACGGCAAAAGGAAGGGGAAAGGTAGCAGATATTTTCAAGCACACGAAACTGTCAAAGTTCGCAAAGAAATATCTGGTTTGGCAAGCCATCTGTACCTGTGGCTTGAAAAGCAGCATTTTCATAGCTTCCGGGACTGTCAACCAAGAAATTTACGTGAAAGAGTGTTTGAATAAACGTCTGCTGCCTTTCCTGAAGAAACACGGTTGTTCCGTACTGTTTTGGCCGGATTTGGCATCTTGCCATTACGGTAAAAAGGCCATGGAGTGGTACGCCGCCAACAACGTGCAGGTGGTTCCCAAGGACAAGAACCCTCCCAACACGCCAGAGCTCCGCCCAATTGAGAAATACTGGGCTATTGTCAAGCGGAACCTAAAGAAGACCAAAAAAACTGCTAAGGACGAGCAACAGTTCAAGGCAAACTGGCTTTCTGCGGCGAAGAAGGTGGACAAGGTGGCTGTACAAAATCTGATGGCAGGGGTCAAGCGTAAGGCCCGGCAATTCGGATTTGGAAAAGCGGAAGCCTAACTGAATATTTTTCCTGAATTTTATACTAATTGAACTTGAAAAAGAAATTTAATTTGATTTTTTAAATAAACGATTTCACCGATTTACACGCGTTTTCCCTTGACCAAATTTTGACCGTATCACCCTTTAAACGATCGATTAGCGTCCGGTGTTTAAATATTTCATGACGGCAGCCTTTTGAAAAATCTACACAATGCTCAAGGTGTGTAACGAAGCGGAAACTTAAATTGTTTTAGCCACCGCTGGTTGTCAATAGGTAAGTATTTTGAAAGTAATGTTGAATAAATTCCAATCAAACAATCTCTTTTTAAATTGAAGTAGTCGTCCTGAAAACGACGGATTTGAAACGGTCCACATAGTAATTAAAACCTTCTCGGTCTTTTGAAGAAGCAGGTTATTTCAGCCGTTGCACTTTCCGCCTTACCAAAGATGGCTATCAACAAGATCACACACACACACACACACACACACACACACACACACACACACACACACACACACACACACACACACACACACACACACACACACACACACACACACACACACACACACAGAGAGACACACACTGAAAATTAATTTTAGTTTATATTACGAAATCGAAGATAAAACTAACGAATCTACACACTTAGAAATTATGAATTTTACACGGGACGTAATTCATGTTTGTAAAAAGTCGGGGAACGTAAAGAAAGATTTCGTGTAAAATTATGTCTTCCGAAACTGACAAATACGCAAATCGACGAAAGATGTGTTTGATTGAATTTATTTTCTCATCTCTTTGAACTCATTCTTATGTGCTAAAGGACGCTTGCATGTGTCGGTCTCAGGGGACAGAAATTTACATGACATTTTGGTAGTGTGTATTTGTTGTTTTCTGCAACGAAACCGATTTGTTGGTTCTACGAAGATACCTTCGAAATTCATGGCACACACGCAACTGTCAAAAGCACGAAGCATTTGTTGAAGGAACAGAAAGAACATTCATGTACTATACGAAAATAATACAAAGAGCTACGAATATGTTGTTATTAATTAAAAAGAATCGTTCCTCTGGTGGTTGCATGAGTGACAGACAGATCTACTATATCGACTCGAAATGTAGTTGAAAAAAAATGAACTACCACGTAGAGTTGTGCAACGTTTTGTTTTTTAATGTTTCTGACATGGGATTCGAACCTGTATTTTAGGAAAGAGCTGATACTGCATCGGTGGTTGATCTCACTTGGCCATGGTGACTCGTGGGAAGATACTTGATTAATGAGTATGCAGTTATAACTCTCGACAGCGTTTTAATTTTTATTTTGAGATAAATAAATTATTCCTGCCCATCCCAGCAGCAACATCTGGCATGATTACATTCATTCATTTCATTTCGTGCATTTAACAAAAAGGTGCAACGATAGCAGTTAAAGGCAATATGAATGTTTCATAGGGTATGTGATGGTGGTTTGTCCAATTTTCGATATCTTCACGTAACTGTCAAATACAAATCGATTTTTCTCCATGAAAAAAATCTAGATTCATGATAGAGTTGTGTTTGCTGTGAAGCTCTAAGTCTCTAGTTGCTAGTTACTGGTTTGCTCAAAGTTTTAGGATGTTATAGCAATTTTTTTTTTAAATAATTTATGATGGTGGTTTGTCCACCTCTGATCATGGTTTGTCCACTTTTGAAAGCATTGTTTTTGAGCGAAAATGTTCTGATTCTCAAGTGGAATGTAACATTCGTATACTGTTTCTTGTTCAGGATGATTATTTTGACCCATTCATGAATAGTTTACTACAAGTTTTTGGCATACCGGCGCCGGTAGTGTGGTGCTAAGCGTGACTGCGACGTCGGTTGGATTTTTCTGAGGCGAAAAAATCTCTGGCCACGTCTCCCGTCGGAAGGGAAGTAAAGCCGTTGATCCCGGCTCATGTGTTGATGAGTGCGATTTGTAGGGTCCAGGTGATGGAGTCTTCTTTCTGGCGACAATGGCTGTCACTAAGAAAATGTGGTTAGCATTTATAGTAGTGGAAATAAAAAACATGCCCATCTCTGATGGTAATTCCGGTAAACGATATTGAATTTTGAAAATATATTTATTGTTTGGATCGAAACTTGAAGAGAATCATACATTGGTGCATTTTATATAAGTTACAAGAACAAGAAAAAGATAAACATGTGTAATAAGAATGGTAAGTAAAAAAATAAATGATGATTTGTTGCATATAAATCGGTCTGGAAAATAAATTTAAAGTTAAAAAACAACAAATCAAACGAAATATGATTACTAACTGAGTACTTCACTAAGTTTTTCGACGCTTCTTTTGAGGCTTAGAATGCGGAGGAATGAGTTGCTTGCTTTTCTTTGATGAAGCAATATTCTTCCTTTTCGTTGCAACCTTCTTTCTTTCTTCAGCCGCTGCAGCTGCAAGATATTTCAGTAGCTTACTTGTAGCTTTAAATTTTCCGTTTCTGCAAGCAACTTTGCTCTTATTTTGTTCAGCTTCGTGTTGCGTGCTTGCTTGGCCTCTGCATCATTTTTATGTTCTTGAGCAATTTTCTGATCTTCCAAGTCTCGGTTTTCAATCTCGGTAATAATCTGCAAATCTGACGTGACACCATAGGACACTTTCAGACCTTTTCTTTGCCGAGGTTTTTTTCTGAGTTGTTGTAGCTGGTGTCTGTAGGACATCAGCTGGTGTTCGAAGTAAGGTAGAGGGTACTGCGGGAATGAAAACCACGGGTTCAATTATATTCAGCTGCTGTTCCATAATTAGAACATTGAGCAGCTTTGAAGGTTTGCTTTCCTTCAAATATGTCCTGAGGTCATTAACAGCATCGCGAGCACGTGCTACAAGCTGCTTAGTTTTACTATCATAAGATGGAGATGTTACCTCGGCACCATGATTAACCTCGTAGACGCTGGTATCCATTAATTCTTCAACTGTGTCGTTTCTGACTATTGGTGCAATAGTGTCGCTGTTATTATTGAGGTCATCTTGGAATACATTGTTTCTGTACATTGGAACATTGTTAATATCGTCGTGGTAGTTTAGTGCACTTTCGTCAAGGGTGGCCAAGTTGTTTTCGGTAGGGTCGAGCTGTTCTTGTGGCGTTTTTTTTTTTTCAATTTGTGAATTCCTTGAGTGTAAAAACAAACAATCCGTTTTCATTATTGAAGTTGAACGGCTGTAATCCGGTTGATCTCCAACCGTTGATGATTGTTTCCTTGGTAATGACCTCATAGTTTGTTTGCTTCAAAACCTTAACAAATTCAATTTCATTGAACGTTTTATCTGGGTTATTTGTTTTCCATTTTTGAAAATTTTCCGCATATTTAGCTTTTAACGGACCAAAAATTGCCACATCGAGCACTTGTAGAATGTGCGTCGAAGTTGGGTAGAGAACTGTTGAAATTACATCATTTTCGAAGCACCATCTATATAACTTAACAGAATGATGGCCCGAATACGCATCAACCACCAATACAATTGGGCGTTCAATATTCATTTCAATCCATCTTGGATTTAAGTGTTGCGCTACAAAATGAAAGAAGGCAGTTTGATTGAATCCAAAGTCAAAATATCCCTTCAGCCGATCATGCGTTAGTAAAGCAGACGATTTGCCCAGTGCCTCCAGTTTGCGTTTAGAGATATTGGGATGCCGGTTCATAAAACTATTGCAAAAAGGAAAGTACGAATTTTATACAATTAATGTTATTACTCTGACAAGGGTAACATTATGCCATGTAAAAAATCTGGATGCCCCTCATTTGAAATGACTATAACAGTAACATAAGTTGTAATATAAAATTAAATATATTTACAAACATTCAAGCATGCTTTACTTTTAGGAGCACGTGAAATTAAAAATTTAGTGAAAAGAAATAAAATTGCACTGACTAAATATTTTGTTTATATCTGTCGTATAACTTCATGATAAAATAAACCTCATCATAAAATAAGCCACGTATGTAGTTTGTTACGCTTACCCTTTTAGGCAACCGGGTGTTGGAGTTCCTCCTTGAAATTTATTTCCGTCCAGAGAAGCAAGATCTCTTGCAGCATCCAGAATTTCCTTAGTCGTTTTTGGACAGCCATAAACAGCACAATGTAGAACCCAAGCAGCCAGTTGTTTCTCCAGATCAGCACTTAAGGTCATTTCATTGCCGTACCTCTTGCATTTTTTTCCTTTTAACTTCAACAACAGGGTCGATTTGGGTATATTCTACATTTTGCTAGCACTATTGGCTGTTAAAAACTTGTTCTTCACATCCGATAAAGCCTTTAAAAGGTTTTCCTCTGAATATTGCCTTTTATTGGACATTTTTCTACCGAATAACACTTAAATCGGAAATATTTTACTTCTGCTGCGCGCAAAGGAAACCATAAACAAATAGCAGCGCGCCAAGCGGTCAACGTAAGAACCAACTGGACAAACCACGATCAACGCAGTGGACAAATCATCATCAATATTACTCTATTTGTATACTAGGAAACATTTGAATACATTTTTTGAAATTAATTTGCCTAATTAATGCAGTTGAAAAAGTGGACAAACCACCATCATATTTTTGACTGGACAAACCACCATTAAATACCCTACAATATACGAGACATTTGTTCTATTTACAAAATCCATGATTACGAAAAGAGTGAAAGCTAATTTACGAGAATAAATTTTCAGTGCAAGCACCTTTTTTTGCTTCCTCGTGGTTGCGCCCACCGGCTGGCAACCTGTAACGATCTGTAAATTTGTAGAGTTTGTACATAATTTATTAACTTTAATCTAGATGAATTTAGTTCGTTAGGGTAGGCTATGCGAGAGCATCAGCATTTTAGCTGTATTACTTCTAAGACGGGTACATTTAATTTTATGGATAAGGTAGGAAAGGGACACTCGTAGAACCACACGATCCAAATTATCTTTCGTGCCATCAGATTCACGATAGTACACGAAGGGTTTCGGAAAATGATAAACTTCCGGTTTCTTAGAATCTTATGTTACCTTATTCTGAGGATTCATAGTCCAAATCATTCCGTCTGTGACTTCTCAACGATTTGGAAGTGTACGCGTTTGATTGTGATCGTTTTTTGCTGGTTAATGTAGGCAATTTAAAGTGATGTCAAGTGTTTAGATTAATTAGTTTTTGTTCCATAGCTAGACATTAGATTAAGTGTGCGTGAATCGTGAATTGTGTGCGAAATAGTAGATAGGCCAAATCTTCAGGTAATTTTATCGTGCTCAAATGTGCCGTCCATCTGTGTGCTCGTTCGTGTATTCACTGTTCCGTCCAGTTGTTTGCTTTGTTCATTATTCGCAGCAATTATCCCCATCGGACGGAAGATTCCCGGCATCACCAACCGACCGGAAGCGGACAGATACGTCACCACAGGAGAATCGGGGATCCTCCATGAGGACAGCGTCCACACGCCGGCTCGTCAATCGCCCGGCTAGGCCGAGTAACCGCCATTGTCCCTTTCCTACCTTATCCATACAATTAAATGGACCCGCGTTAGAAGTAATACAGCTAAAATGCTGATGCTCTCGCATAGCCTACCCTAAGGAACTAAATTCGTATAGATTAAAGCTAATAAATTATGTACAAACTCTACAAATTTACAGATCGTTACAAACCGACTACCTAGTCGGCGGCGCCTTGGCACTCCGCACTGTCGAATGAAGCTAGCGCACCCTCCACGGTACATGCCATCACCAGCTGCCAATGAATACTGGCTCGTTGCTTCGCACAGCTCCAGTACTGCAACACGAATGAGAAAATCTGCTTTTAAATCGTTCAGTGCTGAATATGAGACCTCCCCCAAGTAACACCACTTGTCATATTCATGTTAATAATACACGTTTTAGACCAAGCTCATGTTTGTTTTGTAACGTCTATAACTTAATTTCATACACGCATATAAGCGAAAAAGCGCAATAAATGTGGCATTTTTAAACATATTTTACGTCATACCAGATGTTTTGTAGAACATCCATAAGACAAATATTATGTTCTATGGATGCTTCCAACAGCATGCTTATAACATAATGATATGTTTTGTCAAAGCAAGCACGGTATGAACAAAGAAAAAAAAAATATAAACAAGATTTTATACTGGCGAAACGATATCGTAGCTAATGGTATTTTACGCGTTAAAGATGATTGTTTATAACTTTTTCAAATAGGAAATTAAAAGTGCTTTACGCATGGAAGTTGTAGCAAAATTGTATATGCGGCTCAAGGTTAGCAGTGCAACTTTCCGTTTTACCTTCCCTTATTTCATGCGCCATCGATTGGATTAAAAAACGTAGAAGGTACCCCGAATAAATTATTGAATTTTAGTGAGATTTCTTTATGGAATTCACAAAAACCAACATGGCGATTTTCCAAGTCTACAGTCCTACAGTACGGGTCAAAACATTAGCAACACATTTGATTGTCAAATGTTCATTTTTTCTTTTCTGCGTTTTTTGTTGTGAAATTGAACCGAGTAATGGCAGTATGAATGAAAATACAAATACAATTTTTCTTTTATTTTGTGCGTAGCTACATCTCAAAGGACTCCCTTACAATTAAGTGTAACAATTTATAAAAAATACTAAACAATCTCCGAAACTGTTGCTGTATGTTACATTTGAATAAACCCTTATGCCCAATTTGGCTTCTATTTGAATCAGTGAGTGGCATCACAATTTTACATATAGGTAGTTTTTTTTATTCCAGTATTTCAAATAAACATATTTTCAGCCGTCACTGTATTGGATTCACAATCTATTCTGAATAATTTCAATATTGCATGAGGATGTTAAAAATATGTTTAAAATTCATCTTGAATGCAACCTATCAACATATTTACGAACATCTATCATACACGCTATTTCCAAACAATCCAAAATGAAGTACGTTTGACTAGAATCAGTCAAAAGTATGGATACTCAAAAGTGAGTAAGGATAGTTTGTAGTGGTAAGATGACAAACAGTCACCGATGTTTTCAAAAAGTAAAATTTAAGTTGATCGAACAAAAATGGAACAAAAATGTGTTCGCTGTTCTGGTACCACGTTTGAACCGAATATGTGTGGAAAAACATCCTCTTAACTTATTCAAGACCAGACATGTTTCGTTTTTCATCCTTACGACTTTTTTACAACAAACTTCTTATATTCTTGTCAAAGAAGATGTTTATGGTGTTACTTGGGCCCTTACTCACATTTGAAATCTGTGATGGGAAAGTACTGTGAACTTATGAAAACCAGCCTGTTAAACAAAATTATAAATTATAAGACATCAAGCTTAATTTTTGCTACTTTCAATAGTTTCAAATTGTTAACGGATAATTTTTGATGATTGAATTGATATGCGGGAAAATTTCCAACCGATTGATGTAAACATTTTGAAAATCTATTGAGCATTTATTAAGCTATTAGCGTTTAATTTGTAACGATATTTCGTGACGGTCGCTTATTTTTAGATTCCAAATTGACACCCTACCCTTGCCGTAAGACGTAGTCTACGTAAAAAAAAAACCTTAATTAATCGTAACAAAATACAACCAGAACAGAGGAGAGCTCCTTACAAATCTGTCATCAAAACACGCGAGCAATGTTTTGCAATGCATCCCGATTTTAAGTGAATCGAACTTTAATACCAACACCATTGTGTGAAATTCACCTGTCGCATAGTTGTTATCTACCAGTACCTATTGAACAGCGTTCGTAGTTCACGCCACTAGGCAGGTCACCGGCACACACCCGGTGTCAATTTCACATTCCGGACCGAAACGCATTATTGTGCGCTAATTTTCGTCCCTATCCCAATCCCGTCGCCAGTTCCGGAGGTCGGTTAGGCATATGCCATTCGCAGCAACTGCACGACACACCTTTCGGCGTGAGATGCGAAAAAAGAACCTATTCTGTCCCCTACACCTTTGAACGCTTTCTGCTACTCGCCTTGTGCGAAAAACGCTCCACTGAAGTTTTGATTCCTTGCTGTGATTAGAATGTAAATTTTATCTTCTGCTAAATTGGACCTTTTTCACGCTTCTACACATCGCACCGTTGCCGTTGGTTGCCGTCTTGGGGTCTTGCCAGGCGGGTGTTGTTGGGTCTTTAACAGATTAAAACGGAGGCGACCGTCTGTACGTGTGAGCGTAAGTGTGTGTGTGTGTGTCATAATCAAACGGCAGGCAAAATCGAGTGAATGAGTAAGACGAGATGGTTTTTGATGAGACTTCAAGAAGCTGTTGAATTGTGAATTTATTCAATGGGAATTTCTTCACTTATGTGTAAATTTGATACGGTTCCACTCGGTTCATCCCACGTTTTTCCATGGTTGCTTAGATTAGAAAAAAAACCTCTTGCAGCACCGACGGTCGAAAGTAGGCGAAAATGGCATCGTCACTGATAAGCTGCCTACGCTAAATTGGAATCATTTGCCAAAGTGCCTTCTCAATTGCACTGCGGCTTATTTTCTGCTTTACGGAAATTACTCTGCAATTGAATGCAAAGTAGCCCGATTAGACAATAATCTTTTGTTTGTTTTTCAGGAAAATTACCTCAAATAGAGCTGAAATTGATGTTCCACCATTTTTCTCTCTCACTCCTTCTTGCACATCGTACCATCCGATAATGGCTTCAGGTTTATTGAAAAACTCGTCTGTAAAAGATTCATGCGTACATTCAAATGCATGCTCGATAAATGGTTTCCGAGAAGAAAATTATTGCGAATAGAGGCAGAAACGAAACAGCACACGCAACTCGTCAATCGCTCACTCTCAGTAATATCTCGGTGTGGATTCATTTTTCTGCAATTGCAAATTAATTGAATTGTAAATGCCCTTCCGGCGGATTGGATGTGCAATTGTGATTGTTGTTAGTGGCAGTGTAGGTGCTATACTTAATGGATAAGTACATGCTGAAGTATGTCAAATTGAGATTGATAAATTTAAATGATTTAGCGTGGAGATAAACCGTTCCCAAACTGATTTATAATTTCAGCCAAAAGAGTGTAAATGTAATATGAGTATACAGGGTGCGGCAGAAAATAATGCGAAAATGTTCAAACTTGAGTATTGGGCTAATTCGTGTAGCTAGTGACTAATTTCTATCGAAAGTGTATTTTTTTATGTTTACTTTCAAGTGCTGCATCCAAACATTCTATTTGATTTATTGCAAATTCGTCAAAATGTTCGCGAAAGAAGTGATCACCAGGAGATTGCCAATGTGGTAGGGTGTCATTTGGCAACAGTTTACCGCATAAAAAAGTCTCTGTAGGATGGTCCTAAGCAGTGAAAGCCGGAAAGCGGGCGTCCTCGCTTTGCACGCACGCCGAACGTGATCAAATTGGTCCGTGCAAAAATTGCTCGTAACCCGGTGCGTTCCATAAGAAAACTTGGAAAGGAAGCCAATATTTCGGAGAAATCCATGTGGAGAATCATAAAAGAAGACCTGCATGCATCTTCCAGAGCCAAAGTGAAACGCCACTTGATTACGGACCGGGTCAAGGAACTACGAGTGTCTCGTTGCAAGAGATTGCTTTCCTTGTCGAAGAAGGAAAAAATGATAATCCTGTTCTCCGACGAAAAGCTTTTCAGCATCGATGCTGTGTCCAACAGCTGCACGGACTTGTTCATTTCACCCCAGAAAATGGAGAACGTTCCGGAAAAAGTGAAATTCAAATTTCAAACCAAAAATCCGGCTGGTGTCATGATGTTTGGGTGGGTGGCGTCCAGCGGTTTGAAAATGCCGCCTGTTTTCATGGATGCTGGAGTTAAAATCAATACCGAAGTGTATATCGGTATTTTAAAGGACCAAGTGCTTCCCTGGGTGAAGGCCAACTTCTCCGAGGACCAAAACGTTGTCCTACAGCAGGATGGAGCGCCGTGTCACACGTCCAATCGAACCCAACATTGGTTGAACGATAACATGAAGTTTTGGCCGAAGGATTTGTGGCCCCCTAGCAGTCTAGATCTTAATCCGTTGGATTATTCGTTTTGGGCATATGTTGAAGCACAAGCCTGCAAAACATCACAACCTAGTGTGAAAACCCTGAAGTCAACCATAACACGCACATGGCAGTCAATGTCGGAGGACTACGTCCGAAAGGCATGCTCTGGCTTCCGGCGTCGGCTCGAGGATGTTATTAATAAAAACGGAGGAAACATTGAATGCATTTGTTTAAAAGGACTTTATAAAGATAACTGCACTCGAAAATGTTGATATAATTGCTTGAATTAGTTGAAAATGGGATTTGAAAGAAATAGAACAAATTTTCGCTTTATTTTTTGCCGCACCCTGTATGGATAAGTAACACCGCTTTGAGGTGATGGTGTTACGTGCACTAATCGTCGCCCTTTGCTCCAATTTCCTGTTGTTGACCACAGTAATCTCTGTTATGTGATGAGCTAACTCCAGTTTTCTGGAGCGCATCCATCCCTCGACTATGTCGGTGGAGTGTATGGCTGTTAACTCCACCTCTTTCATGGACACTCCATAGACCTCTAGAATATTGTCGTCCGTGAAGCCGACAATTTTTACCCTGATAGGAAACTTCAATCCTAAAGCCTATGATTGAACCTTGCGGAACTCCTGCGGTCACTTGGACACGTTCCTGACCCACCTTTGTGTTGTATACCAGTACCCGATTCTGGAATTAGTTTCCCTGAATCCTGTACAGGTGAGTAACTGGACACGTTGGAGCGAGCTGACAATAGCCTCTCAACTGGAGCTATTGAACGGTTTCTCACATCCAGAGTGACGACTGCACAGTAGCAAACTACCCGCCTCTTACGTTGGATTGCCACCTCTGCCGTTTCGGTGACGGACATGATAGCATCCACCGTTGACTTCCCTTTACGGAAGCCAAACTGATTGTTGGACAGGCCGTGTGTACCTTCCGTGTACTTCGCCAACCTGTTGAGGATTATCCTCTCCAGCACTTGACCCGTCGTATCCAACAAGCATATCAGACGGTATGGCGATGGATCGCCTGGTTGCTTCCCTGTCTTCAGCAATAATACTAGATTGTGGCATTCTCAGGCGTCCAGGAAGACGCCCTTCTCCAGACGTCTTTGCATTACCATCCTGAGCATTTCGAGAGGCAGCAAAACAGCCGTCTTAATGGCCTGGTTTGGTATACCGTCAGGTCGTGGCGTTTTGTTCACCTTTAGCGACTTATCACAATGAGTTCATCATTTGTAACCGTCACCTCGTCCCCTTCCGCGGCGGTGCCGTTGTCATCGCCCACGTGATTGCGGATATTCAACGTTGCCAACCATCAATCCACCACCATAACAGCGTTATTGTCTGGGATACTTGAACGGTGGTCATGGGACAATTCTACGGCAGCGGGAGGCCAGGGAACCAGGTTGTGGCGCGGAACAAATGCAGTAGCTCCGATTATTGCTCGATTGAAGTTGCTGCACCTTTGGATTTGGCCATTACCGCCCAATAAGCATCGCCCCATGAGTTTGCACTGGTTTTCAAACACAAGCCCTTGAAGCAGGCACGTCTGCTGGACTTCATATCTCTTTAGCTAGTGGTGATGGCTATTGCCCGCGACGCTTCGCTTTTTCGAAGTCTGACCATGCATTCTACGGCAAATTCTACGGAGGTCGACAATTGACACCGTCTACTAATACACCGGCAACCTCCCATCTCTACGCATGATTGCATCATGTTTCGTTCCCGTTCAAGCGCTTCTTTGAATACTTCTTCGTTGAAGTATGATGTCCTCCATTTACAAGCGAATGGAGTGAGTGCTCTTCCAACATAACAGCGTCACGCTGCTTATTATTCTGGACGATACTATAACGAACCGCCAAGTGGTCGCTATGGATGTAGCCATCCTCCACCCTCCAGTTGCTTGACAGCCCAGGGCTGCAGAACGTCACGTCGATGATTAACTCCGTTTCCATGATACGTACTTTTAGTACCTACGTTGGCCAGGTCTACGTTGAGCCTGACCAGGGTCGCAAGCAGGACTTGGACCCTGGGATTGGTAAATTGATTCCTTCACTGCTGCGCCTAGACGTTGAAGTCGCCCGCTATTACCAACGAATTTTGGCCAGTTAGCTCTGTTGTCATCCGATCAACAGTTTGTAAAAACTGGTCAATCGACTATCTTGGCGACGCATAACAGCTACAGAAGAAAATCAAATGTACTGCAACCGCGAAGCCCTTACATGAGGTTGACACAACCTCTGGAAGAACTACTTTTAAGGCTGAGTCCGCTGCGGGTGCTGCCAACCATATAGCTACTAGGGCAACCTCGACCTTACACTGAGCCTTGCAGGCATTGGAGATTACACAAGCCAACGTGATCTCGTTCAGATATTGACACTGGAGAGTCGTTTGCGTGGCTATCGCACGCACCTCCACTCCCGCTCCTTAAGCTTGTTTAGACAGCTTGTTGTAGGCTGGCCCCTTCAGCTTCGTGTCTTTTTTAAGCTCCAGGATCATCTCGCCAGTGTGGGTACGGCGAGTACTCCACACACCGGTGCCCAGATTCACGAGCTTTGCGTCAACGCTCATCGCTTTGAGGGCTTCGGAGTACTTAGAATGTTTGAACTTCACAATGATGGCCTACCTGTGGTTCTACCTCCATGCCATGTTCCGGATTTTCTTTTCTTTTTTGGGTCAATTTCCGTTTTTTCGGAGCTTGGTTCAGGGAATCTTTACATCTCCAAGGACCATCGTTAACACGTACGTCCTCAACCCCTCTGAGACAGAGGGAGGAACTTTTAAAATTTAAAATTGATGATACTCCATCGTTAGCCGTCGGATTTTGTTGCGGGATTTTTGCAATAGATCACAAAATTATCCTAGTTTATAGATCTGCACTGGTTATTCCGAATATTTCCGTAGCTTCAGATTCAAAGGTGCGAGTACTGGAGTAAGTACCTGTCCAGGGATGGTGGACAAAATATTTTTAGATGCGAAACATGGCATGCGGCATATCAAACTTCATGATTCAGCAAAACTAGGCCATCAGAAGACATTTTGAGGATTTTTGACTATACTGGCCACTAAAAGAGGCCCTGCAGGATCCGAGTTCCTCCGAAAAAGTGGCCATATTCAAATCTATTCCTAAACATGGCTTGCGACGTATCACACCTTATGATTTTGCCAAAATAGGACTTCGAAGGACATTCCGAGGGTGTCTGATAATACTGGCCACTTAGGGTGACCCTCCGGAGTCCAAATTCTTCCGGAGAAGTGGCCATATTCAAATCGTTGCCAAAACCTTGGATGCGACACTTCAAACTTTATGATTTTGCAAAACTTAGTCTTCAGAGGACATTCTGAGGATTTTCGACCAGACTGGTAACTTAGGGAGACCCTGCGGAATCTGAGTTCCTACGGGAAAAAGGCCATATTTAAAACGTTGCCAAAACCTGGCTTACGACATATCAAACTTCATGATTTTGCAAAACTTAGTCTTCAGAGGACATTCTTAGGGCGTCTGACCATACTGGCCACATGAAGTGGCCCTGCGGGATCCAAGTTCCTCCGGAAAAGTGTCCAAATTCCAATCGTTTCCAAAACCTGGCTTGTGACATATCAAATTTCATGATTTTGCAAAACTTTGTCTTTGGATCAATGTGGATCAATATCCTTTTCCACTCAGGCTGAATCCGGATACGCGATGCTCATATTATCGGATTCCGAGTCATTCAAAATTTACAGTTGGTTTACAACAATCTTAAAACCTTGTTTCTCAACGTCCTTTTACTCCTATCAAAGGTTTTATTTCAACTTTATGAACTCGTAAAATGCTGTATTGAAATGCCGTTTTAGGACTCATTGATTTAATCTTATGATGGTCAGTTGAAAAAGCATTTTAGAACCATTTTGCCTTCAGTAAATGCATTAAACGGCAAATTGGCATTGAAGGAAGTCACTATGAGACCAAATAGTTTCATTATAGTCTTTGCGAAGAATAATTGGCTTTATGGCAAAACTGTGATTTTTTTCCAATCGCCATATTGAAATCAACAAATAATTGAAATGTGGAAAAATAAATGCATCAAATTTTCAATGGTTTGCAAATAAACTGTAGATCAGAGACTAATTTCAGAATTCTTTTAATCATCTCATCCAATTCCAAGCACTTTTCAGGAAATTCATGATTAATGTATCGAATATATTTGTGTTAATTTGATTTATGTTGTTGTAAATTCGTATAATTTCCGAGGCGCATTATTTTTTGGCTCTTATCGTGCCAATATTCACCATAAAAATAATTGCGCATATAATTTGGAGCATAATACGCAAAAGAAAACACAATTTGTTTTGGATATTTTGTTATCAAACAAAATTTCCCGCAACACTAGAGCTTTTTTTTACTGCTAAATGAATAAGAAGATCAGAGAATCGAACAAAGCAGAACAACAAAAACCATCCTCGATTTCACAGTGAAGTTTGACAGCTGTGGCCATTTGGCCACATTCTGGTTTTAATGGCAGCCAATTGGTTTTATGAAGGTTCTCAAGTGGTCATAACATCTTTCACTAGAACATTTTCAAAATCCTTATGTTCTTATAAAGGTTTATTAAATAGTTTTTACAACCGTCTATAGAGTGGGCCACTTTGTACAAATTTTGGCTTTAAAGAATTAAAGAGGAGGTGTTAGTACACGGTGTTCAATAAGTTCGGATACACTTTCAAAATTTGTTAAAAAAATGAAAACATGTTTTTTTATTTTTTGGATTTATGTTATTGAAAGCTATGTTTACAAGGAACGTTTACAACATTTCTCTTGGAATGACCCCCCTTTGTACTCCTTAACGAGCTTCAAACGTTTCTCGAACGCGTCGCAGGCGGCACGCACGGACTGCATGGGCATTTCGTCCCAGATTTTGAGAATTACCGTCTTGAAATGATCCAAAGTGCTGACCTTGTATTCGTTCAGCTTCGCCATCATATAGGACCAAACAAAAAAGTCGAGAGGATTCAAGTCCGGGGAGCTGGGAGGCCACAAAGTTTTGTCCAGAAAGTCGGTTAAATTGTCCCGACACCAGGCTTGAACCACATTTGCCGTATGGGCTGGTGCACCGTCCTGATGGAACACGTAGTGCTCATCGCCGTAGAGGCTTCGGAGACTGGGGGCAACAACCTTTTCCAAAACCTCAGTTTTGTAGTACGCCGCGTTGATTTTGACGTTTTTTTCAATAAACACCAAGGGTAGCTTACCACGTTTGCATACTGCCCCCCAAACCATCACCGACGCGGCACTTTGGAACCGAGGGATGTTTATATTGGATTCAGGAATGCTGTCCCTCGATGGCGCCCACACCCGGTCATTTTGCACATTGTGCGGCTGCTGCAGCACGAACAGTTTCTCGTCCGAAAAAACAAACTCCTGACCAGCGTGCCGAGAGAGGATCCTCTTAGCTCGATCCAACCGCTTTTTGCTGGTAGCCTCCGAAACGCCATGGACCTTACGTTTTTTGTAAGGCCTGAAACCAAGGTCCTTGGTGAGTATGGTGTGAGCGGTTCCAATGGAAACGTTGAGATCTGCAGCCGTTTTCCGGATTGAGCGGTTCTTTTTGCGCCGAATTCGCTCCCTCACGATCTTGATGACCCGTGGCGTCCTCGCTGAACGCGGCCGACCGGATCTCGCACGGTCATTGGTCGAGGACGTCTCCCGGTATCGCCTGATGGTCGTGTAGACAAAGTTCCGCTTGACCCCATGCGATTTCAGCAGCCGGAATATATCGCCGCGTCGCTCACCGTTCAAAAAACGCTTAATTACGAAGTCCCGATACTCTTTCATCGCGCGTAACAAACAAACAACAACTAACAGAATGTCAACACCGCGCACATTCGGTAGCGTATGAATGAAGCTAAAGCTGACACCAATACCAATGCAGAATATGTACATGGCGCATACCTACGCAATGATGAAAACTTGTATTCGAACTTATTGAACACCGTGTAGACAAAACAGTTTTGAATTTAGTTTTATCAACAAAGCCAAAGGAGTGCTATACGGCTGGAATAAAACTAAAATTGTTACTTGGGTTGTCTGCATGGACCTATCTGCTGCCTTCGACAGAATCAACCATGCCATCGCTGTGAAAAAACTGGAAAGACTTGGTTTTGGCGCTTCCTTGCTTCATTGGTTCAAATCGTACCTCTGTGGCAGAGCTCTCAAGATTAAAATTGGCGATGAGCTGTCTTCTTCGTTTTCGCCTTGTCCGGTGTTCCCCAAGGTAGTCATATTAGGCCGCTGATTTTTCTCTTGTATTTCAACGATGTACGGATGTAATGTCGGTCTATAAGCAACAAATTGGGCCTATTCATGGATCCAACTTCACCCCATTCGATCGATTTTTGATTAAATGCAGTCTTCCTATGGATTCATTTCCTGGTTTTATGATTTAAGGCATTGTCAACTGTATTCGGTTTACCAAAAATGAAATTTTACAAAACAAACTAACCTAAAACTGCTTTGAAACATATGAGAGATTTTCAAATCTGATTTATCGGCCCTTCCATAATAAAAACGTAAGAATTCACTCCGCACAGGTTTGGTTCCTTTGGATTGTGTTTATATGAGCTATTTGAAAAATATTTAACCGAAACTCATACATTTCCATTGAAAATTTTAGTAATAGCAACATTTTTACTATGTTATCCATGCAACAGACCATAGTTGGGAACAAAGAAAAAATGTGTCCCCAACATTGGGTCCACGGTTTTTTTTGTTAAATAATTGTTATTATATCTATGTGAACAGTTAATTTAAAACATGTGACTTTTTTTTCTGTGCATCTAGGCTGCATAATTCGGTTTATCGGTTCAATTTGGGCAAATTTAGATCGTTTGAAGTTTTTGGAGATAAAAGGTTCAGCTTAACCAGTGAAATAACGATGTTTAAAAAGTTAAATTCGAAAATTACACGGATGCAAAGTACTATAAATTGATCAAATAAGGCTGATCTATTTCGTAAATAATCGGTCATCCTGATAGTAGCATGATTTTGTTGATTGTCTCCGAATTAATGACATATTTGGTACATAGGCCGAATGAAGGATCTAGGCTTACATTACATCCCGTTATCCTATATTCAAATTCGCTAAATCATTAAATTTAATATCCCTAAGAAGAATTTTTTTGAGGTTTCCAGCACTTTATGTGGAGAAAAGCGGATCTACGACAATAAACGTGTGCTATGCTATGCTATGTATTTGTAAAATTGAATAATAGTATTGCCTCAAAGAGATTGTGCGTTGAACCAACCGACTATCTTTCGATAACACCGTGATTTTAAACGTTTTTCATATCGTTACCCAACTGCGTTATTCTCAAAAATTCACCACTAGCAAGAGGAAAATTAACAGCTTAGATTTTCAGCACAACAATCCATCGTAGTAGGTACGTTTATCAAACCACGATTTCATCGAAAATACGTCTAACCAACGACCTCCCCTGTACTCTCGACAACCCAAAACACCTCCGCATCGTGAAAGATTGCAAGTGTTTGTGTCGCTTGCAAGGTGGTGAAAGATTTAACCTCCCACACCATTTTGCTTCCATCGTTCACCTTCTCTCCCCCCGCTTCCCGCCCCTACCCAACATTCCTAACAGTTCCTCATCATAGACCCAACTAGGCACGTACTCATTTAGCAGCTGTTTCACTCTCCTACCTCAAAAACTAAATCGCATATTGTCGCCCTCTCTTTTACACCGTTCCTGGTTCGGAGGATCACCAAGAGAACGGTTGGCCGATTTTTGAATTACCTACAACAGAGCACCACGGCCCCGGACGGGTGTGAAATCCCTTCTTTTGTTGTCGTCGTTGGCATCTTGTTAGCACACAACAACCACCCATCACCACCCGTTGAATTGCGAACGGGACGGGTATGTGGGGAAAAGGGGACCATGTAGAAAGAAACATTTCCGGTAAAGTTCCAATCTCGAGTGAAAGCCAAGATGTTGTGTGTTCGAGCTGAAAAATGCTACTGACGACATCGGCGATGGGCTGCCATTTTCTGAGAGGCGTGGCCTAACCGACCTGACCGACTCGGGAAGAGTGTTTTGCAAAACAAGAAGAGCGAACTGCGTGCGACACGCTCGGGAGAAACGCTGATCGAAGTTGGCTTCGTTGATGGCGCTTCTGGGAGAACACGGGAGCGAGTGAAGCGATTCGGAGCGAAGCGGGAGAGTAAATTTGGATCGCTTCCGTGAACGTGTTCCATCTAGGGTGGGGTTGGGTGGTGGATTTTCAAAGATCTGAACAGATGAACTGCACGGCCGCGTACAGATCAAATTGCCGAGAAATTAAAATGCAATATGCAATATTTGATTTATATTATCAAAAAATACGTTTGGTTCTGTTTTAAAGAATTATTTCAAAACAGTTTTATATTTTTATATGGCGAATGTTCTTCAGTTGCAAGAGATTCAAATGAAATTCTGACGAATCTCGCAAATCGCCCACGCAAAATAATTCACTATCAGGAAGGGTTACCTTCAAACATTGCTGTAAGTAGCTGCTTCTTCTTTCGCTAGGCTAAGTAAGCTTTTCTACCGAATTCTTTACTGACTTTGAACTTGGTGTTCTGTTTGCAATCATAGGTTACTAGCTGACCCGGCGAACTTTGTTCCGCTTTAACCGATTTTATGATTCAAATAATTCCGAATGTTCATGATTTAATTTTTTTTTTTAAGTAACTTTAAGCCAGGCTTCTTGTCATATCGCCACAAATACAAAAGCTTTAGGCAAGCGTTGATTTAATCCGCTGATTTCATCGTGTGCGTAGAAAAGTCGAAAAATAGTGCAAAAAGGCTGGAGTACATATTCGGATTGTTTTGATTTTTGGACAGTTCAGACATATCACGTCTACCAAATGGAATATAGTACCTCACTGATTGCACAAATATCTCCAAAATGATCGAAGTCACGTTGTGCTTCACTTGAGTGATCGTTCACGAGCAATACGCTATATTCAAAGTCTAATAATTAATGCTCAAAAAGTAATTGGAGTTCAGCTTCAACTGCATCAACAGCAGAACAGTAAGGACACGTGTTGAATTGCGCAATGTCAGGTGGACTATCAACGTCATCTACGATCCATGTCGAGGGTAACTCGATCAAAACGAAAAATACCTATACATAATGTATTGAAAATCTTCAATGTATTCATATTTCCCTTGAATTTGTCCAACTTTCACTGTTTATAAATGCTCCTTGGGCGTAGCCGAACAGAACAAAAGAAAAAGGCATCTCCAATCGGACGATCCGTTTTTGAGTTATGCGCGGTCTTACGTATGCCACTCTGTTTTATATATATGGGTTAGTTTAGAGCTGCTTACTCCAATGCATTTGTTCGTGAATTTTGTGGCAAACAAAATGATTCTCTATTCTTTTCTATTCTATTCTATTCTAACGCTTACACAGCCAGTAATTAAAAGCATCCTGGAAAATAATAAACTACACAGAAAAAAATACTGAATTTTAACGAGCGCGTAAAATTTCCCCTCGTTTAATTCTAAGCCAAAGGAGGCGTAAACAACGAAATTGTTTGCAATATCTCATGCGCCGTACAACAATGTTTGCAATCTTTCATACAACAGGCTAGATTCAGGCGTTATCTGGCTTAAATTTACATGAAATATCCCATTATTTTCTGCCAAATCTAGCATTCCCTTT
The DNA here is from genome assembly GCA_024533555.2 of Aedes koreicus. Taxonomy (NCBI): domain Eukaryota; kingdom Metazoa; phylum Arthropoda; class Insecta; order Diptera; family Culicidae; genus Aedes; species Aedes koreicus. Next base: position 35,271 of record JAHHFK020004351.1, on the reverse strand, counting down.
ATGTGCATTAGATAACGCATAAAATTGAATGTTTATTTTTATCTGTGTAGTATTTTTCTTAGCAACATTAATATTTCTGGCATATTTTTAATATGAAAATAATATTAAAACCACCAGGCCCACTGTGTAGCGTTGTGGGTAAGTGAAGATTCAAAACTAAACGGCAATTAAATTATCCATTTGATGAATAAGTTAATCAACGAATATTTTCGGATCGTAAGAAAGAGAAAACGGGGACAACCGTGCTTCCGTCTCGTTTTTTTGTAGGTTAAGGTGAATCGTTGGGAGTGACGTAAGAAGGTGAATGGCACCCCATTTGTACTGATTTTTTTGAGAAAGACAAAGATATTTCCACCTTGCATCCTGGATTACGGGCCTAGGTTTAAGCGCCATTGATCGTCCTCTGCAATTAGAAAAAAAAAAACTGGGATTGATGTTGTGTCCTAGATAAATCCTAGAGTTAATCATCTGCAACGAGAAAAGTAATAAATTGATCCCACATTGTGCCATAAAGCATAAAATCATTTTTCTGTATGATAAATTTATTTTATCACACTCTGGGGGCTTAGTTTTGGTCTGACAATTCGCAATCCAAGTTTTATCTTATTTGAAATGGTTTGTTTACCTCCTGTTGCAGTTCGTTTTGTCTATTAGTATATGTAAAAAGTTTTCTTGCTGTAATGTCATTGAAATTTTAAAGAGTATCATTTTTGAAATCAAACGTCGTGCTTGAAAAAATATATTCAAAATATTGCAGAAATGGAGACAGCTCATAGAATTGTTTACTTTGTTAACGGTATAATATGAAAACATATTAAACAAAAATACACGAAAGAAACGGTTATTCCGATATGGTTACCAAGTGATGATAATGATAACCAAGTTCGTATTCCAATTGATACTTGGTATATGGAATGATTGGGGTCCTCCCTTAGCTCAGTCGGTAAAGGCGCAGCTACAAAGCAACACCATGCTGGAGGTGGCTGGGTTCGATTCCCGGTCTGGTCTAGGAATTTTTCGTCAAGGAAAATTTCTCGACTCCCTGGGCATAGCGTATGATTGTACTTGCCACACAATCATACTAATGCAAAAATGGTACTTGGCATCAAAAGCTCTTAATTAATAACTGTGGAAGTGCATTTAGAACACTAGGTTGATAGCAAGCAATAAGCTAATTGTGAAAGCAATAAGCTTGAAATGCTAAAGAAGAAGATATGGGATGATTCACAAATTCCAGGCTGTCCCATAAGAATTTCTAGCAAAGTTGAATAACATTTTTTGAACAGGTATGATAAAAAAAAGGCAGTTATAAAAGATAGTAGAATCAACAATTTGTTATATGCTTCAATTGAATAATTCTCTAAATTGGGACATAACGCCTTAGATTTAGCCGGGAAGACCATTGAGTAGGTGAAGACTCTACGGGGCTAAGCTGCATGCAACCCGGCGGGTCCACGGGTCGCGGATGGTGGGGTTCCATCAGATATGATGGACATCTACTGAATACACGAATAAGTAGCCCTGGACGAGCGGCAAGGACTGTTTAGGATGTGGGGGGTCTGAGCAGTTGTTGGACTCTGTTGATTTTCTTCCAAAAACCCAGAAATATCCGAAAGCAGCCGTGACAAAAGCGAGCCACCCCGCTTGTTAAAAATAAGGGTAAAAGTCCAAGCCTTCACCCATTTGAGCGTCTGTTCTCCATGTTAAGGGCGGCTCAAAACAGCGTCTGTTCTCCATGTTAGGAGCGGCTGAGTCACCGTCTTGTTAGTGCGCCCAGGACTCTAAATACAAAAGCCGAAAGTCTTGGTGGTGCTTGGGACTGTTAGACAGCAGCATCGTCCTCCTGCGAGATAGTGGGGTTGGTTGTGGGCCTTGCGAGCCGACACCATTAAAAAATAGTTGCAACGAATAATACACAAGGAAGAAATTCGAACCGGAACAATCAGCTTTAGATTAAGACACGATTGTAGCTAGATTTGTGCTATGTCTGTTAATTGAGTTTTACTAGCCAACTCCCAATGGCTGGCAGCGGCATTATGGATACAAGCATTAATATCTTCGAAAGTAAGAAGGTGACAGCAACTTCAACAGCTCACTTCAAACACGCAAGCATTCCAAAACTCCCCTTATAAACGGTAATTCCAGCTCAAACACGTTCTCGGTGTTGGTATCATCATGAATGTATCAAAACTTCCAATTAAACGACATAAATATAGGGGTCAATTATAGAAGTCGAGTCGAGCAACTCGACTCGACACTTGTCACTGTCGAGTCGAGCAAAATTGCTTATTACAGAAGTCGACTGAACCTGATCGAGTCGACAACCGAACTCGACTGTCAACTGCAATGTTGAATATTTTCAAAATGTCATTGAAACATTACGCCATGCTACAATTCAGGACTTCCATCAATTTACCTGTGACTTTTGACGTTCGAAGAATAAATGTTTACATTTTTTACTCTTGTTCTGTGAATAACTGTAATGTTTTTGTCATTTTGAAAACCTGAAGCTGTAGTAAAGTTGTGATTTGAAGAATTTCCGGGGGAAGTGATTGCTTAATATGTGGACAAGTGCCGATATCTATTTCGAAGATGATTCAGAAGAGGAATTTTCCAGTATTTCATTACTACGCAGGAATATTCGGGACACATCAAACCCGTTATCGTTATCTGACAATGAGTGAGTACCAAACTATAATTAAAGGTTGTTGGAATCTAATTCTCGCGATTGATTTTTAACCATTTCACATTTTTACGGCAGAATGGAACTTATTACGGTTGTCACTTCACCCGTGACATCGGTAATAAAGACAGTGATTTGTATTTGATGTGAGTTTTTTCATCGTGAAATGAGCTGTTCGAATTGACGGTAATTTGTCTTCATGTGAGGAATGGATATTTTTAACTGGAAGAAAATAGTTTTTCTGATATTCCTCTAAAAATATATAACAAAATATGGTTTCCTTTCCTTGCCCCACTAGCTATCACTTCCAATCAAAACAAGCTTACTCGACAGAATGTGACAAATCAATCACCCGTTTTCGCACAGTCTACTGAGTCGACCTGCTCGACAAAAATTCGTCGATCTCGACTACTGTAATGGCAAAATAAACCTGTCGAGCAAATTGACGGTCGACTCGACTTCTATAATTGACCCCATAATTGACAATTTAGATGGTTTGATAAAAAAAAAACTTACTAACTATTGCCATAAGTCCCCCTGAATACCATTTAAAGGACAATTTAAAGACAAATCCCTTGAGTTCAGCCTGTCCACTCCGGTGAACTCAGAGTCCGATCTAACCTTGACTAAAGTTCCGTAACCCGTAAACATGTTCAACTTGAAATATTGGCAATAGATCGCCGGAAGGGACGATGTTCCAGCGAAGCTCTTATTGGTGCAACCACACAGCAACTTTTCATAAATAATGTTAGAATGTGGATCCAAAAAATAGCACCGCAAAAATTTTACACTGACTTCACTCGCATCTTATCACTGATCCTAATGAATGAAAAAACATACTTAAATTGTACGAAAAGCTAACATAATAGTTATTAGTTTTCTATAATTTGACAATACCGAAGAAAATACGTCTACATCGGTCAATCGCACAGCCTACTCTCGCAAACAAAATGATTCTGTTTAAATTAGAAACCACTTTTCATTCGATTTCAAATACATATTTGTCAGACATAAAAACTTCAAGTGTGAGTGATGGTTAGGATGAGATAGTGATGATGGTCCTATCTTTGCGATAATTTAATATTGAACTAAAACAAAAACAAAAAAAGAAAACGATCAATTACACTTGCAGATATTAATGCCCGGCAAAGGAAAGAACCCACCATTTAGTTGGAGAATTTTGCCTTATTGAACAAAGAAATCGTTTGAACAGATGTGATATTTTGATTTAAATGTCCCTTGCGCTGAACTGGCCGGCTTGACGTGTCGCAAGGGCTCAGTAGGGATTCTTTACCAAGACCCAAAGCTAAGAGTCAGTTCCATTGTGATAATATCACATTATCATAATGTGGAAATATCACATAGTGTTTCCACTTTATTTATCTACTCTCTTTTTTGTCAAACTACACAGATAAAAAGAAAAATTGAATTTTCTGCGTTATCTTATGCACATAAAGGGAATGCTATATTTGGCAGAAAATAATGGGTTATTTCATGTAAATTTAAGCCAGATAACGCCTGAATCTAGCCTGTTGCATGAAAGATTGCAAACATTGTTGTATGGCGCATGAAAGATTGCAAACAATTTCGAAGGGAAATTTAACACGCCTGTAAAATTTCATTTTTTTCTGTGTACCGTAGTAACATATGGAATTGAAATGATTCGTTTCATTAATTAAAATCACTGTAGTACCTATGAGATTCACTACAAATAATTACTGCGATGCAAGGAAACGGAGCAGCACGTCGAAATTGATACATTGACTAAACTTCAGACACCCAACCCCCCCCCAAAAGACACAAGGACCCCCTCTCCACACGTGTAAACCCGGAGAGAAGTTTTTTTATTTTTTTTTATCTCCACCCCCCTTCCCCCTATTTTCCAAACGTATATTACTTTATTGGCCATTTTCGCCTCCCCTTGGTTCCTCCCTTTTTGGTTTTGCCCCCATACCCCCCCTTTTATATCCAAAAAAGTTTTTTTTTTTCCTGGTGCTCCCCGTCATTTTTTTTCTTTCAGTTGGAATGGTAACACACAATCCCAAGTAACATTGCCAAAACCATCCAGCTTTATTAAGTTTTACTAAAGTTTTATGAAAGCCACTAGAAATCAATTCGGCTTTATTATGGCAGCAAGAGATGCCAATAGGTCTCAAATTTTAGTCAGGTTTATAAGAACCTACACAGCTTCTTTACAACGATCTTAAAACCTTGACTTCTAAAATTCCTTTTACTCCTATCAAAGGTTTTATTTTGACTTTATTAACTCATAAAATGCTGTTTTGAAATGCCGTTTTAGGACTCATTCATATTATCTTATTATGGTCAGTTGAAAAAGCATTTTAAAACCATTTTGCCTCCAGTAAATGCATTAAACGGCTAACTGGCATTGAGGAAAGCTACCAAGCGACCAGATAGTTTTATAGTAACCATTGCTAAGATAAATTGGCTTTTTGGCAAAACTGTGATTTCTTGCAATCGCCATATTGAAATATATGAAATAATTGAAATGTGGAAAAATAAATACACCAAATTTTAAATGTAATACAATTGAACTGTAGATCTGAGACAAACTTCGGTATTCGTTTAGATAACCTTATTGAATTCCATCAATTTTCAGGAGTTTCATGATTAATTTACGGAATATATTTCTTTCAATTTTGTTTTTGTTGTTGTAAACTCGCATAATTTCCAAGGCGCATTAATTTTCAGCTCTTATCGTGCCAATATTCACCATAAAATTAAATGCGCATATGATTTGGAGCATGATACGCTATAAAAAAAACTCAATTTGTTTTATATATTTTGCTATCAATCATAATTTCCCGCAACAGAAGAACTTTTTTCTGAGCCATTATTTGCTGTTGAATGAATCAGAAGAGCAACAAAGCAAAACAACAAAAACCAACCACGATATCGCCGTGAAGTTTGACAGCTGTGGCCATTCAGCCCTATGCTGGTTTTGATGGCGGCCAATAGGTTTTATGATGGTTCTCAAGTGGTCATAACATCTTTCACTAGAACATTTTCAAAATCTTTATGGTCTTAGAAAGGTTTTATTAATTTGTTTTCACAACCGTCTATAGAGTGGGCCACTTTGTACACATTTCGGCTTTAAAGATGCATAGAGGAGGTGTTGGTGGACAAAACAGTTTTGAATGTAGTGTCATCAACAAAGCCGGGAGGAGTGCTATACGGCTGGAATAGAACTGAAATTGTTACTTGGGATTTTTTTTTTTTTTTTTTTTTAATTATTTTTTTTAATTTTTATTTAAAAAACAACAACCCCCCTAAAAAAAAATATTTTTGTTAAAAAAAATTTAAAAAAAAAACCCTTTAAAAAAGAGCAACAAATTATTTTTTTTTATTTTTTTTCCTTCTTGTTTAAACCCCCCCTTAGTCTTAAAACGCCTTATTTTTATTTTCAACAACACACAGGGGTTTCAATATATTTTTAAAATTATTTTTTTTATATTTTACTTTTTTAATATATTTTTTTTGGGTTTTTTCCCAAACCCCCACAATAAATCAAATTTTTCCCCCCCCTCGCTAATATTTTTCCCCCCTACCAAAACAAAATAAAAAAGCCCCAAAAATTCCGGTTCCTTTTTTTTATTCGAAAGGGAGATGTTTCTGAGAGTCTTAAACTATGTTAATTATTGATCGAGTTTCCCCTTGCTGCAATCACGGCCTCCTTGCACTTCCGGAACGCACGACAGGTCCTAATAATGTAGCCTGGATGCATTTATCTCCAGGTACAGGTCAATGTTTGTCTGAGGCTTCCTGCTTCGGGAGGCGTTTAGAGCAGGCTTTGGCATGTCGTGCCATACTGAGCAATTTAGCAGATTAAGTTCAGAGCTGGAAGGCGGCCACATATCCTTTGCCCAGAACCGCAGATTTTTTTTTAACTCTTTATAGGGTATGTGTCCCTTGACTTAGCCTAATATGCAACAATCGATAACATTTTTTACTATAACTCGTAAAGTATTTGAGCTAAAAGCGATATTTAACTAGTTATACACTTGCTTAGATATGTTCAATATGCCCTTTGGTAGTATGTATCACGAAAAGTTACACAACTCATTTTATAAAGTCAGAAACTTTCGAGGGATATGGATGCAATGTCGGTCTATAAGCGCCAAATTGGGTCTATTCATGGATGCAAGTTCGTCCCATTCGACAGATTTGTTATTAAATGTTGTCTTCGTACGATTTTTTTTTCTGATTTTCTGATTCAATGCGTTTCCAGCTGTATTCGCTCTACCCAACAAACAATTTCATAAATCAAACTATACTAAAACTGCTAAGAAACACTTAAGTGATTTTCACATATGATTTAGTGACCATTTGATAATCAAAACATTATAATTCACTCTACACAGATTTTGTTCCTTTAGTTTGTGTTAAGATGACCCATATGGAAAACTTTCAATCGAAACTCAGACATTTTTATTGTAAATTTTACCAATAACAACATTTTTACTACACTTTCCATACAACAGGCCATAGTTGGGAACGTAGGAAAAAATATGTTCCTAACATTGGGTCTATGGTTTTCTTGTTAAATCATTGTTATTTTACCTATGTGACCTGTTAGTTTATAACGTGTGACTATTTTCTGTACATCTTGGCTGTATTATTCGGTTTATAGGTTCAATTTCTGCAAATTAAGATCATTCGAAGATCGTGTAGATAATCTGTTCAGCTTAACCAGTAAAGTCATGTTGTCTAAAAAGTTGAGGAAATCGAAAATTACGCGGAAGTGAACAACTATTAATTGATCAATAATGTCTCAATTGCTTTGAAATCAATCGGTCATCCTGATAGGAACATAATTTTGTTGATTATCAGCGAATTAATGACATTTTTGGTACATAGGCCGAATGAAGGAGCTAGGCTGACATAACATCCCGTTACCCTATGTTTCAAATTTATCAATATTTTTATTTTATTTTAATTTATGTGTCCCCACCCCCACTCTAACAAATAACATTTTTTTTTTTAAAAATATATATTTTTTTTTTTTTTTTTTTTTTCTTTTTTTATAATATTTTTTTAAAAGTTTTTTTTTTCCTGCGTGTCAGTATAACAATAATAATCTTGAAACTAAAAACAAACTAAAATTAATTTTAACTGAGCATAAAGGGAATTTATAATTTCAAAAGAAGGTTGCAACGATTTTTGTCTGAAATTTTTAATTATGTTGTTGGAAATTTGTTCTGAAGTCTCAACATTCGAAATTCAATGTACTTCGTTAGTACTGTACCAAGAAGGCAGCTTCAAAATCATCTTCAGAACTTTGTTATGAATCCTTTGAAGTGTTTTTTTTACCTAGTAGCACAACAACTAGACCACATTGGAACAGCATAAAGCATGGCCGGTCTAAAAATTTATTTAAATATAAGTAGTTTGTTCTTTGGACAAAGTTTGGATTTTCTGTTTATAAGAGGATATAAACATTTTATATATTTATTACATTTGGCTTGAATGCCTTCAATGTGATCTTTAAAATTAAATTTTTGATCAAGTCCCAGACCAAGGTATTTCACTTGACCTGACCAAGAAATTGGAGCACCGTTCAAAGTAACTATGTGACTACTACTCGGTTTCAAAAAGGAAGCTCTAGGTTTATGTGGGAATATTATAAGTTGAGTTGTGGAAGCGTTGAGAGAAATCTTCCATTTTTGTAAATAAGAAGCGAAAATGTCTAAACTTTTCTGCAGTCTCCTGCAAATGACACGAAGACTTCTTCATTTAGTGGAAATGCCTGTGTCATCGGCAAACAAGGATTTCTGGCAACCCTGAGGCAAATCAGGGAGGTCGGAAGTAAAAATGTGTTATAGCATCGGTCCAAGAATGCTACCCTGAGGAACTCCAGCTCTAACAGGTAGTCGATCAGATTTGGAATTCTGATAATTAACCTGCAGAGCTCTGTCAGTTAAATAATTTCGAATTTATTTCATAATAAGGAGCGGAAAATTAAAGTTTTTCAATTTAGCAATCAAATCTTCATGCCAAACACTGTCGAATGCTTTTTCTATGTCTAGACGAGCAACTCCAGTTGAACCGCCTTCAGATTTGTCTGAATGAATTAAATTAGTAGCTCTTAAGAGTTGACGAGTAGTTGACTGGCCATGGCGAAACCCAAATTGCTCATCTGCAAAAATGGAGTTTGTATTGATTTTTTTCCCTTTATTTTCCGTCTGCCTATTTCTTCACATGGTGACAATCACCGACGCCAGGAAGACGACTCCACCACCTGGACCCTACCTAACGACTCATGAATATGAGCCGGGACCAACCGTTTTACTTCCCCCTTCCGAAGGAAGACGTGACCAGTTTTTTTCGCCTCAGAAAAAACCACCGACGTCGACTGGGATTGAACCCAGACCAACTGGGGTGCCAAGTAGCAGTCACGGTTACCACTACACCACCGAAGTTGGCAGAGTTTGTATTGATGTTAAGCATCATTCTATTCAAAATTATCTTTTCAAAAAAATTACTTATTCAAGGAAGTAAACTTAATGGTCTGTAGCTAGAAGCTTCAGCTGGATCTTTTCGGGCTTCAAAATTGGAACAACTTTGGCATTTTTCCATGTGTCAGGAAGGTATGCCAAATGAAAACATCTATTAAATAATTTTACCATGAAAGACAAGGTACTCACTGGGAGTTTTTTGATGAGTATATAGAAAATTCCATCATCACCTGGAGCCTTCATATTTTCGAACCTTTTAGTTATAGTTTTTACTTCATCCAATTCAGTGCCCCAAGATTCATCAAAAATATTTTCCCGGGAGGAAATATTCAGATAATCGCGAGCAACCTGATTCTCAATAGGACTAGTAAGACCCAAACTGAAATTATGGGAACTCTCAAACTGCTCAGCAAGTTTTTGAGCTTTTTCCACATTTGTTAACAATATTTTAACACCTTCTTTGAGCGCTGGAATAGGCTTTTGAGGCAAAATTTTGGAGAGTTTCTAAAAAGGTTTGGAACTCGGCTCTAATTTTGACAAGTTATTTTCAAATTGTTTGTTCCTCAGGGCAGAGAAGCGTTTTTTAATTTGTTTTTGCAAATCTCGCCAGATAACTTTCATGGCGGGATCGCGTGTTCTTTGATATTGTCTTCTACGGATATTATTCAGACGGATCAAAAGCTGAAGATCGTCGTCTATTATGATTGTATTGAACTTTACCTCGCATTTTGAAACTGAGACAGCTCTTGCTTCAACTATGGAAGTAGTCAGAGATTCAAGAGCATTATCGATATCATTTTTAGTTTCCAAAGGAATATTAGGATCAAAGTTATATTCCATGCATGTTTGATATTGGTTCCAATCAGCTCTATGATAATTGAAAGTAGAACTGTTGGGATTAAAAAATCTATCTTGAGATATTTCAAAAGATACTGGAAGGTGATCCGAACCGAAGTCAGCATGGGTAACCAATTGGCTACAAAGTTGACATGAATCAGCTAAGACCAAATCAATAGTTGAGAGATTTCTGGCAGAAGAAAAGCAAGTTGGGCTGTTTGGGTATTGGATAGTGTAATAACCCGCAGAACAATTATCAAATAGTATATTACCATTGGAATTACTTTGAGCATTATTCCACGATCGGTGTTTTGCATTAAAATCACCAATAATGAAGAACTTTGACCTATTACGGGTTAGCTTCTGTAGGTCACCCTTGAGAAGATTCTTTTGCTGACCTACGCATCGGAATGGTAAAAAGGCAGCTATAAAAGTAAGTTGACCAAATTTTGTTTCAACAGAAACCCCCAAAGTTTCAAAAACTTTGGTATCAAATGAAGAAAGAATTTGATGTTTGATACGCCTATGAACAATTATGGCAACGCCACCACCTGGACTATCAAGACGATCATTGCGGTGTACGAAATAATAAGGATCCCTTTTTATTTTATCACCTGGTTTAAGAAAAGTTTCAGTTATAACGGCAATATGCACGTTATGAACTCGTAAAGCGTTAAACAGCTCGTCTTCATTATTTTTAAGAGATCGAGCATTCCAATTTAAAATATTCAGTGTCTTAATACCCATTGCTGAATTTCAGGGTCATGACAATATTGTTTGCAAATTTTATACCAGTTTGAATTGCATCAAACATGGAGTTTGTATTTAACATTCCATTAATCATATCGTTTAATGATTTCTGTAAAAAATCAATTTTTGGAGCGGTTATGCTACCTAAGTCAAAATCTTCAACATTTCTGGTAGAATTTTGGTTTCTACCGGCTGTAACGGCAGCGTAGGAAGCTCCATTACCTAGCTGTACATTGCTACCAGCAGGTAAGAATTAAGCATTGAAAACTTGTGCTCTGTTTGTACTTACGGGTACATTTGTACTTTGCTGACCATTGTTAACAGCAGATAACAGTGGAAAATTTGACGGTTGGGCATTGTAGGATTGTAGGATTTCCTCCTCGATGACCGTTGTTAACAGCCGAGGAATAATTGAAGCGGTCCCTACCTGATGCTTAGCACGAGAATTCATGATCGCTTTGCGAGTCTTGCATTCCCAAAAATTGGATTTGTGGTTTCCACCACAATTCGCACATTTAAAATTTTTGGGATCCTTCACAGGACAGTTGTCCTTGGCGTGAGAGGAATCGCCACAATGCATGCATTTGGCATCCATGTGACAATTTTTTGTCCCGTGACCCCATCCCTGGCATTTACGGCACTGGGTGAGGTGTTGAGAATTTCCTCCAGTCTTCCTGAAGTGTTCCCACTTCACTCTGACATGGAGCATAAGGCTGGCTTTTTCCAATGCCTTGAGGTTATTCAGTTCATTTGATTTAAAATGAACTAAATTAAAATCGTTAGAAATCCCATTGCGAGAATCGCCAGGTTGGGATTTCTTTTTCATTTTTATCACTTGAGCTAGTGTAACTCCAAGCAATTTAATAATTTCTTATTTGATCTCATCCAGGAATTCACCACTGGCTAGACCTTTTAGGACAACTTTGAACAGACGTTCTGTTTTGGTGCCATGTGTGAAGAATTTGATGCCTCTTTGAGCAAGATACTCCACGAGAAGTTTAAATCCGATCAAGGTTTCAGCCAATACACGGCATTCACCCCGACGACCAATTTGAAAGGAAAATTTAGAATCTTTAATGAAATTCGTGAGTTCCTTACGGAGCCCATGAAAATCGGATGTTGTTACCACACTAGGTGGAACCTTTTCTTTCCCTGCATTAATTCGGGAATGCTTCGAAGATTTTTGTCTGATTGATGGATCATTCTCATTATCGGTAAGAATATCAAATTGATTGCTCAAATCAATATTGTTAGAAGGGAAATCCAGAGATTGTCCCTTTCTTTTGCGTTTAGGCGCCATATTCTTCAAAATGATTTGAATTTATACGTTTTCTCCTAATCAACTTCCAAGCCGATTCTACAAGAATCCGAAGGGTCAAAGAGGAATTTTCCAAATCGATATCCAAGTCGGATTACCTCGCGTAGGGTCCAGACAAGGATCGAAAAGGAATAAGGGTACAAAAATAAAAAATGTGCAGGTAATGTTAAGCACTGAAAAGTGCTGTTTGATTTTGTTATAGCTTTAGGTAGCAAAAATACTTCCTTCAGCAAAAGAAAAAAAAAACCGCACGGCAGAAGAGCTCGATGCGGACTGACGAGGGCTGCATGATAGGTACCTTTGTTAGGCAAGAAAACGTTTTTTTTTACTCTTTTTTTTTAATTTGTTTCTCAATATAGCCTCCTTTCAACTCGATACATTCAGTCTAGCAATATTCAATTTTTTCAAGCCATCCAAAATGTGATTTGTCGAATTCCGCAAAATAGGCCTCTGTTGTGGTAATGACTTCCTCGTTTGTTCAGTTTGTTACATACGAATCAACTGACAACATGGCACTGTTTCAGAACGTACACAAGGGGTTCACCGATAATGGTATAAGTTGTACCGAGGGGAGCACAAATGAGTGTATCACTTTTATGTTGCCACCCTTTACATAATGATACCCTGAGATATTTTGTACGCTATTTCCACTCGGCCAAATTTTAAATGATACATATTTTACATGTGGACGTGATCTTGGAATTGAATTGACTCTTGAATGTATTTGTTTCGATCTGCAGTAGTGGTATCACTTTCCTATTCTTGACCTTAATCAATTTTCCACAATAGGAATGCTGCAAGTAGATTTTTGAAAGAATATTATTCTAAAAAAGGCTACTCACAATATATAAGCTGTTTAATTTTTTTATCCACAATATAGCTAAAAAAAACCTAGCCCAAATCTCTACTCCGAAATCAATGATAATCCGGCAAAAGCCACCTAATTGAAATCATCCGATTGAAATTTCATTTCCTCGTTTGCAAAACCTGCAATTACAATCAGTTGATGAAGATTATTTTGTAATTATTTTCCCACCTCGCTTCTCGGCACTGCAGTTTTTGTCTCAATTTCTCGACAAACGCACGTGAAAATGCAACCGATCTGCAGGTGTACCAGTTTTCCCGAGCGCAGAACCCCAAAAGCTCCCACCGACCGAATCGACTCTTATCAGATGACGTTAATAATAATTCGCTCAACTGCCGTAGGCCTGCTTCGTGAGCCCAATTGGACAAAATGGATTCGGTTACTACTGCAGTTACTCCTTTTAGGAAACCCTCTCCAGTCCATTCAAAATGAGATTTCAGCATAAAGTGCAGCATTTTACTCACGGCTCGTTCTCCTCGAAGGCCTGGAAATAAAAAAAAAGTCGCTTAATAACGTTAATTAAAAATTTAAAACAATCAAATTATGCTTGCAGAAAATTGCCTTTTTCGGAATCCGAGCAGCAATGATTGGCGGCGCCACCGGGCCGGCGTATCGCGATAAGAGCTGTTTTAATTCAATTAATTTTAATTCAATCCCAAATTGACAGACCATAGAGGGCGCCAGGGCGGAGAACAGAGCAAAACCGTGCCGCATAATGGTGAAAAATGAAAACAAACAAACAAATTGGTCCGCATCAGGTGCATCTCGGCGTGAAAAACGAAATTAATTTTCTTCGTCTTGCACTTTCGAGTAATAATATGCGAACGGGGGTGGACGGTGCACGGAGGGGGATTGGCGTCCGGAATTTCAATAAACTCTGATTGCTGACAAAGTTGGGATTGAAAATTAAATTTTGATGATTGTTTTAAGAGATGCGTAAAGAATTCAGATCTGCAGCTAGTAGGAAAACAGTTTTCGTGAAAAAAAAATCCCTCCGTGCTACCAGTGAGTGGGGTGAAGAATGCATTTATAACGATCGTCCATTTTTTTCTCCATTAAATTGATAACAAATCCACCGAAACTAATTAATGAAATGGCATTCTCTTAAACGCCGCAATTTTAAATGGTGCTTTTTTATCGTCAATTTCCTCCCTCATCATTATTTGAAATACCACCTTCTGATGATTCTTGTGAAGCGTTTGTTCGTTAAAAAAAAAGAAGAAAAAAGAGAAGGATTATTTTGACAAAGCAACCGATGCAAACAGAACGTCAATAAAAAAAATCCAGATCGCTATGTCAGGGATGCTTTCATAATCCTTGAATTTCTAATGATATTATGCTAAGGGTGATTGAAAAAAAAAATGAAAGCAATAAACTTGAACTAAATCCAGCATTGCAAATTATGAAACAATAAAAAAAATTGTGTGGGCTAAGCGTAAATCAGAAGTTTTGAGAATATTATGAGGGGTGATGTTGAAACAATTTGTTTTCCAGCGTTTATTCAGCGTTTCTTCAAACAAGGACAGAAGGAGGTGCTTTCACCCACCATAAATTTGATGATTCTAGTCAACCAATGATGCTGAATTTATATTTTTAATACGGGTTCTACATGAGCTTCTTTACAGAAAAAAAGCTTAATATGTTTGAACTCATAAGGGAAATTGGGAAATCACCGATGGAGGCGTCATCACCCTTTGTCATAAATCGGGAGAGGTTTGTTACATCACACTCTCCTAGCTCATTCAATAAAGGTGCTGCCAGAGGTAAATGGGTTCAACTCCCAGTCTGGGCTACGATTTTTTCCATCACGTGAAATGCCTTTGGAGAAGGGTCAGTGCTCTCGGTCACGTTATTTCTAGTAGCAAGCTTTTCCGAATGATACCACATACAGTCGCCGTACTTCTTTATGCGGATGATTTTCTTTTTAAAGTAAGGACTGTTCATTAAAGAAAATGGACACCTGTTTCTCAAGGGGAAAGTATTTATTTTCTGAACATAATTTGTACATTCATAAGTTTGCTTTATATCAATCAAAAACAACATACTTATGACCGAATTCACGTGAGTTTGAATATTTGCTTCTCATTTCTGAAAAACCAAATTTTCTTGAAGCAGCCAACAGAGCTTGCTTCTCTTCCATCTTTCTTAAGATGCTGCTTAATTATTGCCCAGTATCTTTCGATAGGACGCAGTTCAGGGCAGTTTGAGGGATTTTGGTATTTTTCGACAAAATCGACTTTTTCCTTCTTGAGCATCTCCAACGTAGCAGAAGCGTAGTGAGCCAGATCCGGCCAAAATAATAAAGGATCCGTATGCTTTCGGTAGATGGTTAGAAGCCGTTTTTTGATGATTGCTTTTCTGTAGATTTCACTGTTGATTATGCCCATTGTGATGTACAAAGAACTCTTCAAGCCACAGGAGCAAATGGCTTGCCACACCAATCTCGGTTCGGATGTATAGCACATCAGCAGGCACATCTGTCCTCTGGTCAGAAGTTGAAAAATTGCGGCCCCGAAAGTAAACTGGTATCCAATTTGACGTACGTCTCGTCGTCCATCAAAATGTACCGGTTCGATTTTGGAACAGAACGTCATACAAGTTTCGTGACCATATATTCGAAAACGTTTTCTGTGAATCCGTCCTTTTGAGTGCTTTTTGTTCTGACATTGTTACGCTTTTTGATATTCTGCACAGTTCCGACGCTAATGTCCACCTTTTTTTGGCAATATCACGAACGGAACACAGTTTATGCAATTTCAGGCGTTCTACTGCCAGCTCCCTTATCTGGTTCGATGCCGACTTTTTGAGTCCAGATTTTGGGTAAATCTTCAAGAGAATACGTTTCTCCAAACTTCTTAACAATCGTGAACACTAGGGATTGAGTGCACTTCACGCTTTTTGCAAATTCTCGCAACGACAACTTTTCAGAAAACGATTTGTGCAGAATTAATCTGCTAGTTGATAAGTTGATCCGCCAATCGTTCGAAATTTCTCACTTTTTTCAATTTTTCAGGTGTGTTGCCAGAGTAAACAACGTTATTCGCTCAGTGTGTTAGAGTGAAAATTCACAATTTTTCGTTAAACACGAAGTGAAAGAGTGGTGCCTATTCACCGATAGCTCGTCATAAATTTAAAAAGCTATTGTGCTGAATAATGAAAATTAGCATCCTTCTAACGTTTGCATTTTAAAAAAATGGACAAAAATTGCCGACTTTTCATGGGTTTACCTTCACCCGCACTGACGAAACTACCCATGTAGCAACCCATGAGACAGCAGACAAAATTTGACAGCTGTATCAGTCGAACTCTATCCGTGATGGAAAAAACAGTGAAGCAACTCCGTTCAGAAGTGTGCGCGTTCAAAGAACGGCACCCCGCCGCGTCGAAAACGGACATCGTGCGGCATTTTGTGGACGCCGGATACGCCCGTTCCGGCATCTACAACATCTTGGCACTATTAGACAACAATCAGAGCATCGAAAGAAAGCTGAGTTCCGGACGGCCAACGACCCTGAGCGACAAGAAGCTCCAAAGAATGCTGAAGAGGAAGACCGAGGGAAAAGTGGCTACATCGCTGCGTGCGCTTGGCCGGGAGGTCGGTTCAACCGGCCAAACAGTGAAAAAGTACCTGGCGAACATGAACATACATGTCAGGAAGCGGAAGTCGCGACCACTGGTTTCGGAGCTCCAGGCAATGACGCAGCGGCAGCGGCTGAATAAGATGATCAACTCGATATTCCCGGCGAATCGCGACGTGGCGGTGGTGATGGAAGACGAGAGCTATCTAACCCTGGATGGCAACGACTGGCAGGGCACTTCCTATTTTACTTCCTCCACGAAGGAAGTGAGCTCCGAGGTGAAGTTCATTTCACACACCAAGTTCCCCAAGAAGGTGCTGCTGTGGCTGACAATCAACGAGAAGGGGATGTCAAAGCCGCTCTTCTTTTGCCCGGACTAGCCTTGAACGGGGAAATTTGTAGTACGAAATGTCTGCCGGAAGTTGCGTCGTTCATCAAGAAATACCATAAGGGCGAAGACGCGGTGTTCTGGCCGGATCTGGCGTCGGCCCACTACTCGAAGCGATCGTTGGAGGAGATGGAGCTGCTGAATTTCGATGCGGTACCAAGTCGGCGAAGCCCGCCCAACCTCTCCCCAGCTGCGTTCCATCGAGAATTTCTGAAGCGTAAGATCTACTCCAACAATTTTGTCGCGAAAACTGAGGAGGAATTGATAAATAAAACGAAGAAAGAACTCAAAAACATGCCTACACGCATGTTTTTGTCCACCATGGCGAATGTTCCGGTTAACTGCCGGAAGGCCGCTCGCAAGGGCGTAGATTTTTTTTGCAAGTAAGCTTAAATAATTACCTTCCATGGGAAATTTATCAAAAGCAATTATCTGTCTTAGCTTTTTTTTATAACCATCCGAAAAAAGGCCATTTTTAAATGCAAACGTTATTCCAGTAGCACATTCCAAATTGTTGAAGGAAAATTATGACAACACTAAACTGTTACTGGATTTCATGTGTTATTCAAAATATGGTTGGGAAGTTAATGGGGTTTTTTAAAATGATCTCTCTTCTCATGGGTCTTCAGGGTAAGAGATGTATATTTTGCATGTTTGTCATATAAAGGTGAGCAATATTTGGCAAACGACATAAATTTGTAGAATCTATGAAAAGAAAATAGGTGCTGCAGTGAAACATGACAAACACAAATTGGTTTAACTGAATGATTTATTCCTCGTATATAAATTTCAAATTACATCCTAACCTGAAGTTCGCTGAAGTTCTTCCCTGAGGCTCTCGGCAAAATTTCCCTAAAGTTCTCTGCAGAACTTCACTGAAGTTCTCTGAAGAACTTTCCAAAAGTTCTCTGAAGAACTTAACTAGAGTTCTCTGCACAACTTCCTTGAAGTTTTCTGCAGAACATCCATGAAGTTCTTTGCAGAACTCCCCTGAAGTTATCTGCAGTTCTTCCTTGAAGCACTTTGCAAAACTTAACTGACGTTTTCTGAAAAACATCTCTGAAGTTCTTTGAAAGACTTCCCTGAAGTTCTCTGAAGAACTTCCCTGAAGTTCTCTGCAGAAGTTTCCTGAAGTTCTCTGCAGAACTTTTCTGAAGTTCTCTGCAGAACTTTTCTGAAGTTCTCTGAAGAACTTCCCTCAAGTTCTCTGAAAAACTTCCCAAAAGTTCTCTGAAGAACTTAACTAGAGTTATCTGCACAACTTCCCTGAAGTTCTCTGCAGAACTTCCCTAAAGTTCTCTGAAGAACTTCCCTGAAGTTCTCTGAAAGACTTCCCTGAAGTTCTCTGCAGAACTTTCCTGAAGTTTTCTGCAGAACTCCCCTGAAGTTCTCTGAAGAACTTCCCTCAAGTTCTCTGCAGAACTTCACTGAAGTTCTCTGAAGAACTTTCCAAAAGTTCTCTGAAGAAATTAACTAGAGTTCTCTGCACAACTTCCTTGAAGTTTTCTGCACAACATTTCTGAAGTTCTCTGCAGAACTCCCCTGAAGTTATCTGCAGTACTTCCCTGAAATTCTTTGCAAAACTTAACTGAAGTTTTATGAAAAACATCCCTGAAGTTTTCTAAAGAATTTCCCAAAAGTTCTCTACGGAACTTCCCTTGAGTTCTCTGCACAACTACCCTGGAGTTCTCTGCAGAATTTCCCTCAAGTTCTTTGCAGAACATCCATGAAGTTCTCTGCAGAACTTCCCTGAAGTTATCTGCAGTACTTCCCTGAAATTCTTTGCAAAAGTTAACTGAAGTTTTCTGAAAAACTTCCCTGAAGTTTTCTGAAGAACTTCCTTGAAGTTCTCTGAAGAACATCTCTGAGTTTCACTGTAGAACTTTCCTCGAGTTTTCTGAAGAATCTCCCTGAAGTTCTCTGCAGAATTTACCTGAAATTCTCGGCAGAACTTTCGTGAAGTTCTCTGAGAAACTTCCCTGAAATTCTCAAAATAACATCTCTGAATTTCACTGAAGAACTTCCCTTAAGTTCTCTGAAGAACTTTCCCAAAGTTCTCTAAAAAATAACCTTGAAGTTCTCTGCAAAATTTCCCTGAAGTTCTTTGCAGAGCTTCCCTGAAGTTCTCTGAAGAACTTTCATGAAGTTCTCTGAAGATCTTCCATGAAGTTCTTTGAAGTTCTCTGAAGAATTTCCCTGAAATTCTCTGCAGAACTTTCGTGAAGTTCTTTGAAAAACTTCCCTGAAATTCTCTGAAGAACTTTCATGAAGTTCTCTGAAGAACTTGCCTGAAGTTATTTGTAGAACTTCCCTGAGGTTCTCTGCAGAATTTCCACGAAGTTCACTGAAGAACTTCCATACAGTTCTTTGAAGAACTACCCTGAAGTTCTCTGAAGAACTTCCCTGAAGTTCTCTGCAGAACTAACATGAAGTTCTCCGAAGGACTTACCCGAAGTTTTGTGAAGAACTTCTCTGAAGGACTAACCCGAAGTTGTTAGAAGAATGAACCAAAAATATCCATGTTGGGTTTATCAGCCACTTATGTGCATTAGCGATAAACATTCATTACATAGTTCACAGGCAGACGTGTGCCACGCAGTGAAATAATTTTGAACTATGAAGTCGACCGTCTCGAAGACCAAGATTACTGGAATAAATTTCCCGAAAACATTGAGTTCATACATGATCTAGATATCAAAATACAGATATTACTAAAAGTTCACATGAAGACTAGCGCCACGTAGCGGATGAATTCTGATCTAATGTGTACACCTTTCGAAAAACTCTGACCCTTCGAATATCTTTTATTATATTATATGTCAATAATCTCGAGATACTGATTATATATTAAGTTTACATGCACACTAGCGCCACGGAGTGAGATAATTCTGAACTGTTGACTCGAGCGTCTGGAAGTTCATAATTTTACAACTAACTTTCCTGAAAACAGTAAACTTATACACGATCGAGATCTCAAAATACAGGTAATACACAAAGTTCACATGTACACGAGTGCCACGTAGTGGACGAGTTCTGAGCTAATGTTAAAACCATCTTAAAGGCCTTAATCAACCAAACATCTCTGTCGAAGACGCCGACTTGCTATATGTCAAGGATCTCGAGATTAAGGTTATAAAGTAAGTTTACATGCACACTAGCGCCACGTAGTGAGATAATTTTGAACTTTTAAGTTATGAAGGCCTTGATTTACTGAACAACTTTGCTGAAAAAAGTAAAGACCACCATCAAAGAAATCCTCGCATGTCGGGGGGTTTACTGTACTTTGCTAAAATATGCTGCCTTTCAACGGTCATGACTTTTTCTGATGAAGTTGGATCGACACGCTTTTTTCTTCAAAGTTGTTTGTTAAAGTCTGAGAAATTTTAAAACAATGCTTCTGGAGAATTTACATTTCAGCTGAGGCAGTTATTTGAAAGGTTCTCGAAATATATCAAAATTTCGATTTTTGATGCCCATTTCTTAAGAAAAATGCAAATCGCATGGGGTCAAAATAAGATATTCGGTGGTTTTGGGACCCAAGCTAACGGAAACTGGCATGGAGCTCTGGGTCTCAAGACTTTTTTCAGATTTTGTCGGCCAGTGCTAACGATGAAACAATATTCAACTATGGATTGTTCTTTAAATTATCATGATTACCATTCCATTTTCAAAACTTTCAGTCTTTTTTCCAATTGTCTTCAAAAGCAGCAATCCAGCAGCTTTAAACTGCACCCATGGTCACCGTTGAATCCCACTGATCCAGAAAATGCAGCTGTAACCGTGTTCGGCACAGTTTGCAGGCCAATCGAACGACATACGGACGTTATTATTACAACCCCACAATTAATTATAGACTAACAGGCTGAAATTGGTTTTATCGCACCCTGCATTACTACTTCGGCCGGTTTGTCGGCGGAAATTGAACTCGTGGAATAGCAAGGCGACAACCCGCGAGAACTAGCTGCTGAATGTCACCCATGCTGGACCAATTACGGTGCCTTGAAATGAATATGTGGAGATTTGTGGATGTGCGGAGGTATTCACAATCGCACCTGCTAACTTTATAATTAATGGTGTCAATTTTCCTGAACAAGGAAAACGCAACGCAGCGCTGTAATTGCATTCAATATTCAAATTGTTTTTAATTTACCAGCATTGTAAAAGCACCACTCCGCTCCCACCCAGACAGCAGCTGTTGAAATTGGTGGTTTGGTTGAATTAGAACGATCTAAAAATATCCCAGCCCGGCTTCCGATGGAACTATAGAAAAAGTGACAATCCGGTCAAACCATTTAGTGACATGTTTAAAATTGTTTGACAGCCGAACAATAGATGACGTTAGGATCCCACATCCCTGACAAAACAAAGCAGAAAAAATGATGATCGAACACAGAGAGTGACACATTTCTCCTATTGTCACGCGGAAACGGTTTGCCACATCCATCAACGGAAATTGACGCTTGTTTTCGGTTTACCACACATTAGCTTTCAAAATATTTTCGCCTCATCCCGTCCCCGGAATGTCCTCCTAGTAGGTGCTCTAGCTCGCAGCGTCCATCAAAAGTCGATTTTCGGCACTTTTGAACCACTAGGTAAACAGAATCCAACAGTTTCGCTCAGACATCAATCCGATCTGGGAAGGGGGAAGTGGTTGAAAAAGTGTCAGCCGAAAAATCCCATTGTGTCAAGGTCTGATGGGGTAAAAATTGAAAATTTCAATCTGTCACAACGCAGTCGACCAGCAGTTTTGTGATTCTAAGCACTTGGCAGCGAAAAAAAAGATGGCCTACTGGTGTGTGTGTCTCTGTAGCGAAGGGGGATGGAGTTTGCTTATTAAAAGTTGGTCCAAAGGTGAAGGAAAGTTGTTTGCCTTTCGGCTGAGCACGTACGATGGTGGCATGAAATTATGTTGAAGGTGGAAAATTTGGTTGTGGAATTTTAAATGTTGCCTAAAGCGTTGCAATAAAAGTTGACTTTCTTCGGAACCGGAACGGGTGGTGTGGAGTGAGACAGGAACATATCAGATAATTAGAAAAAAAAAACGGGACGACTATACCCTGCTTTTATTGTTCAGTTTTGAGAATGCTAGTTCCCTTAAGATGAAACGTATCAAGATGTTGAGGATAGTTTGATCTCACCTGAACATCGTAAGAATTGGAATAAAGAAACTGTAAAATCACTTGACCAACCCTAGTCATTGAATCAAATCAGCTTTCTCAAATCCAACAACTTGCTGACGAGTTCATAAATCAACTGACTTTGTCAAATAACCAGACGGAACCAATCCGAGAGCAACACTGTCCTTCGGAACATGTTGTTCGT
This sequence comes from Aedes koreicus, assembly GCA_024533555.2. Lineage (NCBI taxonomy): Eukaryota > Metazoa > Arthropoda > Insecta > Diptera > Culicidae > Aedes > Aedes koreicus. Next base: position 13,054 of record JAHHFK020004351.1, on the reverse strand, counting down.
TATAATGCTGCCAGCTTTGCAAAATCCTTTTTCGTTTTCCTCAATCAAACCGTCCTACCGTTTTCGTTTTGGTTATTTTTTCGAATTTCTCAGCCCCCACCCCACCCCAACACAAGAAAAAAAAAACATAAGATACATCAATATAATATATATTATATTTAAAAAAAATAATTTATTTATACTATCATCTCGCCGCATCAGAAGGAAGAAGAAGAAATCCGCCGAGGGGGGGGTGTTTTTTTCTTTTTTTTTTTTTTTGTTTTGATTGCCAGCGAACCGGAACGAATAAACTGACCCGGTGGGGGGGAGGCCAAGCCGGATTTTTAGTTTTTTTTTTTTGCACCCCCCGCGGCGGGGGGGGGGGGGGCCCCCTCCATGATATGTGTTTTTTTTTGTGAAGATTTTCGGGGGGCTCGCGGGGGGGGGGGGGTTGGGAGGAAAAGTGATTACAACTGGATGACACCCACACCCAAAAAACCACCCCTTGGCGGGTGGGAGGGTTGGTTTTTTTGGTGGTTTTTTTTGGAGAAAAACCCGGGAGAAAAAACAAGAAAAATTTTTAAAAGACGGAAAAGAAGATGAATAAAGACTGGACTCGGAAAAAATTAGACACACAAAAGTGATCACCAAAAATTCATTTAAAATCGGATACTTCTCCAATTTTCAGGGATTAAAAAACTGTATATTAACTATGTTTTGGCAAAATTTATTTATTGAATTTCCTCCCCCAAGCTGAATGTTCGTACATTTCTCTTAACACTGCTCATGAGATCTTGGGCGAGGCTTTGTCCATCTTCCTTACACAATTTCTCCCAGTTTTTCTTCAAAACTTCATCGGTTTTGAATGTTTTTCCGCTTTTCTTCAACTTCTTCTTCATTATCTCCCAAAACTTTTCGATCGGACGGTGTTCTGGTGTATTTAGCGGGTTCGCCTCCTTCGTTCGGGACCGCATTAACGCCCTTCGCTTCGTACCAATCCATTACAGGCTTGGCGTAATGGCACGAAGCGAGATCCGGCCAGAACAGGGTGGGACCACGGTCAGAGCGGAGGAAGGGCAGCAAGCGCTTCTGCAAGCATTTCTCTCGATAAATCTGCCCGTTGATGGTGCCAGTTGTAACGAACGGCTTGCTGTACCGTCCGCACTCGCAGATCGCCTGCCACAACAGGTACTTCTTCGCGAATTTGTCCATCTTTCTCTTCCGGAACTTTTCCGGAACCTCCATACGGGACGTACCGACAAAAAACTCGAGGCCGGGGATTTGTTTGGTGTCCGCCTTGATATATGTCTCGTCGTCCATGACTAGACAGCCTGGCTTGACCAGCCACTCACGGTACAGCTTCCACGCACGCAATTTGGCCACCGTGTTTTGCTTGTCAGTCCGGTTTGGCGCCTTCCTGGCCTTAAAAACACGTAGCCCAGCCCGCTTCATGGTCTGCTGGACGAACCACTTCGACGAATTGACCTTTTTAGTCTCGGGTGGAAAGGTTCTGGTTTTTCTTAAAGTACTGCCTTATCTTCCGCGCCATCTCTGGGTATTCCGTTTTCGGTTTTCGGCCGCTTCCAGCGCGCCACTCGATGGTCTTCGTCTCCTGGAACATCTTCACAACGCGGGACACGGTGGAATGGTGGATTCCAAGCCTTTTGCCGATCTATCTGTGCGACTGACCAGGATTATCGATCACCGCGCCCAAGATTTGCAAGCGTAGCTTTTCTTGTTTCGAATGCATCTTGAAAACTACTTGACAGATCGCAATAAAATTTTGCACACATAAACATAAACTAGTATTACCCAAAATTTCATTTATTTTTACCCACGAGATAAAAAGTAACATTCAAAACAAAGTGTCGCATTTTTTTCCGAGTCCAATCTTTAAAAAAATAAAAAAAAAAAAAAAAAAAAAAAAAAAAAAAAAAAATAGCACAGAAGATAAACACAACGTTCACCAAGATGTCCACACATTCAAAAAATTTTAAAAAAAAATAAAAATAAAATTTTTTTTTTTTTTTTTTTTTTTTTTTAAAAAGCTATGTTTACGAAAAGTTTTCACCATTTCTCTTGGAATGACCCCCCTTTGTACTCCTTAACGAGCTTCAAACGTTTCTCGAACGCGTCGCAGGCGGCACGCACGGACTGCATGGGCATTTCGTCCCAGATTTTGAGAATTACCGTCTTGAAATGATCCAAAGTGCTGACCTTGTATTCGTTCAGCTTCGCCATCATATAGGACCAAACAAAAAAGTCGAGAGGATTCAAGTCCGGGGAGCTGGGAGGCCACAAAGTTTTGTCCAGAAAGTCGGTTAAATTGTCCCGACACCAGGCTTGAACCACATTTGCCGTATGGGCTGGTGCACCGTCCTGCTGGAACACGTAGTGCTCATCGCCGTAGAGGCTTCGGAGACTGGGGGCAACAACCTTTTCCAAAACCTCAGTTTTGTAGTACGCCGCGTTGATTTTGACGTTTTTTTCAATAAACACCAAGGGTAGCTTACCACGTTTGCATACTGCCCCCCAAACCATCACCGACGCGGCACTTTGGAACCGAGGGATGTTTATATTGGATTCAGGAATGCTGTCCCTCGATGGCGCCCACACCCGGTCATTTTGCACATTGTGCGGCTGCTGCAGCACGAACAGTTTCTCGTCCGAAAAAACAAACTCCTGACCAGCGTGCCGAGAGAGGATCCTCTTAGCTCGATCCAACCGCTTTTTGCTGGTAGCCTCCGAAACGCCATGGACCTTACGTTTTTTGTAAGGCCTGAAACCAAGGTCCTTGGTGAGTATGGTGTGAGCGGTTCCAATGGAAACGTTGAGATCTGCAGCCGTTTTCCGGATTGAGCGGTTCTTTTTGCGCCGAATTCGCTCCCTCACGATCTTGATGACCCGTGGCGTCCTCGCTGAACGCGGCCGACCGGATCTCGCACGGTCATTGGTCGAGGACGTCTCCCGGTATCGCCTGATGGTCGTGTAGACAAAGTTCCGCTTGACCCCATGCGATTTCAGCAGCCGGAATATATCGCCGGGTCGCTCACCGTTCAAAAAACGCTTAATTACGAAGTCCCGATACTCTTTCATCGCGCGTAACAAACAAACAACAACTAACAGAATGTCAACACCGCGCACATTCGGTAGCGTATGAATGAAGCTAAAGCTGACACCAATACCAATGCAGAATATGTACATGGCGCATACCTACGCAATGATGAAAACTTGTATTCGAACTTATTGAACACCGTGTATAACCGTTCAACGGAATTTTATTATGAACATCTCACTAAGACGGAATCACTCCGGCTTAAACCAACAATAAGGATGCTGTTGAGGCCACTCACAACGTGTTAGGCTGGTTTAGTTTATTGGGAAAATAAACATATTTCTTAAACTATGAGTTATAGCCACATTGAACAGATTTAAACTAGCGCAGTGGTTGATTTGAAAACCAAACTTCTGCCGTTGTGATTTTTTCAAGCTGCTAAGGTAGAGAACACCTCCTATTTTACGGATAACATGATCATAAAAACAAGTGGCTTGAAGTGCTGGCATCCCTGCCGAGTGCGAAAAAAATCAAACTTATGTATTGATAGGAACATATAGATTTTGAGGAGAAAATTGGAGAGAATTCACACAAAAATGGAATAATTTTGTGTAGCAAGTTCCAATTCACCATAAGAAAATGAAGGATTTGGCAGTGAGTATCGGGATGATTATTTCTGTAGGAGCTGTACTCTAGCAGCAAACTTGTTGCAATCCGGTTAAGATAACATAAATATGACTTATTTTAACAACTAATTATGATCATTCATACTTATCGTTGAATCATACTCATCATTCAGACCAGTTTGCTCGTTGCGTGCTTCTTCTTTTTGTGCGCGTAGGCTCGTTTTCGAGAATCATTTTATCTGGGCTGTCGTCCGACATTCTTGCGACATGCTCAACCCAGCGTTGTTGACCGATTTTGGGCGGTGTGTACAATAGGAGGTTCTCCCAGCAACTGATTCGATTCGTGGTCCATTGGCCACTGCCACGTCCCACCTTCTATCTACAGTCCACCGTAGATCGTACGCAACACCTTCCGTTTAAAGACACCTAGGGTTGTCCCCAAAAATCCCCAACCCTAATTTTTTTTTTTTTTTTGCAACCCCCTTCCACCAAAACACACCCCCCCAACCCCTTTTGTTCTCCTCTCCTGGTGTCGTCGCCGCCCCACCGACCCCAAACCCAACCCCTCCCCCCCGATTTCACCCCCGTAAATCTAAACCCGTAGGGGAGCCAACATTATCTTCTCGTGTGCCCCTTCGCTTCATCTAATTTGTTTTTAACGCATTTATCACAAACCCAATCCCAAAGAAAAATGCTACCATGAATCCAGTGTTGGTGACTGCCGAAAAAATCAGCGAAAATTATTTATTGTTATCCGTGCTTGAAACAAACACATCGATAAATGTATTAGTAAAGGCAGCATACGCAGGAACTCAGTGAGTGAACAAGATTAGACGTTTTGTAGATTACTCCATTCCACCAAGCAAGTCGAATGGACAACAGCTCTGCCTACTTGTGATTCACTCTTCGTTGATTGAGTGGCTTAGGAAATACGACCCCGTAGGATCGCCAGATGATAATGTTTCGAGACGAGAGATGATAGCATTCATTTGAACAGAATCATTCATTTTCTTTAGGTTCAAATGACAGTGTTGGAAGTTGTTTTAAGTATGGGAAAAATCAGCCTACTCAATTATATTTTTTTTAATTTTCCTGTCACGTATCCGATAAGTCGTGAAATTTTTTGCTATTGACAAAATGTGTTATTCACACCTTATTATTTTTATATCACATAATATGCAAGAAAAATCGTTATGGAGGTATCAATTGAAGAGTGTTTAATATCCTTATCGTCGATTATCATTCGTTGAACAAACATTCGCCTATTTTCTATTCCAACAAGAATGCATACATTTTTGTTTTGTGACATGTGAAAATCTTCTGTACCGGACAGGGAAATCACTGCATCCAGGTTGGTAACTAGGTAACCTGTGCCATCATCAGTATCTACCAGAAACTGAAAATACTGGCCTAAAGGAACACATGTCACTTAATATTAACATTTTGCGTTTAGTTGCTACATATTTTCTGTTTTTTTTTCCGCTGTATTTACTGGCTACACTGTACTTTTTGGCTTCCGATTCTTTTTTGCTTTGAACGCGGCACCACACAATCACCAAGTGATCAGATCGGAAGCTTCGAGCACAAGCACACAATCGAATCAGGAAACGAAAATGAATCACCAACAGAAGCCAACGAATGAATCAATAAATTGTACAAGCAAGCAGTGATGAACACGCATACAATTGACACGCGAAGTAATTCATGCAATGTTCATTCACTGTTTACCATGGCCCAACAGTTTTCGGTTTGAGAGGTGAAGCAGAACCTCTCATTTTGTGCATCTATTGAATCAAAGAAGAGCGTAAAACGAATGATTTATGATACGATTGGAACCATCCTTGCATGAATCATAAAAATCGAACTGATTTTCTACTGGCATGATTTACGGATCTACGTCCACCAATGAAGTGATCAACAGCGATAAGCAAATCCTGAACGAATCAGTTTGTCTTATTCTCATAATTCTTTTTGCCAGCATGTTGACAACCTGCGGAGGGATAGCCGTGCAATCTCATAAGACAGGCTCGGCATATGTTTAGGAGACGGTAGGAATAAAGGAGAAATTGAAAAAAACATACGTAAAGACAAGTTGGATAATTCACCTCTGAGTGGAATGCAGAGAACCGAAAAAAGGCGAACGATTGCAGGAACACAGATAATATCACAAACAGGAGAAGAAACAGAAGAGAACTCTCCAGTAATGAAACTTCTGATACTATGATAGGCCTGTTACTACGTTCAAAACTCGACAGCTTAGCCGGTGGAAGTAGGCTCAGTTGAAAATTCCTGACTAGCGTCAATCTGGCACTGAACATGGTACCCCATGCAGGACCGTGTCAACCCTAGCATGACCTCGCTGATTGCAAAGACAACCAAGGGATCACAAAGACGACAGGTAGAGATAGCGGCTCGGAGGAGGGACCCTCAAAGCATGGAAAAAAGTAATTCAAACAGCACCAATGAGGCTTGCCGAGGTCACCGACGGAGCAAAGAGACCAGATGGAACAGCAACAGCTGGAGCAGAAAATGGCGCAAACAAGACCTGCATGAGCAGCAAGAGCGTGAACAACAGCAACATGCTGCCAATAAGAAGCATAACGTGTACAAGGACTTTAAATACCTCGTAACAAGAATCTAAGGAACCCTTGGATCAGCCATCAAGGAGTGGAAAAATGTAGTACAGAGAGCGGAAGCTGCTGAAATCGAATTGGATGAGACCAAAAAGGCCCTGGTTACAGTGAAGTCAGTGGGAATTGAAACCACATCAGGTTTCACCCCCAAGGGAACTCGATCGTCGCCAGGAGACGAAAGATTAGCAGCACCCAAAAAGCAAAAGAATGCAGGCGTAGTACCGACGGACGCATCAACCGGCGGTGGAAAGGGTGACACCCCATGGCAGGTGGTTCAGAACAGGAAGGATAAGAGCAGGATGGATGGCGACAGAAAACAAAATCCCATCAGGAAGAAGAAGAAAGGTGAAGCAGTCGTCGTAAAAACAAACGAAGACACATATGCCGAAGTCCTGTAAGCCATGAAAACAGACCTGCAACTCATGCAATTTGGTGCCGACGAGTCAGTTCCATTGTGGAAATACCACAACAATTTTTTCCCCCCCCCCACAAGGACCAAGGGCCCGGGGGCCCACAGAGAGTTTTATTTTTTACAATTAGTTTATAAATAGCACCCGCGCGCCCGGCAATATTTCCCCCCATACATCCCAACTAAAAACAAAAAACCGGGAAAAAAGGCAAAATACATTTATATTTTTTTTTTTTGTTATTATATGAGAGTATATTATTGCATATGAATTGCTTTCAGGTTATCGAAATTTGGGATGTATTGTCTTTTGCATCATGTTTTTTAGGTCTTCCAGGTCACCAGGTACGGTAAAATAATTTAAAATTTAAAATTCATTTATTTTCTCATGGCTGTCATACATTGTCTGAATTCCATAATGGTCGATAATGTTTATCTACAATTGCAACAAAACAGCAATTGGCTCACATGTAATTTTCAGTTCATGTTATAATATTCCTTAGCTCAGTCGATAAAGGCACGGCTACAAAGCAACACCATGCTGGAGGTGGCTGGGTTCGATTCCCGGTCTGGTCTAGGAATTTTTCGTTAAGGAAAATTTCTCGACTCCCTGGGCGTAGGGTATGATTGTACTTGTCACACAGTCATACTAATGCAAAAATGGTACCCGGCATCAAAAGCTTAAGATTAAGATTAATAACTGAGGAAGTGCATTAAGAACACTAAGTTGAGAGCAAGCAATAAGCTAATTGCGAAAGCAATAAGCTTGAAATGCTTAGAAAGAAGAAGAAAATTATAATATCCCTTCGCTATTTATATTATTTTATATGACATGTTTTATTCATTACCACTATCATTCATCGTTATCATCATCATTACCAGTTTTATCATTACTTGTGTTTTCGTGATTTATATATTACCATAAAAATAATTCTACAATCTTTCCTTATAGGTTATAACTTATACTTTTAATTATTATGTCTTATTTGTATAATTATCATTTTGATCCTTTCTTCTCCTCTTATGATTTAGAAGTACCTAATACCTTGAATACAAAAAGTTCCAACGGACTCTGTGGTAGGCTTTTGCTCTTATTACTGAATTTTTTATTTCCGGTTTGCAAATGAACATTTTACCAAATCTGAGCTGATCTGATGCAACGTTGTGTGCCATTTGCCTAATATCTTATTTTACAGTTCAATCTTCGTCATTACTTTATCATAACTCACATCATCACCATATTTGATAACATTGTTTTATTTATTTTACTTCATAAATGATTTAAACGTTGCTGATTGTTTTTTTAATGTTCATTTGTCTTTAACTCCCTTTCAAAATATCTTCCTTGTTTTCCAAACTCAGGAGCAATAACTATTTGGCCAGCAAAAATAAAAGTGGATTGCTGTTATAAAATCAGCATCAAGCAGCAAATATTGACCATGGCATCAGTAAATTGAAATGTATAAATGTTAGTTTTGTCAAATTCAAAAAGATTTTGCAAACTTTTACATCATTTCTTGCATTTCAGGATCAACCGAATGAAGATCATATATTAAAGATACGAATGCTTGTAGTATTTTTCATTTACATAAATATATACACCATTATATAAATATTTCATGGGAATGGGAGGGACCATCAGGGCACCCGATTGAAGCACTCTGGATGGGGAGAGTGAGGATACCAACTCCCCAGTGCTAACAGTTTGTGAATAGAGATCGCGCTCTTCTTCCCGTCCATTGGGGCATCCTCATGTTAGATAGCTCGCTCTTTTGACCAATTGTTCAATCTTGTTTTTGGAAGGAGATTCTTTTTATCCCTGTGTATAAGTATAAGTTGCCTGTCGATCCACCCAACCCGTTTTAGGCCCTTCATACAATGGCATGATTAGGATAATCAGTGGTTACTAAAGCTTGATCAAGTCTAACAGAGGGGAGAGCCCATTGCTGTCGGACTTAGTTTCCGTGCTACAATGGGTGGTAGTACATATCATACATATTTACATCAAGAGTAGGGAAAAATAGCGACCGTCACGAATAATTGAAGCATTTTGAATGCTCATAAAGTTATTATTTCTCGATAGATTTTCTTCAAATCAGTTGGAAAATTTCGTTCGTTCGGTTCAATCAGTTGGATAATTTCGGGACTGTCAAATCAATTTTCAAAAATATCGATAAGTATAATGATCTCCTGCTGGTCGATGATATCAATTTTTTATCACTGCCAACACAACAATTTTCCTTTCATTCAAACCAAATTTCTCTTTCAAAGGCCAAATGATTTTTAATGTGCAAATCATAGAATTTTCTTACACCCCTACATATTTATGCCGATCCAAAGTCCCATTACACAGTGGTCCAGAATGCGAATTTAGCTGGATAGATACTAGAAAATGAGAAGAATGATTAGTGATATCCGTTTAATTCCAACTACCTTTATTGCTTATATTGACAGATACGCGTATTTTTGAGTCCAGTCGAGTATTAGTACAGGACACTGAAGAAGTCTGAAATACGAAATACGCATATCTGTCAATATAAGCAATAAAGGTAGTTGGAAATTTCTAATCATTCTTTTCATTTTCGAGTTACAGGTATTCCACTAAACAGCTCACGCTCTCCAGGATTCATCATGGAATGATACTTTTTCAGCCTAAGCTTGAAGCTTCGGAGCAAAGTTGTCTTCTACAAAGTTGTTTCTTATAATAAGGCCCTTATTTTGGTATGAACGGAAACTAGGGTGGCCCTTGTTTTCAGAGAAATCTAAAAGCTAAAGTTTTTATTTGCTGAAATAAAGGCATATATTTTTCGGAATAGTTTGAGATGAAAAAAAAAGCAACTTTGGTTACACAAATTTTTCTGTTGCTTTGAAATTACCGAATTAGAGCAATTTTTCCTACGTAGTTTAGGGTGTCCCTATAAAAATCAGTTATTTTTCTCTAACTTTTTTATTTCAAATTTTTAAGCAAAGTTGTGTTGCCATTGATTCTAGAACAATAAAAGATGCCACTTTTGATGTACTGAAATCGTCACTATCGTATGTCAAACAAAAGTTACTATGGTTTTTGTTAAAAAATAGGACTTTTTCAAATGTTGATCTCTTTGTTTGGGGCAAACAAAAAAAAAATTTCTCAACTGGATTTAGAAGGTTTTTTTTTATTGCATATTGTATTTGAAAACTGGAGATAGATCATTTTTTAAATTGAGTAAAACACATTTGAAAAGGGCGTAATTTTATCAGAAAATCGTAAATATCTCGTTAACGGTAAAATATATCGGCAAGATTTGTAGGTAAAAGTTAAATCTTTTTATGTTCTTAACACCATTTGGAGGCAGCTTTGTTCGCAAATTTGAAATACAAAATTTAGAGCAATACATTTGTTTTTGTAGGGACACCCTAAGATATTCAAGCAAAATTGTTCTTATTCGGTTTATTCAAAAGCTACAAAAATATTTAGCTGGCAACGTTGCTTGAAATTAGCTAGATTAGAATTTTACCAAAGAATGTAAACCTCTATTTCAGCAAATAAAACAAAAAGATTTATAAATCAACGAACATTAGAACAAACAAACTAAACTTTATGTACACACTTAGATTTTTTTACAAAAATCTGTAGAATTTCACCGCATTCCCAACAGCTGAACTGATGAACTCTGAAAATTTTCACCGAAATCCGTTAAATCGGATTACCGAACGTTCAAGTTGAGAATTCGGTAAAATTTTAAGGATCTTTGTAAAAAAATCTAAGTGTGTACTCAATTACGTGCTTTGCAGTATGATCAATTGAATCTTGAAGCACAACACTTGCCTCAGACGGTTGCCATAGCTTTTTTTCCTTCTACTATAGTGTTGTACGACGGGTATAGATTCACACATTCCATGGTAGTAATTCGTACGTCCATGTTCTGCGCCTTGCTGAAATCATTTCGGCATATGAAGCCGATTGCTTTTTTGGGAGATATTAATACAGCGGAGACATTAATCAGGACTGGTTTCAGATGTAAATAAGTTTGCAAGATCTGATTCTGGATTTTTCGCATTTTGACGTATACTACGTCTTACGGCAAGGGTAGGGTGTCAAATGAAAATCTAAAATATTGCGACCGTCACGAAAAACCGTACGTTTTGTACGCGAATAACTCAAATAATCCACGATAGATTTACATGATTTCTTCCTCAATCGGTCGGAAATTTTACCGCGCTCCAATTCAACTGTCGAACATTATTCTCAAACAATAGTAAACTATTTAAAATAACGCAAATATAAGGTGATGTCTTATAATGTCATTTTGCAGAGTAAATTTACCAAATTTCCTATCACAGTTTTCAAATCGAAGCAAGGAACGTCTTGCATCATCTTCTTCTTCTTTGTATTAGAGAGGGACTTTAACCAATCATGTCATTCGTCTCTCCATGTACGTCTCGCATGCAGCTGAGAACGGTATAAAAGGCACACTTGGGAAAAAATTTGCCTCAGTCGTTTGGCAGCATTGAAGCTGTACGGAGCTGGTCACTGGTAGCTGGTCGCAGGCAGCTGGTCGCAGCTGCTTCATTCGTCCGGCAGCGGTCCGCCAGCTGGTGGTCGCGTAGCAGCTGGTGGTGGTAAGTACCAAGGCTCTCCCAAACAGCGATCGTCGCGATGAGGTAAAATGGCGGATTATAGGGGCGCACAATGTCGGTTTGTGCAAGCCGCCATCTTACCTCATCGTGGCAATTGTTTCGCCGCGACTTCGAAAACGCTGCTGTTTGGGGGAAAGCGTCCGAGCAGCAGTAGGTGGAAATAATCTGTCCTTTTGAGGACAATAAATTAAAACAAAAGAGTTGTTCATTAAAGAACTAATATTAAATTTAGTTCGGTGCTCGATGGAGGGCGAGCCGTCGGTAAAAATTTTACCCAGTGGTTGGCGCTATCCATAAATTGATGATCTGTCCTTTTGAGGATAACTAATTTAATTAAAAGAGTTGTTTATACAAGAATTAAACTTTTATTTCGTTAGGTTTGTGCGCCTAATATCATGGTGCCGATTCGTTCGCCGTAACTGCAAAAACGCCTCCATGGAGGGCGAGCCGTCGGGAAAATTTTACCCAGCTGGTTGGCGCAATCCACTAATAAATAACCTATCCTTTTGAGGACAACCAATCCAGTTCAGAGAGTTGTTTATATAAGAATTAAATTAATATTTCGATCGGTTTGTGCGCCATTTAATCTAGAGCCGATTTGTTCGTCACGACTGCAAAAATGCTACTGTTTGCGGGAGAGCCTCCATGGAAGGCGAGCAGGACAATTCTCCGTCGGTGAAAAATTTTTCCTAGCTGGTTGGCGCAACCCGCGATGAATCAATAAATCAATTCAATTCAAGCTGAACAATGCAATAGGTCCTAAGTAACATTGAGAGACTCTCTTCGTCGACTTTATCTTTGTGTTCCTACGGCTATGTAAAAACATGTTCAAATATTTTCAACACATAGTACGGTAGTATAAAGTGTAATTAATGATCCAATACGTCAAAAGAATCAGAAAATCGTTAAATAGACAAACTATTACCGAAAGAGAAAGTTGACGAAGAGAATCTCTCAATGTTACTTAGGACCTAATGCATTGTGCAGCGTGAATTTCTAATTTAAGAGAGTTATTTGAATAAGAGTTTATCTTACATTTCGGTCGATTGGCTTTGGATTTTGCCAAGTCGTTACTAGGCAACAGTGTGCTATAGATCAGTGAAAATAAATCAAAGCCTGCCAGTGCTTTGATTTATTTTCACCGAAAAATCCTATCTGATAAAAATCCATCTTTGCTACTCTCAATTTAATATTCTCAGCTTGAGAGTTTTTTTTATTTGGATTTTCGTTTCAAATGGTCGATTTGCAGCCAGTGGTATTAGCAAAACTTAAACCACACAAATTCCCTATCACGGACACCATTTTCGATGTTGAATATGATATTCCGAACCAACATTCTCTGTAAATTCCAATTAGTAGTGTGTTATAAATAGTTGTTCTGTTGTGTTAACGATTCGCGTTGGATAGAGTCCTACCTCTAGGAAGAAAAACTTTTTGAGAAACATAGTGAAAGTGAGAATGCTTAACCGATTTGATCCAGAACGCTTGCGCAGATTCAGGAAGCGCATAAAGAGCGAACATACGGGAAATCCTCCGAAACGACCATGCACCGATGCCGAGCGAGCTCGTAGTTATCGGGCGAAATTGAAAGCAGCAAGAGGTAATGCGTTGCCAATAACTAGCTGGGACGCTGGAGAAGGTCCTTCAACTCGAGGTAGGAAATTGATATTTATTAAATTTAAATCAATTTGACAAAGTGCATGTCATCATAGCAATTGAATATCTCTCTACGAAT